>CM072514.1:86012080-86142080 GCA_036898135.1 Oncomelania hupensis | reverse complement strand
TTTTTCTTCTCCGGTCTTAACTTACATAATTATGTAACTGTTACAATTCCGTTTTGTTCATGCCTTAATTTGGTCGCATGCTATTTATATTACTGTAGGCTACATATTTGCTGTATGTACATACAAATAAATATATTGATATATGTGTGTGTGTGTGTGTGTGTGTGTGTGTGTGTGTGAGTGTGTATGATGATGATATATCTTATGTTTTGTTCATTGGCTGTGATACTGTCCTTGTCAAGAGAGAGGATGAGAGAGAATTATTATTATTATTATTATTATTATTATTATTATTATTATTATTATTATTATTATTATTATTATTATAATTATTATTATTATTATTATTATTATTATTATTATTATTATTATTATGACAGAATTATTATTAATATTAGTAGTTTTTTTTTAGAGATAACTATTATTATTATTATTATTATTATTATTATTATTATTATTATTATTATTATTATTATTATTATTATTGTTGTTGTTGTTGTTATTGTTGTTGTTATTGTTGTTGTTATTATTATTGTAGTAGTTGTTGATAAGGATAACAGATACTATATATGGGTGAAACTTACCAATTATTGAAGTGTTGCAATTGTTTGATGGCCTGCCGTAATTGTAATTGGAAGGTTGGTGGAAGGCTCTCGGAGGTTCAAGAACCTTTTTTCCAGGTTCTCAGATCCCGAACCTATGTCCCCGAACCTTTGGGACAAAGAAAGGAACCTAAGTTCGGTATCTGAGAACCTCGAGAAAAGGTTCGTCAACCTCTACAAACCTTCCTCTAACCTTCCAAGTAAGACAGGCCATTAGTCTTGTTTTGAATAACGAGTTAATAGATAGATAGACAGACAGACAGACAGATAGACAGACAGACAGACAGACAGACAGACAGACAGACAGATAGATAGATAGATAGATAGATAGATAGATAGATAGATAGATAGATAGATAGATAGATAGATAGATAGATAGATAGATAGATAGATAGATAGATAGATAGATAGATAGATAGATAATTGAACTATTACAGTAAAGAGAACTGATTGATTCTAATTGGAATGTAAACATAATTGAACTATTACAGTAAAGAGAACTGATTGATTCTAATTGGAATGTAAACATTCTCATCCACTGCTTAAGTTTGGAAAATTGTAACCTATCCTATCCTATCCAGTAGCTCGGAAGTCGTTGAGGTACCACAGATGATCGTTTAACCAGCGCACTCCATATTTCTCTGTTCTCAGCAACCCTCATGGTTTCGCTCAATGTCAAGCCAGTCCACTCTCGAATGTTGTTCTTTCCACCTCTTTTCCTGTCTCCCTCTTCGTCTGCCTCCTTGCACCGTGCCTTGCAGGATGATCTTTCCAAGGCCTGATGCTTTTGTGACACGGCCATACCATCGGAGTTTCCGTTTCTTCACCACTGTGAGCAGGTCATCGTGTTGTCCAATGACTTGTGTGATGGTCTGTCGGACTCCGTCGTTGGTGATGTGTTGGGTATAGGAAATGCCCAGAAGTCTTCTGCAGCACCTTCACTCCATGCTTTTTATTCTTCGTTGTAGGTCTGCTGTGAGGGTCTATATTTCGCAAGCGTATAGGAAGATGGAAATGACAAGGGAGCGCATCAGCTTTACCTTCGAATATAGACTGATGGTTCTGTCTTTCCAAATGAGCTTCAACCTTGTCAGGGCAGCAGTTGTTTGTGCAATCCTGGAGAGGACTTCCTGTCGTGACCCATTGTCTGATACAATGGCTCCTAAATATTTGAAGCTATGCACCGTGTTGAGGGATTGATCTTGGACGTTGATGTACGTGTTGATGCCATTGGTGTTGCTGGTCATCATTTTGGTCTTCTCTGCACTTATTTCCATTCCAAAGTCTCTGGAGGTGGTGTTCAATTTCTTGTTCCTCTCCAGCCAATCCATCAATGTCATCCTCAAAACGAAGGTTGGAGATTGCTCTATTTCCTATGCTGACTGTGCCTTCGTGATCTGCAAGGGCATCTGACATGGCTCCAGGAAGATGTTGAACAGTGTTGGAGAGAGTAGGCATCCTTGACGCACGACGATTGTTGTTCTTAACCAGTTCCCGAAGGCGCTGTTGTGGAGGACTGCACTGTTAGCCTTATTATACAGGCTTTTTATGACTTTAATAATGTTAGATTAATATTAACATAAAAAATAAAAATACAAAAAGCAGAATTTGAACATGAATATCATCAACTTCAGAATAACCACACTTTGCTGACAGAAATCAACAGAAATAAGAAATAATGTTTACAGTTATAACGTCATTCTGAACACATGAAGGTAGGTTTTTAAACTTTGACGTCATTGAGGTACGGCGTCTGATGTAAACAGGAGGCAAGATCAATTATTTTCATAGTACTTACGGTTAAGCTATAGCAAAGTAAAATGTATACAACAAATAGTTTTCGAAGCCATGACGTAATTGAGAAGTGACATCACACATAATAGTGTTTTGTTTTGTTTTTCTCCCGAAGGTTTGACACCACTAAGAAGCGACGCATGTTACCCGACGGTGCTTTGACATGGTGGAGTGTTGGGTTAACATCTTCATTAAAAAGTTAATAAACTAAGTCAATAAATAAATAAATAAATAAATAATGTTTTTTTTTTTTTTAAATGAATAAAGATCATTCAGAAGATAGGCCTGACATTTTTGACGTCATCAAAAAGTGACGTGGTTTCTGAAGCTTGCGACAGGACTGAGGGCAACAATGAAGAAGGCCAAAACGCGGTGAGAGTTAGCCAAGGAACTCAGCGTATCGCTTCTTCAGATCCTCAATGTCTTCTTCTTCAGTCGCTACCTCGTCATCATCTTCCTCCCTCCTGCCGATGAACTCTGGGCTGCCGGATTCCTGCATACGGTTGCGCTGCATCAAGGCGGAAATGCGTTTGTTGACCAGCTCGCGAAGCAGTTCTTCTGTCAGACCCTTGCTGCTGTTCCGCTTGCCCAGCCACTCTGAGTAGCGCTTGCCGCGCCCCGATCCACCCTGGCTGGACTGCGACGCGCCGGACTGGACAGTATGAGAAGAAGAAGAGGCTTCCTTGTGGGCGTCTTCCGCTGCACGGCTCATCACGTCTTCTTCTTCCTCCGCGGCCAGGGTCTGGATGGCGGCGCTGCCGAAGATGCGTTTGCCCACGAACTCGTACGGAAGCTCCACCCTCTTGCCGTAAATGTCCACCATAGTGCGCTTGTCCGCCGCTGGAAAGGGGAACGGAGCGGGAAAGCCAGAAGGCCTCTTGCCGATAAACTCGTACGGACCACGCTTGCCGACGAATTCGTAAGGGCCACGCTTGCCGACGAATTCGTATGGACCCCGTTTGCCGACGAATTCGTAACGCTTGTCGGCCAGCGGATCTCCGAGGACGTAGGATCTCTTGCCGAGAAATTCGTAAGGCCGCTTGCCGATGAACTCGTAAGGTCCCCGTTTGCCGACAAACTCGTAACGTTTGTCAGCCAGCGGATCTTCAATGGCGTCATTCGGACTCCTCTTCCCCACAAACTCTGTGAAGCGTTTCTGCAAGGTCCGGCCGTCGTCCAGTGCGCCGTCTGTCCAGCCCGTTGACCGCTTGCTCACTTTTGTCGGTGCCTCATCGGCTAGCGGGAAAAGGACAGAAAACAGGCAGAAGGTCAGACAGACGCGAATCGTGAAACGCGTGCAGCGAACAAGCGGTGATCGCAGTGAGTGGCAGCAGGCAGTGGTTCGCTGGCAGAACGCTAGTCGTGCATTTCTATAGCGCCATTACTCCTCGCTTTCAGGAGTGTTTGTGCTTATAAATAGCACGCTCCCCCCGGCTAGCACTGCTGTTTTCTGCTGACTATGGTCGACGCTGGGCGCAGATGATCGTACTTTTTTTTTTTCATAGGTCTACTTCATTCATTTACGAAAAGTGTCTGTAGTCGCGGGTACGTTTGAAGCGCTATTTATTACTTGCGCAGCGTACTCGTTGATTAGAACAATACAAATAAGAAGACGGCGATTGAAGGCAAGACTTTCTGGGGATGTCTCCAAACCTTCTACTAAAACGCAAGTTCTGCAATTATACTGATGGCGATTTCTTGCTGTGTAAAGTCTGTGGATCTGTTGCAAACTGCTAAATTGCAATCCTTAGCGAGAATGCCAGATGAGACTGTGGCGGGGACACCACTAAGTGGGCGAGGTCCTCGCTAGCTCTTGGGGGCTACTTTGCTGGCTAGGTAGCATTCCGTGAAACTGTGATCAAAGCGGCTGTTACTTACTTCCACAGTTTTTTGGGACAGGAGGAAGAAGAGCGTAGAAGGGGAGGGGGAGGAGGGGGTAGAGGGGGAGGATGGGATTTCAGCCTCAGGACTACTAAGGATCGACCTTGAACTTTATTTCATAGTTTGAATCGCTGCAGTTTGCTGGGATTTGTTTGGTTCCGCAACTCGCGCACGAAGGCTGCCGTATTGGAATTACGATCACGCGTGCTTGATTTCGGTTTTCGTCCGCTAAGATGGCGATGGGTTGTTGTTGTCAAAATGGTGTCAGACGCTCACTCGCTGTGTCTGCGCGCGTCGCTAGCCCTCGCTCGTCCGCAACACAGTCCTGCCAAAGCGCCGCAAAGCAAGAAGCAATGGTCAGTTTGAAAGGACAGGCAGGGGTTGACGAGTGGGTGGACTTGAGCATACGCAATGAAATATGGCGCTGTACGTGACATGTCGAAGATGACAGCAACTACTACATCTCCGTCATCACCATCATCATCATCATCATCATCATCATCATCATCATCATCATCATCATCATCATCATCATCATCATCATCATCATCATCATCATCATCAGAAGCAACAGAAGCAGCAGCACCAGGAGCAGCATGGTCGCCATCATCTGCACCACGGACACCACCACTACCACTACTACAACCACCACCTCCATCATCATCATCATCATCATCATCATCATCATCATCATCATCATCATCATCATCATCATCATCATCATCATCCACAACAACAGAAGCAGTATCGTCGCCATTATTTGCACCACCATCACCACCACCTCCATCATCATGATGGTCTTCGTCGTCGTCGTCATCGACGTGGGTGTTTGGACAATCAGCCTGCGTTATAGAAGTATAGACAAGTGCATTAAGCGTATCCGAGTCTAGACAAAAGCCTTCTACTTGAGATGTGAAGCAGATCTTGTCTAGTCCCAGCCATGCTGCATGAGACAGGTGTACAAACGTGTTAAGATGCGTATCAAGATGGAGAATAAAGTTAAGATACAAAATTGAATTAAAAATAAATCATTCAGTGCTTGTTTGTCTTTTTTTTTAAATTTTTATTTTTAAAGAGAGATGAAAAAAGGGACAGACAAAAACGAAAAGATTCGTAATGGAGTTTTGAAACTTTCTTCTGTAAAAATATCATTTAAGCGATACAATAACATTTAATGGAATGTGCGCATGAGATCAACAAAAACAACTTTCACAAAATTATGTTAGATCCACTTTCATCAGAATCTTTATTATTAAACCTGAGGTACATTAGTGTATTCAGTGTATTTGAACAGTACGAGAATTGTTTTGTTCCAAGGAGCTTCTGATCAGTTTGTTACTTTCACCGATCGTTTAGTGATGTAGGCTACAGGTTGTATCTTACAAAATGGAAGATGTGATAATCTGTGTGGTCTGTGTATGCTCAATAGAAATCCACAGCTTGGCTCTGATCGTCACCACATTTGGCTTGAATGTAGGTACTTTCCCTATGTATCTACCAATGGAGTGTCTTTTACTATCAACTGTTCACAAACACTTTCCGTTCGCAAGAGAAAGTTTCAATCGACACACTCCCAACGGCCGCCATATTGTTGTGCCACACCCCCCCCCCCCCAAAAAAAAAAAAAAAATAGCCAATCTAAATTATCGTCTACCAAGCCTACCTTATAAATATTTAGAGTTAGCCGTTCTTCAGTAAGAAAAGCAATAAGCTGTAAGACATGCTAGTACAAAGTAACGACTCTGAAATATTGTTTCCTTGGTTACACGCCAAGAAAATAAATGGAAGTGACAGCGTACTTTATTATCTACACAATCTACCTCACTAAAAGATTACAAATACATTATACCTGCCTGTTTTATTACTAAAAGATTCAAATTGCACTTGTTCAGTTTTAATATAAATTTAAATTAATTAATAAAGGTGCTCAAGATAGTATACTTTTGCATCAACGCCATGCTTTCTTTCCAAACTGTAGAAGCTTGATTGCAGTTTATAAATTTTTATCTCCCGCACGTCAAAGAGTGGTAAATCTGTTTGCAAAAAAAGGGAGGAGATATAGCCTATGGACAGACAAAACCAATTCAAGCAGTGTAGGGGGTATATTTATTCTAGTGCTCCTTCGCGTGGCTTTGACACGCTATCCCCTACTTTGGTAGTCGCTCTGTTGCCAGGCATGGGCACCGGAAGTTAATTAAAGTTCAGTGCAACGCTCATGCGCGCTGCAACGCTGATGACATAAACAGACGAGCGAACTCTGCGCCAAGCGTTTAGCTGAGTGCGCGCCCTTGAGTATGGAACATGGTTACCGGAAGTTGTGGTCCTGTGCACTGCTGGCCGGGCTGAGTGCCACGTCTTCTATGGAAAGGGGATCACTTTTTTTGCCTACAAAGAAGGGCGCATTGTGGCGCTTGTCAGCCTGAATCAAACGTCGGTAGTGCTGCGCCGCCTGCAACGTATGTAGTGCTGCCAGCAACTCGTTCAAACCTTCCGGATCTCCCTCACGCTTGCCCACAAACATGGGAGTAGGGCGTTTGCCCACAAACATCGGAGAAGGCCTCTTGCCGACAAACATCGGAGAAGGTCTTTTGCCGACAAACATTGGGGAAGGTCTTTTGCCCACGAACATTGGAGAAGGCCTTTTGCCGATAAATAACGGAGCCCGTCGCTTGCCGATAAACAACGGAGCTTGCCGTTTGCCAATGAACATGGGAGCTTGCCGTTTCCCCACAAACATAGGGCTAGCCCTTCTGCCCACAAACATGGGACTAGCTCGTCTGCCGACAAACATAGGACTGGCTCGTCTGCCGACAAACATAGGGCTACCACGTCTACCGATAAACATTGGACTGGGTCGTTTGTCTAACGTGTCTTCATCATCATTCAATTCTTCCTCGGAATCTTCATCCGATTTTTTGCCGACAAACATGGGTGCCGATCTTCCAACAAACATGGGGGAGGCTGCTCGGGACTCTAGCAAAAAGTGTTCGCGCTTGCCGATAAAGAGCGGGGCTAGCTTGCGCTTGCCGACCAACATAACCAATTGACGCAGCTCTGGCGGCAACTCTGGGTCCTGACTGTCCAACGCCGGGGGCTCTACCTGTGGGTCTGCCTCGCTGTCCGCTGATCGCTTGCGCAGCTCGTCCTGCTCTACCTGCTCCTCGCTCTCCTCCAACGACCGCTTGCCTACGAAGTAAGGCGCGTGGTAGCCACCGCGCTTCACGCGCCGGCCGCCCCCGGCCGCCTGCCCCGCCCCCGCCTTGCTCGCTTCCTCCTCTGCCGACTCTTCGCCGCCGCGCTCGCCCCCTGCCCTGTGCCACAGGCTGCCGCCCTCGCTCCTCGCTGAGCCCGGGGGTGAAGGGAACACTCGCGGAGGGGCGGGGACGTTGCCAGGCAACGAGTGGGAATAATAAGGGTGGTAGTAGCTAGCCTGCAGCCAGTGCTTAGGGTAGGACACAGAGTGCGTGGGCGCCGCTGCTGCTACTGCTTCGCCGCTACTGCTGTCTGATGACGTGGCAGTGGATGACGTAACGCGCGCCTTGCTGTCGGAATGCTGCGAGCTTTCAGCGCTGGTACCTGCAAGCAGAAGACAGATCGTGAGCATTGCAGTATCTTAAAGCACTATATCAGTGAGATGCTAATGTCGTGACTTAATAAGGGTTGATAGCGGTGAAAGGACAACTTGAGTTCTGTACCCTGCTTAAGTTTCAGGTAAATGAAGAGTTTCAGGTAAATGAAGAGTTTCAGCAGATTCCCAGAACTACACACAAGAAGGGATACAATATTACATAGATATTTATGTCAATAAGTTAATTGTTAACTAATTAATTAAAAGAAAATAATTTGCATAATTATATTTAGATTTGTGAATTCTGGTTATATAAACAAACTCTCTGTGTCGGTCTGTTTCTGTGTTGTGTGTCTCTGTCTGTCTGTCTGTCTGTGTCTGTCTGTCTGTTTGTCTGTCTCTCTCTCTCTCTCTCTCTCTCTCTCTCTCTCTCTCTCTCTCTCTCTCTCTCTCTCATTCACTTCCGTTTCATTTACTACTGCTTTCCGTTTTAACCTAATTCGAAGCTTCATCTTTTAATTTATTTTCCCTCCATACGCTCCATATGTCCGGGGACGTTAATTTACCCATTAACTAACTAACTCACATTCCCTCATCTTCCAACTACTCTTGTATAGTATAGTATAGTATAGTATAGTATAGTATAGTATAGTATAGTATAGTATAGTATAGTATAGTATAGTATAGTATAGTATAGTATAGAATTTTGTTAGTATAGTATAGTATAATATAGTATTGTATTAATTTAATATAGTATTGTATTAGTTTAATATAGTATTGTATTAGTTTAATATAGTATTGTATTAGTATAGTATAGCATAGTATAGTATTGTATTGTGCTGAATTGTATTGTACTGTATTGTATTGAATAGTACTGTCTTTGCCAATGAGGTGACAACCCCAACATAGCTAGAACTGTCGCCAAACTCATACATTCCTTACCAGCTCAGAGAGTTCTTCAAGGCGCTAACTAGAATCCATCTCCAACTAGTTCAGTGAAGCCACTCAGAATTAAACACACATCCCCCCCCCCCTCCTTCCACCTCCCACCCCTCTCCCCCCCCCACACACACAAACATTTGGTGCAAAGAAGATGCAGGTATAACGTCATGGCATACTGAGCTATCTGAAGTAACCGAATACTAGGAGACAGCTGTTACACCCGCCTGTTGGCAATTTACTCCTTTCAATTCCATCAGGCGACGACGCTAAGTGTGACCCAATAACACCTTGTTCTCCGCTATTAAATCCCGTCATTCTGGCCCAGTGAATCAGTTCCGTCAAGAGAGACAACTACCGCCAGACAGCCGGGTTGCCACCATCTGGGACCCTGAATTACCTCCCTCTTACAGTCGGTAGGCGCCATAACCCTCACGTAATCTTGACATGGGAGACTACAAACTGAAGACCAAAACTTTGGGAAGGGGTGTGGGTATTGAGAAAGAGAGAGAGAGAGAGAGAGAGAGAGAGAGAGAGAGAGAGAGAGAGAGAGAGAGAGAGAGAGAGAGAGAGAGAGAGAGAGAGAGAGAGAGAGAGAGAGAGAGCGGTAGAGAGGTGGAATATAAATATGCAGTAGAGAACCTCTCTCTCATCAGAATTTAAAACCAAATATAGCTGTAGCCAGGGTGAACACAATAAAGGAAAATCAGCATGATGTTACTGTAAATAGTAAAAGCAGTAGTACAGTATTCCTAATTTATTTTTATAGCGCATTCTAACAGCATCTCAAGGATACCCCAAGAAATAAATGTTGCAATAGAGGGGAATAACTGTTCCTGGACTGGCTGAAAGGGCGGTAACCGAAACTAATTAAGACAGTAGTAGTGGTCCCTCACACGCCAGAGGTCGCTTAAAGTCAGCCCGGAACAGGTCAAATGTGGCTGCCCAAACCAAAATAATGTCTCAGCATTGGGACCTACCCACTCCCACCCCCGCGCACTCCCCTTCTCTCTCTCTCTCTCTCTCTCTCTCTCTCTCTCTCTGTCTCCCTCTCTCTCACGCTTGTAAATTTAGGCTCCCGCCGACAATCTGTATCCTTGATGTGAATAAAATGTCTGAGCTTGAGTCTGGATCACATTCGATCACGGAAACACACCCACACGTGCACATGGCCCTCTCGGGTCCAATGACTTCGTGCTCTTACCATGCCTATCCTATCCTATCCTATCCTATCCCGTAACTCAAAGGTCGTTGGGGCACCACAGATGGTCGTTTAACCAGCGTAGGCTACTCCACCTTTGTCCTCAGCAACCCTCATGACTTCTCTCAGTGTCAAACCCGTCCATTCTCGAATGTTGTCCTCCCATCTCTTTTGCTGTCTCCCTCTTCTTCTGTCTCCTTGCACCGTGCCTTGCACGATGGTTTTTGCAAGGCCTGATGCTCTGGTGACGTGGCTATACCATCGGAGCTTCCGTTTCTTCACCATTGTGAGCATGTCATCGTGTTGTCCAATGGCTTGTGTGATGGTCTGTCGGACTTCGTTGTTGGTGATGTGCTGGGTATAGGAAATGCCCAGGCGCCTTCTGTAGCATCTCATCTCCATGCTTTCGTTGTAGATCTGCTGTGAGGGTCCATGTTTCGCAAGCGTATAGGAAGGAAGATGGAGATCACAAGGGAGCGCAGCGAAATGTAGACTGATAGTCCTGTCTTTCCAAATGGGCTTCAACCTTGTCAGGACAGCAGTTGTTTGTGCGATCCTGGAGAGGACTTCCTGTCAGGACCCATTGTCTGATACAAAATACTAAATATTTGAAGCTATGCACTGTGTTGAGGGATTGGCCTTGAACTCTGATGTCCATGTTGATGCCTTGGGTGTCGTTGGTCATCATTTTTGTCTTCTCTGCACATATTTCCATTCCATAGGCTCTTGAGGTGGTATAAAAGCTGTTACATTTCTTGTTCCTCTCCAGCCAATCCTTCAATGTCATCCGCAAAACGGAGGTTGGAGATTGCTCTACCCCTTATAATGCTCCCAACATTAAAATAATTAATATTGGGAAGACAACAAAGTCTTTGTTTCCCAAATTAATGTAAACAACGAAATGTGTAAATAGTGTCTAGGAATTTATGTCATCTTGTTTGTCAAAATGTGTTAAATCATTATTCTTTTCTTTAGTTGTCTACGGTTTATTTATAAATTTAATTACAATTTTCAGTTGGCTCATTGTTGCACGCAGTGTACTCGAATGTCAGGCAATAACATTTCAGCCTGTGCGGGCAGCGGTTCAAACCCCGTTGATGGCCTGGTGTAAATTAATAATAATAATAATAATAATATTAATAATAATAATAATAATATAAATAAATTTTAATACATAAATACAAATTTTAAAAAAAACTTGAGACAAGGTGTCCTTACTCCATTCGGATAAGAATATAAACCGAGATATAGTCTGTGTACGCACGCATTCCATCGGCACGGACTTTAAAGATCTTGACGCTCATGTCCAAGACGGGTGAGTGCCGGCTAAACCCAGCACGAACTAGGTACTTTCTCCCCATCCCCTGTTTCCCCCTGATTAGGGTCAGTTGTCTGGGCGTCAGACTATGCGCCCAAAGGCAGCAGGTGGGCGCCTCGGGCGGCTTGAGTTAGATCCTGTATCGACCAGCGCCTTAAGCAGCTCCTGAGCTGGAAAAGCGCACTATATGATTGATTACATTTTTAAAACTTGAGATGTCACCCGAGGACATAGCACTCGAAGAGCGGTACTACGCTTTCCAAGTAACCATTATTATTATTATTATTATTATTATTATTATTATTATTATTATTATTATTATTATTATTATTATTATTATTATTATTATTCCCGACAGGAAGTCCTCTCCAGGATCGCACAAACAACTGCTGCCATGGCGAGGTTGAAGCCAATTTGGAAAGACAGGACCATCAGTCTACATTCCAAGGTAAGGCTGCTGCGCTCCCTTGTCATCTCCATCTTCCTATATGCTTGCGAAACATGGACCCTCACAGCAGATCTCCAAAGAAGAATACAAAGCATGGAGATGAGGTGCTACAGAAGACTTCTGGGCATTTCCTATACCCAGCACATCACCAACGACGGAGTCCGACAGACCATCACACAAGTCATTGGACAACACGATGACCTGCTCACAGTGGTGAAGAAACGGAAACTCCGATGGTATGGCCACGTCACAGATCATCAGGTCTTGCAAAGACCATCCGGCAAGGCACAGTGCAATGAGGTAGAAGAAGAGGGAGACCAAAAAAGAGGTGGTAGGACAACATTCAAGAATGGACTGGTTTGACACTGAGCTAAACAATCAGGGTTGCTGAGGACAGGGAAAGATGGAGTACGCTGCTTAGACGATCATCTGTGGTGCCCCTACGACCTCCGAGTTACGGGATAGGATAGGATAGGATAAGATAAGATAGGATTATTATTATTATTATTGAAATTGAAAGTATAGCTGCAAGAATATTCCTATCACCGTTATTTACTTACACACCTAAATTAGTGAAAATCGTTTCACGGAAAAAGCGTAATATGATGTTAACGAAGCGTGAGCACGCACATGAGGAACGAATACGAATACTCGACAAAATTATTTATACTCCTAGAGAAATTATACGGTAAGGAACAGTTTTTCCTTACAGTTCGGGAACAAAGAATTCCGTGCATTCCAACACTAACGAAACTGTTCTAGCGGGACTGCATAACACTATAATTATAGTGATTCACGTACAAACACACCAAATTTCGTGAGAATCCCTTCCGCAGGAAGAAGCGATAAGAAGCCAAACATACAGGAACCGATAACGGAAACGCCTGCTGGGACACAAAAGAAACGATTAAATAAATAAGATGGTAAAGGAAAGGTGTTCCCTTAACCTTTGGGTCGTTGGGGAGAGTGGTATTTGGGGGTTCTCTTTTATCTAGACCACCTTACTGAGGGCAGTGCATATTTCCTCGCCCTCACTAAATAAATAAATAAAGAAATCCTTGCTACCCTAAACTATCTTATCTTATCCTATCCTATCCCATAACTCGAAAGTCGTTAAGGCAACACAGAATCGTTTAACCAGCGTTCTTCATCTTTCTCTCCTCAGCATCCCTCATGGCATCGCTCAGTGTCGAGCTAGCTCATTCTCGAATGTTGTCTTTCCATCTCTTTTTTATGTCACCCTCTTCTTCTGTCCCCTTGCACCGTGCCTTGCAGGATGGTCTTTACAAGGCCTAGTGCTCTGGTGAGGTGGCCATATCATATAAAATAAATAAATTAATATAAATTAAAATTTAAAAATAATAAATAATACATTTAACGAAAATTATAAAATAAATATAAATAATAATACCAACGCATAACTAACTATATTAACTAACTAAGAATTTGTAACACGAACCTAGTAAGTCATTAAGTGCTGAGTAGAGTACCTAGCCTTCTTGGGTTTTGACAAAGGTTTTTTAGTCTGCAATAATCGATTGGCAATTCTTTGTTTCTCTAGATATTAATGGCAGCAACGAGACATGACACAAGGGATTTTAACATGTCACCCGACCCTCCTGAAGTATTCAAAAGCATTTTTCATTCTTAAAATGTGTCAAAAGCTTTTTTTTCTCGCCTCAAACTTTGACACTATTATAATATGATCTTAGAATATAGCATTTTAAGGTAAGGACTACAATGCGATTAACTAACATTAGGTTATTAATACATATTATTGCGGGTAAAAGCTCTACAAAAGGCGTATCAAAAAAAATTTGCAACTTGCTTCTGGCCATCGCTTAAAATTACAGCCAAAACATATGAAAGTTTTGGCGCCATTGGGGACTATATAAAGAGCTGTCTTAGTTGGCCTTTTTGGCCAACGGGAAAGGTTGTAGTTTATGCAGTAAGTGGAATAAATACTCTAGACTAGTACGGCCTGTGTCTAACTGTGAGTGCCTGTATCGTTGACTATTACGTTTTGCAAGGGCAGCTTAATCAAATACTGATAACGCCAGACGATCTTGTAGAACGGTCGAACACGGCATTTAAATACTCACCCTGCAAATATATTAAGACACAAACATGTATGACTAATTAAAAAGTAAATAGTCATGATGGGTTGATTTGTTAATGTCTTCTACATCGACAGGAATTCGAAGCATATACTTATCTCTTTGTGTGCATTAGACGTTTCTTCTGAGGTGGCACTTCTAATTAGGGTTTAGACGTACTTTAATACTACAGAAATGAAATAATTTTAGTTGGTTCACTAAGTTCATGCCACACTGCTCTCCCCAACAAAATTCCGCCAACACTAATGTAATGAGTGCCCTTGACTGTGAGTGGGAGTTTACATATAGCCGTTCCCAGGTTTACAACTTACATACCGAAAAAAAAAAGATTGTAAATATGGAAAATGGACAGTACGTGTCGTCCAAGCGGATGACATTTTGGTCGCTCTCCTAGTAAAAGAAAGATAGCGCCACTTAGGACAAGAGGGAGCAGAATCCCTCAACTCTAACTCAATTTTGGGTGGTTGAGTGGGATTGGCCGGAGGCTGGGGAGAGTGTGTAGTCAAGGTCCAGTACTGTCAACGAAAAATAATAATACATTTAAATTCGCACTTAGTGATATTAACCACTGCATTTTCACACCGACATCCTCTTTTCACACTTAGCGTCCCTTAAAATATTAACTAAGATGAGATTTTTTTTCTTCTTCTGCAGCATGATCAAACTAAAATTAACTATAGGCTTACTACGGCAGATTAGACGCCTAGGCCCTCTGGTTTGCTTAATTCGCTACTCCCCGTATGCAGTACATTACATTACATGATTATTGCTTTAGGTCCAGCGGACTCTTCCGAGCCAAATCAGAACCGGACAACCTCCGATCCGCATAAAAGATCTGCTGAAACAGCCCTAGTGGTAAAACTGAAAGCTCTCCACCAGCCAGTCACTTTACAATAAAGACATCCCACGCAGGGGACGCTGAGGCTATACTCTAATTTATCGAACCCCCGTTTACAAAAACAAAATAGAATACAAACATCATTATACATTATGAACAAAACACATACATATAAAATGCCTACATTGCTAAATAATAACATCATAGGAAGCCCTAGTGACCACCTGGCAGAAAGCGTCCAATATTCCCAAGCTGATCCAACAGACCTCACACACAAATAAGGAGTCTTGCCCCGGAAGAGTTTTCAAGAAAAAAAGTAGGTGATTGGTCTAGCGAAGAAGAAGATAGTATAGCAGATTGATAAAAAAAAAAAGAGCAGGAATGAGAAAGAGCAAATAAGAAAGACAGCGACAGTGGGAATTTAAAGCACTAAATTCCCCAAAAGTGGGGATACTATTTATACTGAAACCCCCGGCACCCCAACGGGGGATCCCCGTAAGCAGGAAGCCGTTATGATCAAAAGCAACTCAATTGCACAAGATTAATGCCTGACACACACCACAACGCGATCCGCTTTGAACATTAAGGTTTAACGTCTACACCCACCATTGGCGATATGGCAGACGGGGATAACCATCCCAGGGGATAAGGAGTAGGGACATAAATCAACACTGAACCACCAGAGCAATCATATTTCTAAAATGGACAGTGAAAAATGGCCACTTTTTATTGTGTCCACCACGGGATTCGAACCTTGGTCATAGGTGTGCCAGGCGAACGCTCTACCACTTGAGCTACGGCGGTGGGACAACGAGATCCACGATGATTGCAATTCCATTTATAGTTTACTGTCTGACCTTCAGCGTGTTTTTCAAGGTGCCCTTGACGCGCCAGTACTATAATTAGAAGACTTATATAACACAAAAACAATTTATAGTACATAAATGAAACAAACTGATTATATTGTTACCTTAAACTCTATTTTCAAAATTGTTCAGACATTCAAATTTAAAAATAAAATTACATTGAAGGCGCCTCCAACCAGCAGCTAGATAACCCACGTTAGCAATCAAACTTAGACCACCCCCATGCAAACTGATCCCACTTTCAAACTCCTTAAGATGAGAGTATAAACCGAGGTCTAGTCTGTGCACGCGCGCATTCAATCGCATGCACTTTTAATATCCCGGCGGCGATATTTTTTCCCAACATCACGTCTGAGGGATGCCGTAATTGGAACGACTTCAGGCCTAAACCGTACAAAGTTGTTACCTCCCTTGTCGTGCTCTTCAGTGTCTTCACCCGCCAAAGTTTAGTTTGCTAGTTGGTGCGACATTTTTTGATTAGGCCTACCCTACCGCCTTCATCGCTTCAGTAAGCTTTGTTATATGCTATATGCATTGTGAATTGCTTTGTTATAAATATTGTGAATTGTATTGTTGTTGTCTTTTTCCTCTTAATTTTCATATGAAGAAGAGTAGTTCACTGAGTAAGCCTATACTGCAACATATAATGTAAACTATCTAGCCCAAAGTTGAACATGCACATTCATATAAGTTCTTCAGCTATGATTTGTTCAGATTGGGGTTTCAACCTGTTGAGAATTTATTTTCAAGAGGGCATTGCTTGGATGTCTGATGAGGCTGATGGAGAGGTAGTTTTCACTCTGCTGAAAGTTACCCTTTTTGGGGAAGTGTGATGACAAGTGACTGTCAATGGTGTAGACCACTCCCCACTCTGCCAGATCTTGTTACAAATAATGGTGAGGGAATCAGCCATCGCTTCTCCTCCTGCGTGAAGCAATTCTGCGGGTATGTTGTCCACTTCCGCTGACTTCCCCTTCTCCAACGATTGCACTGCTGCCTCAACTTCTTCTCGGAGAATTGGGAGGATTTCTTCTTCTTCAGATTGGGCGTCTTGAGTTAAATCCTGTATCGGCCAGCAGCTTGAGTATCCCTTGAGCTGGAAAAGCGCTAAACAAGAGCGATGACATATAACAAAACTTGGCAATCCACTCCTGACAAACTCTCTCATCCACTTTTCAAACGAGATGACTAACTTCCAAGGGATTCCGCCTTAATGAGGTACGCATGCCTTTAGTTCAAAATATCAAATAATCTGATATAAGCCGCCCCCGGCGTCAACTTACTTCGCACCAAGGACACAGTCAAACGCCAGGAACAACAATGGTCTATGCCACAAGAGCGTCAAATCTTGAATCCAATTCATGAAATCACGACAAAATCCCTTGATTGTCGTGTGGCACCCTGTGCATCGCGAATCCAGATTCTTTGAATTGGCTCCGATTGCCGACTTTCAACATGTTCTAATTCCGCGAGTCTCGATTGTGTGATTCGGACCTTTTGGCCAATGAGAAGCAGAATACGAATCACGTGATCACAACACACGTACAGCAAAACTTCAAGACCAATAACCCTCAAGTTTGACTCGATGTGCGACTTTCGTGTGGCACTGCGCGATTCAAGTCAAAATGAAATTCCGACTTCGAAGTCGAAAATTGCTCCGATTCGCGTCAAGTCCAGTAGATTTGACGCTCGTGTGGCATGGGCTTAAGTTACCTGGTCAACAGAGGCGAATCAGAATCCATTCCAGCTTGTAACCTCTTCGTTTTGATAGTGACCGGAATCTTTAACTTGTCGCTAGTGACAACATTACTTGTTCCTCATTCTGGTTGAAGATGACAAAGACTATACAGGCATTGATGGCTTTTGTTTTATATAATTATGCTGCTAGAATGTCAAGCGTGCCTACGCAACAGCTATAGTAGAAACCACAGGCGCTGGTAACTGCAAGCGAGAGCTTGCGTCTCTCTCTCTCTCTCTCTCTCTCTCTCTCTCTCTCTCTCTCTCTCTCTCTCTCTCTCTCTCTCTCTCTCTCTCTCTCTCTCTCTCTGTACTATTAAAAAGAAGCGACGCCTCGACGACTCTCACATTCTAGATACGGGCGCCTGTAGTAGAAATTAAGCTGTTTCAAGTGCCTGTGGGGGGAAGAGTATAGGCCTATGTCGTGCAGGTTTGCCTTGCAAGTGCTAACACACGTGTAGAGTTTGACGTCACCGGGCACTTCCCCGAAGACTTGTGAAACGCGGTCACTATGTTCTGTCAAGGGACACTAGCACTCAAAGCTCGTTACACTTCAAACGCTGTCACGTGAATATGATTACAGTACTGGCTTCTCATGTTGAATCTCTCATTACCTTCGACAAACCTACAAATTCATTTCTTCCCCTCCCCTCCCCGCACTCCCCCCCCCCTTCACTACCATCATCATCATCATCATCATCATTCTGATAGAACGATTTAAATCACATTTTCTTTTCGTTGTTAAAATTATTGCTTTGTTCTATGGCGTCATGACGCATATATCGTAGCTAAGACTAGACGATGCCTGTCCCGGCCTCTCTGGTGCAGTCACAGCTATGCTGCATCAAGGGCAATCATCACAACGGTTCCAACCCAGCCTCTACATCTATGAAGCACAAAGGCTAATGGTTGTTATCAATGAAAACGTTCCCATGGGAGAAGGAGAGAGAGAGAGAGAGAGAGAGAGAGAGAGAGAGAGAGAGAGAGAGAGAGAGAGAGAGAGAGAGAGAGAGAGAGAGAGAGAGAGAGAGAGAGAGAGAATTTGATTGTAGCCTATTTAAAATTAAGCATATTTGTTAGATGTGAAATTTTGGGGAGTTAATTTTTGTGTCATTCAAAACATGTAAGACTACGCTTCAGATGCTAGAGCCTTTATCATATTATCCAAACTAATGGTCAATGCTCTCTCTCTCTCATTTATCCTTCTCACTCTCTCTCTCTCTCTCTCTCTCTCTCTCTCTCTCTCTCTCTCTCTCTCTCTCTCTCTCTCTCTCTCTCTCTCTCTCTCTAGTCTTACTGACTCAGTTAATTAAGCCTACACAACTTGGAAAGCTAAAATGTACTCAAAAGCATTACACTATAAAAGTTCGTTATTGCACGTGAACTTCTAAATAAATAGATGATAAATCAGTTAATTAAAAAAAATAATAGTAATAGTATTAAAAAGAAGAAGAAGAACAAGAGCAACAACAACAACAACAACAACAACAACAACAACAATAACAATAATAGACAGAAGAAGAAGAAGAAGAAGAAGAAGAAGAAGAAGAAGAAGAAGAAGAAGAAGAAGAAGAAGAACAAGAAGAAGAAGAAGAAGAAGAAGAAGAAGAAGAAGAAGAAGAAGAGGAAGAAGAAGAAGAAGAAGAAGAAGAAGAAGAAGAAGAAGAAGAAGAAGAAGAAGAAGAAGAACAACAACAACAACAACAACAACAACAACAACAACAACAACAATAATAATAGACAGAAGAAGAAAAAGAAGAAGAAGAAGAGACATGCGCAGTGTATAGAACATGAAAAGTCAGGATGCATCTGAGTGAACACAGTTCATTAATGTAGCCAATTGTACACAAACCAGGGCGCGCTTTGATCCTAACTCCACTGCACACCCTAGAGACTCCATCACCAGGTCCTGCAGTCCCTGAGGTTTTGTACACCACACACCAACCGTGAAATATCAGGACGAATTTACATATCACACCACAGAATGTGCTGATACAATATCCCGTTGCGTTTAGTCCATGTAACTTGGATGTGAACAAGATAACATTTAGATTGATTGATTGATTGATTTATTGTTGCTTTAGGTCCAGCGGACTCTTCCGAGCCAAATCAGGACCGGACAACCCCCGATCCGCATAAAAGATCTGCCGAAACAACCCTAGTGGGAAAATTGAATGCCCTCCACCGGCCAGTCACTTTACAATAAAGACATCCCACGCGGGGGACGGCTGAGGGTTGACCTCAACTACGCGAACACCCCGGTTACAAAAACAAAATAGAATACAAACATCATTATAAATCAGCAATAAAACACATACATATAAAATGCCTATAATGCTAAATAGTACAATCATAGGAAGCCCTAGTGACCACCCGGCAGAAAGCGTCCAACACTCCCAAGCTGATCCAACAGACCCCATACACAAACAAGGAGTTTTGTCCAGGAAGAGTTTTCAAGAAAAAAGGTAGGTCATTGATCTAGCGAAGAAGAAGATAGTATAGCAGAGTGAAGGACAGAGCAGGAATAGGAAAGAGTAAATGAGGAAGACAGCGACAGTGGGAATTTAAAGCACTAAATTTCCATAAAGTGGGGATACTATTTATACTGAAAAACCCCGGCACTCCAACGGGGTACTGTTGCCGCAGTGAATCTGTCTTGCCTATAAAGGCAAGACAGGTTTTCAACTGTGGCTTTCACTGTTCCCTTTATAGGTTTGAACAATCTACAGTGGCAAGATTGCTCATGACCCCAAGGGGTATAACATTTAGATACAAATATAGAATGAATACTATCCTTATGGCTTTATATTATTTGTAATTCTTAATTGGCTTTATTTAATATTCTTCTATGTGTAGGTTCAAAAATCAGTTTTATAGTCTTTGAAATATTGGTCATGTAAAATGAGGACAGATATTTTATTTCAAATTAAGTCTTCAATATATTATACTATATTTAAAGGTATTGGATTGGAGTCTCCTTTTGTTGGATCCCTTCTCATACCAGCATTTATTAGAATAATATAGTTGATACATTGGTTGAACGAGGAGCAATAAAATTAGGTGATACTGTTATATATAATAGTATTAAGCCTGCAGTATTTGAATTAATTTCTTTATTAGAAAAGAATATATATTCTAATTTACCTAGCAATGGAAAGAATGAAACATTTCCTTGTCCAAGACATTTGTGAAGAATAATTAATAAACTAAGAGTAAATTCATGAACACCAAGTTTTCAAAAGATATAGTTTGTACTTGTTTACAACCAATATCTGTTAAACATATTTTATATGAATGTTCTATTTTGGGTTCTGTTATATAAAGAAAAGAATATCGATGTAATAGTCAAGAATCAGTTGACATTTTGTTGCGCAGCCCATCAATAATAGATATAGCCCGTATAATTTACATGTCTGTAATTGGTAAACTTCTGTAGTACTGTTAGACAATTTGTATGATTATAGCTCAACTTTAAATTGTTATATTTTATTATGTTTTTGTGTCCATGCGTGACAATGACTGTGTGGTCTAAAATCACATTTGTGAAAAGGCGTTAAAATAAATTATTGAATTGAATTGAATATAGAATGAACTGTAGTCTGGTCTCTCTACACGTTTGCATCGACAACACGGACTTTAAAGATCCTGACGCTCATGTCCTAGACGGGTGAGTGCTAGAAACATGAACACACAAAGCACGCATTAAGGTCCTATTCACCTCTGTCCTGGGTAGTACTACTCTTACGGCTGTCGCGCGTTCGTTGAGAAGGCAGTCCACTTTTCACCTTGCATGCGTGACGAATAAAATTTTCAAAAATTAAACATCCAAAATCCAAATTAAAGGTAGTCAATATAGGTATCGCACGCAGACTACGTTTCTAACAGTAAATACTTTTGACATCACTGCTAAATTGAACAGGGAAAACATCTCGAAAGGTCAAGGTGCAAAAGGGGTGACTACTCAGTCAATGAGAGGCTCAACCCCGTTGTAATACTCTCCCTTGAGAAGCCATTTTTCTAGCATACTTAGACTTAGCCGAGAAAGACACGAAAGGTGTGCTTTAGGCCTGAGCATGGTGTTTTGTACAGTACATTACGATGTGTTTCATGTCTACTCTTTCTATGAAAACATTGACTCATTCACTTGTGTTAGAGTATTCTGTGTTGTCCACTTTTTCTGTGGAGGGTAGTTCTCTATTCCTAAGGAACAAAGCAAAATGGCCGTCATACGGCTGAATGCATAGCAGTCTTTGGATGCTGTCAGTGTTACGAAGTGCCGTTCGTATGCCGAGCTACACCTTCTCGAAAGAACGTACTGTTGACACCACAGACTGACTGTAGCTTAAGCTTAATTTTTTAAAACGTTTGTAAGACAGTTATTTGGAAATCCCTGCATTCTTTACAGGGTATTCCCAAAGTACGTTCTTAGATCTAAATTGATGGGACCACGTCTATGTCCTTACACAGCTCAACGTTCTCTCAGTCGTACTTGTCCAAAACAGTATGTGTCTACAGCTCTACGTTTTCACGTTCCCATTGAAGTATATTCCCACAGCCCTAAGTCACTCCCCATCACTCCATTCAGTGACACGACTATATGTGGGCACCTCGGGTGACATGAGCTATACCCCGTATCATGGGCACCTCGGGTGACATGAGCTATACCCCATATCATGGGCACCTCGGGTGACATGAGCTATACCCCGTATCATGGGCACCTCGGGTGACATGAGCTATACCCCGTATCATGGGCACCTCGGGTGACATGAGCTATACCCCATATCATGGGCACCTCGGGTGACATGAGCTATACCCCGTATCATGGGCACCTCGGGTGACATGAGCTATACCCCGTATCATGGGCACCTCGGGTGACATGAGCTATACCCCGTATCATGGGCACCTCGGGTGACATGAGCTATACCCCGTATCATGGGCACCTCGGGTGACATGAGCTATACCCCGTATCATGGGCACCTCGGGTGACATGAGCTATACCCCGTATCAACCAGCGCCATGAGCAGCTGGAAAGGCGAATATAAGAACTATTAAATAAAAAAATACATAAATAAATACAACCTGCTTTGTGTGCCATGCAGTGATGTTTATGGAAATTGTGTGCTGTGTGTATTGTGTGAATAGCAACAACTGTGAGCTCAATGTATAAATCAAGAATCTAGAATAAAATAATGATGTCATTGTATAGTCACGTCAAGACAAGAAATCTTTTATTCCCATAAAACACAGTTGAAAATTTGGCGTGTCGCTTATAGTGTACAACACCACCCTCACCTCTCTCTCTATCTCTCTCTCCCTCCCTCTCTCTATCTCTCTTCCCCCCACCCCTCTCTCTCTCTTCCCCCCTCTCTCTCTCTCTCTTAATATCAAAGGGACAACTTTTCTTCTTTTTTTTAAAGTGTAAATTATTCTATCCTATCCCGTAAGTCGAAAGTCGCTGGGGCACCACAGACGATCGGTTAACCAGCGTACTCCATCTTTCTCTGTCCTCAGAGCGTAAACTGCGACATATAACATAATAAACATTTTACATTTACCAAAAAAGGACTTCAAATTTGCTTATTAAAAAAAAAAGAAACTATCACCACTGTGGTTGAATCAGTCAGTGTTATTTTGAGCATACATTTGATTTATTTGCAACTTTATTTTTTAACAGCGGCAAATGTATATATATGAATGTATCTTGCCGAGATAAAACAGGACTTTTTTTTTCTTATTCTCATTCCGATTCTGAACTCTCTCTCTCTTTCTCCCCCCCCCCCTCTCTCTCTCTCTCTCTCTCTCTCTCTCTCTCTCTTTCTCTCTCAATATCTCTGCAGCACTGCAATATCAAAGGAACAACTTTTCCTTTTGTTTTTGAAGTGCAAAGTGCCATTAACCCATTGACTGCCCGCCTGTCACATAGTAAAGAGGACTAATGGCTGTCCCAATGTGGGACATGTGGGTAGGGAGGAGGATAAAAACCAGGGAGGGTGGGGGTAGAGTGACTTAGTTGACTGGTTTTAAATTAACGATTGACTGCTGATGCATTGGATTGGCTGTATTCTTACTATGCATCATACAGACTAATTATGCCTCCTAATTAGCACTTTTTATAATGGCATAAGCTATAAAATGGCCTCCATATATATAAATTGGCCTTGATAAAGTAATAAATTTTAGTATAATTTTATTTTTGATAGCATCATCAGGACTATTGTCTGACGAAATAGCATTAATTTTAACTTTATTTTTTTAACATTATATAACTCCGTGCACTGGTCCATTAGTACCTTTACGTGCCGCATTGTTTTAACTTTGGAGTTTAACCTGATATTGTACCTAACTTGGGCCCTTATAGGCTTTTTATCATTTTATCTTTTAGTTATATTTTAGTGGTCCTGGAGGATTTTTAATCATTAACTTGTGCTTGGTTTGTTGGCTGACCCTCTTGCGGTGGTTTTAGGGGTGTTCGCTTGGACCTTCATGGCTTTCACTCCTTTTCCCTTGACAAATGTCCCGAGCTTCCTTTGGCAGACCTTTAAAATCTTAGTTAAATATAAATTTTTTTTTTAAAATCCATTAGAAATATCATCTACATTATAAAGGCAGCAACTATGTTTTGTGCCTATCATCATTTTTCTGGTGTAATTTATATTAAATTTAATTTAAATAATAAGATATTTTTCATATAATTTAATATTATTTCATTGTGTCATTCTAGTCATCTAGCTTTATTCATCAGATCATCATAAGCAAATTTTTCCTTGTCTCCTATACACTAGTGTGTCCGGGGACGTTAATTAAAAATCGTAATCGGTAGAGTGAGATAGAGAGAAATTAGAGAGAGAGAGAGAGAGAGAGAGAGAGAGAGAGAGAGAGAGAGAGAGAGAGAGAGACAAAGAGAGGCAGACAGAGACGGAGACGGAAAAAGAGAGACAGAGTGGAAAGAGTTAGAGACAGCCAGACATATAGAGTAAAAAGAGTTTGTGTGTGTGTGCACGTGTGTGTGAGTGCACGTGTGTGTGTGTGAGAGAGAGAGAGAGAGAGAGAGAGAGAGAGAGAGAGAGAGAGAGAGAAAGAGAGGTGCGGACAGAGACAGACAGAGGGAGAGAAAGAGAAAGAGATATAGGCCGAGAGAGAAAGACAGTCAGAAAGGGAAAGAGGGACAGGCAGAGTGAGACAAAGAGAGAGAGAGAGAGACAGAGACAGAGACAGAGACAGAGAGATCTAGATCGATGTGTCATACGGCCTTCTGCACAATATATTTTAATAGTTTTCATCAATTCTACTTCTGTCTTTTTATTTATTCTCCGTTTGAGAGTACCTTTATGCATGTAAATTACGAAAAAGAGAAGTTCGGGAATTTTGCTCTGTCGACTGCAACATTTAATAAATTCTTCATAAACAATGTCACAATTGCTTTGGGATTCGTAGATCATAAACTTTGTTCTATTCTATTGCGTGTTTTTTTTTCTTCTGTAATTATTACTTTTTGTTTTAATATGTATTGTTTTGTATTTTATATGTATTCTTCTAAAGTGCGTATGAGTCACCCGCCATCTTTGTATAAAGAATATAATGCATAATATTCACCAATTAATGCTTTTTGCTTCGTTGTTCAAGGAAATAGGATCCCCCACCCCACCTCTACCCCACCTCCGTCTCATTTATTTTAGGCAACTTGACAATAAATACCTAATAGGAGTACTTCCTAAATAGCTGTCAACATGTATTTTGTACCGCTTTTCAGTGGAAGCAACTCTCATTGACCTACTTTCGGTTTATTTAGGATAGCTGTCAACATGTATTGTGTACCGCACTTCAGGGGAAGCAACTCTACTTTCGGTTTATTTAGTGATAATGCCTATTGATGCTGTGCGTTATCATCACTTGTTTTTATGGAAAGGAAGTGCTTTGTTACAATTCTATTTCCTGTGACCTAATCCTTCATTCTATTAAACGAAGGCTTTCTTTACTTTTCACGAAAATGTTTTACCCGTAAAATTGGCAGTTCTGACATAAAACAATGAGCCGGTGAGCTTTTGTCGCTCAAACCAACCACTGTTTTTGGAATTCCCTTTGTAAAATATTTATTCTCACCACTTTTCAGCTAAATAATCTTTATTTAGAAGTATATTTTATCAATAGTAGTTTATAAACAATGTAATATTTCTCTAAATAATATATTTTCTCCGTAAATAGCTGTTTTATTTACCTAAACAATATATTGTTTAGATAAATAAATCATGATATAGGTAAATAAGGCATTGTTCCTAAATAAGGAATTATTTACCTATATGATGCATTATTTAGCACACTGTGTTTAAAATGATGTATTATTTACAAATGTTTCTAAATAATGATTTGTTTACCTCTATGTGTTCGCAGACTTCAAAAAGGCGTTTGACCGAGTCTGGCATGCAGCTCTGTGCGCAACCATGAGAGTGTACAACATCAGCCCTAAAATTATTGAAGTCATCAAAAGCCTGTATGACAAGGCTACCAGTGCAGTCATCCACAACAGCGCCATCGGAAACTGGTTCACAACAACAATCGGTGTGCGTCAGGGATGCCTACTCTCTCCAACACTCTTCAACCTCTTCCTAGAGCGCATCAAGTCAGATGCCCTTGCAGATCACGAAGGCACAGTCAGCATAGGGGGAAGAGCAATCTCCAACCTTCGTTTTGCGGATACATTGATGAATTGGCTGGAGAGGAACAAGAACTTGAACAGCTGGTACAGAGGTTTGACACCACCTCCAGAGCCTATGGAATGGAAATGAGTGCAGAGAAGACCAAAATGATGATCAACAACACCAATTGCATCAACACGGACATCAAAGTCCAAGGCCAATCCCTCAACACAGTGCATAGCTTCAAATATTTAGGAGCCATTGTATCAGACAATGGGTCCCGACAGGAAGTCCTCTCCAGGTTCGCACAAACTACTGCTGCCCTGGCGAGGTTGAAGCCAATTTGGAAAGACAGGACCATCAGTCTACATTCCAAGGTAAGATTGCTGCGCTTCCTTGTCATCTCCATCTTCCTATATGCTTGCGAAACATGGACCCTCACAGCAGATTTCCAACGAAGAATGCAAAGCATGGAGATGAGGTGCTACAGAAGACTTCTGGGCATTTCCTATACCCAGCACATCACCAAGAACGAAGTCCGACAGACCATCATACAAGCCATTAGACAACACGATGACCTGCTCACAGTGGTGACAAAACGGAAACTCCGATGGAATGGCCACGTCACCAGATCATCAGGTCTTGCAAAGACCATCCTGCAATGCACAGTACAAGGAGGTAGAAGAAGAGGAAGACCGAAAAAGAGGTAGGAGGACAACATTCGAGACTGGACTGGTTTGACACTGAGCGAAACAATCAGGGTTGCTGAGGACAGGGAAAGATGTAGTACGCTGGTTAAACGATCATCTGTGGTGCCCCTACGACCTCCGAGTTTCGGGATAGGATAGGATTACCGCTATAGTGCATTATTTGGCAGAATTTGCTAAATAAGGTATTATTGAGAAGATGTTGCATTATTTACGTAAACAATTAATTGTTTAGGGACGGCAATTTTCATTATTTAGGGGATTCGCAGGTAGTTATCGTATTTGCGAGGAGGTTATGTGGTAGTGATAAAAAAAATTGCAATATCGTTATTTTACGCCATTTTGCGATTTAAAATGAGGCAACTGCTTTATTTCACTCTATTTTTTATGTTTATGCAATAGTATTAATATACGAAACTGCAGCGGTAACGGCTCCGGAAAAGAGGGATCTAAGATTATTTTTGCATTGGCGTGCTTGCTTTCAGAATACTTCCGCCATGTTTCTTGTCATGCAAATCCCTGGTAGTTTCGAATAAGCTGAAACTTTTCGTCTGAAATTAAAAGATAACTCAACGCAAAAGAACAACGGAAACACAGTCTCAACACAGTTTTTGGATACAAAAAGAACGCGTTTTTTCTTCTCTCAAAAACTGAGAACTACCGCACAAAACTGACACTGACATTTATTTAGTGTTTGGGAGGTTACACATGTTTTAGCTTCGAATTTGTGGAATGGTATATGTAAAAAAAATAATTAATACAAATTTTGGTTAATAATCTTTGGGAAGACCTAGCATTTAATTATAGAAATTAGTAAAATGAGAAAAACCAAGTTTTCTAGTGAATCCTGGAATCCCCTAAATAATGAAAATTGCAGTCCCTAAACAAAGAATTGTTTAGTAAATCATGCATTAATTAGCAACATCTTCTATATAATACTTTATTTAGCAAATTCTGCTAAATCGTGCATTAAATAGGTAAACTAATCATTATTTATAAACATTTCTAAATAATACATTATTTAACACAATCTGCTAAATAGTGCATTATTTAGAAAAACATTTTTTAAAAATATTTCGCAAAAATGCCTTATTTACCCATATTATGATTAATTTACATAAAGAATGTATTGTTTAGGTAAATAATAAGTTATTTACGAAAAAAACAATTATATGGGGAAATCTTAAATTATTTGTAAACAAATGAGCACTTAGAAAATGTGCTTCTATATAAAGATTATATAGTGTAGCTGAAAGTTGTTTTTAAAAAATCGCAAATAAATATTTTACAAAGGGAATTCCATATAAGTTTGAATTGTCCTTTTTTTCTGGCACGGAGTGATTTCCCTTGTTTAATGTTTAACAGCACACCGACGTGACCTTTGCCCCTAGTTCTAAATGAACCATCCTGCTTCCAGACTGCGTCTTTGGTGTCTGGAGAGGGTAGGCTCTGTTGCATCAGTCTACAACGAAAAACCTTACTGAGCTATTCTATCCTATCCTATCCAAACTATCCCGTAACTCGGAGGTCGTATGGGCACCACATATGATCTTTTAACCAGCGTACTCCATTTTTCCCAGTCCCTGATGGTTTTGCTCAGTGTCAAACCAGTCCATTCTCAAATGTAGTCCTCCCACCTCTTTTTCGGTGTCCTTCTTCTTCTGCCTCCTTGCAATGTGCCTTGCAGGATGGTCTTTGCAAGACCTGATGATCTGATGACGTGGCCATACCATCGGAGTTTCTGTTTTTTTCACCACTGTGAGCAGGTCATCGTGTTGTCCAATGACTTGTGTGGTGGCCTTTCGGACTTCGTCGTTGGTGATGTGCTGGGTATAGGAAATGCCCAGAAGTCTTCTGTAGCACCTCATCTCCATGCTTTGCATTCTTTGTTGTAGATCTGCGGTGAGAGTCCATGTTTCGCAAGCATATAGGAAGATGGAGATGACAAGGGAGCGCAGCAGTCTGACCTTGGAATGTACGCTGATGGACCTGTTTTTCCAATTAATTTTCCAATTAATTTTCCAGTTAATGGGCTTCAACCTCGCCAGGACAGCAGTTGCTTGTGCAAATCTGGAAAGGACCTCCTGTCGGGACCAATTGCCTGATACAATATACTGAGCTATATTATTGATAAATTTCGCCTCTTTCGGCCTCTATACAAGCTTTGGTTTTTAGCCCAAGAACGTTGACTATAGGCACACAACCCACGGTATTTATGGATTTAAAAATAACTATGCTTTGGAGTTATTTTATGTTGTTAGCTTCTTTTTTCAGTGCGGCAACACTCACTGTGAATGTAAAAAGGATCTGCCGAGGGGGCGTGGTCACAGTGAGTTCCGTTAAAGTATAAAAAGGAAAATAAAAAACACACGACACCAAATTATTTGGAAATGTTTCGGATATATTATAATGCCTTTTTCCAGCTCTCAACATGGGCGTGTAAAAATTAAATTATTATTTTAAAAATAAAACCAATAAAACAACTCTTTTATTTTCGTTTCCTTTTCGATTATTTTCTTATTTATTTTAGTTAAATTGAAACTATAATCGATTCAATTTAATTTTGAGCGCGCAGACGTGACGTAACTCAAACGTTTGTACCGAATAGATAAAACAAAATGTTTATTGATTCAGTACACAGAATTTTGCTGATGTTAATTGTTTCATATTTTCTCTTTCGATTGACACAGTAGAGTACAGATTTTTTTGTAATAATAAAATTGATACGATATATATGCGATACTGAAATAATTCACGTAGATTCATGTAACATTGTAGTGCATCCAATTAGAAAAAGGAATCTCAGGTTTAGAAAGGGACTTTGTGCTGCAGACGGAAACAAGAAAACATTTATTATTATTATTATTATTATTATTATTATTATTATTATTATTATTATTATTATTATTATTATTATTATTATTATTATTATTATTATTAATATTATTATTATTATTATTATTATTATTATTATTATTATTATTATTATTATTATTATTATTATTAATGATGTTGTTAATGTTATTATTGATCTTGTTCTTGTTCTTCTTCTTCTTCTTCTTCTTCTTCTTTTTCTTCTTCTTCTTCTTCTTCTTCTTCTTCTTCTTCTTATTATTATTATTATTATTATATTCAAAAGGAGATAAATCGCCAATTTCATATAGAAGACGACCTTTCGAATAGTCAGGCAGGAAGTTTTAGATTCAGTTTTTATAAATATTAGAGTGGGAGTAGATCAGACACATAAAAATAATTACCTAAGAATGCACAAATAAGTATCAATCTCTTAGCGTGAAGTACAAATATTAATTTTTTGGTTGTTATTCTCGCAGTTTTCCCCTCGACCTGACCCAACATTTATTAAATTTTAAGTTTTAAATCTGTATTTGTTATTTTTCTTATTTCTATTTTTACTTTTTTTCTAAAGGTGTTTGTTGGTGTTGGTAAAACTGTATCCAATCTCCCAAAGCGGTTGGGTGAGTAGGTCATTGCGCTATGCTAGTATAACAACTGACTCCTTTCAGGAGGATGAAGAGGGAAACACGAAATACAATAGCACTGCAAGATAAATAAACAAGACAAGTGCTGAACCCTAACGGGTGCAGAGTCTCTCTCACACACACACACACACACACACACACACACACACACACACACACACACACACACATTCACACACATGTATTTCAGACAATAAAGAAAAACAAATTATGACGTCACCATGATGACGTCACACGATAACGTCACTCAATATATATGCCTCCGTATATATGCCTCAATATATATATATATATATATATATATATATATATATATATATATATATATATATATATATATATATATATATATATATATATATATATATATATATAGCATAGGTTCGTTTAAGGGTCATAATATCTATGTACCCTAATTACATCAAAAGTTTTTAAACGTGTTTTAAATATTTAAAAATGTTCTTTTAAAAATGAGGTTACGATGATATAAACCAAATCCCTACAACAATTTGGAAAAAAAAAAAGAATTATTTTAAAAAAACAACAAAAAGACACACACACACCCAATTTATGACGTCACCATGATGACATCACTCAATTTGCATATTTTTTGTTATCTGGTAGGGTTCACTATTTTTTTTTTAAAACTAAATATCAAGTTTGAAAGAAATTCGTACATTAGTTTCAGAGAAAAGTCCGCAAATATTACCTTCGTACGCCAGACGCCGGGTCACCACGATGACGTCATTCGATTTACATAAGTTTTGACTAAACGCCATAATGATTACTTTACTCGATTTGCATAAGTTTGGTTTTACATTGGAGGCATAAGGAAAGTCTAAGTATATGCCAAATTTGAACCAAATCCCTCCAGTAGTTTGGGAGAAATAGGATTAGAAAAAAACAACAACAAAATTATGATGTCACCATGACGTCACACGGTGACGCCACACAATCTATGATAGTTTCTCTTAAGGTTCAAGGCATCTGTACACTCTAATAACATAGAATTATTTTTTTTAATGTAAAATATTTTAACATGTTCTTTTAAAAATGGCATCACAGTGATGACTTCACTCGATTTGCATAAGTTTAGTTTTACCTTGGAAGCACAAGAAAAGTCTATGTACATACCAAACTTGAACCCAATTCCTCCAGTAGTTTAAAAGAAAATAGAATTTAAAAAAAAATTATGACGTCATTATGATGACTTCACCCGATATGCATACTTTTTTGTCACCTGGTAGGGTTTACTATTTCATAATAATAATAATAATAATAATAATAATAATAATAATAATAATAATAATAATAATAATAATAATAATAATAATAATAATACTGGATGCTATACACGCGCCTTTCCCCCAAATCAATCAGGCTCAAAGCGCGGCGATCTGTACCAACATACACGCTCACCTGTCTCATCCACCCTCACACACACACAACAAATGCACATCCATCACTCAAACAGGTGGTGTAAAGGCAAGGAGATCGCTATTGGAAGACGGAAAGAAAATTCGATTTTATATTTTTGAAATTTTATATTGACTGCGTCCAGTACCATTAAGGGGAGGAAACCGGAGTGCCCGGAGAAAACCCTCGGTGACCTCAATAGTCTCGTACCTAAGTCATATACGTTCGCCCTTTGCGGGAATCGAACCCAACTTGGAATCGAACTCAATTTACCAAGTTGCAAAGAAATTCGTCTATTAGTTTCATAGAAAAATGCGCTAATCTCACCTCTAGACGCCGGCCATTGGACGGACGGACAAAGCCAAAAACAACAGTTCCAGAGCTGAGCTTAAAGGAACGGGAACTAAAACCCAAAAAGCTGCAGAGAACCATTTTAAAATACACCCTTGCAGGAAACCCATTAGGGACAGATGAAAGAAAGCGCCACAACAGTTCTCTCCCCTGTCTGTCAATCTGTCACTTCCGCTGCTGTCAAGGGATTGTGGGATACGTTGTCAGCGCCATCTACGCCGTGACTTTGACGTGCACACTGATCCACAACCAACTCAATGGCCACGCAGAGCGTAGACACCGACGTTTTATTGTGACGCTAAGCTGTAGTTGGCCACTAAATGTGGGATGGGGTAAAGATGGGCGAATTTGTCCCAGTGTTATTACTTCCTTTAACTAAAACAAAAAAATTGGACTGGAGCGGACCTCGGTAACCATTGATCACATCTCTGTCTCTGTCTCTCTCTGTCTCTCTCTGTCTCTGTCTCTGTCTCTCTCTCTCTCTCTCTCTCTCTCTCTCTCTCTCTCTCTCATAAAAGAGAGAGAGAGAGAGAGAGAGAGAGAGAGAGAGAGAGAGAGATGTATTTTTGTCCCGTTTTAACAAATGTATGTTTGTGTGTTGTAGAATATAGTAAAGTGAGTATTTGTTTTGTTCAACCATATTGACAATAATGTAATAACGCTCTCAGTATAGTTTTAGGATCATTTTTAGTCATAGGTTGCATGCATAGATTGTGCATCATATTAAAAAATTTATAGTTTTAAAATTAATATTAGCTAATCAGTTTAAATGTTGAAATGGTCTCCAAATGTTTGATACATTGTTTTAAACTCTGTCTGAAGGCTGTGTTGCTAGGACATTAAACATCAAATTGTCAAATTCCCTCTCTCACTCTCTCTCTCTCTCTCTCTCTCTCTCTCTCTCTCTCTCTGTGTCTCTGTCTCTCTCATATTGTAGACTATATCGCTAACACTGTCGGATTAGAGTATTCACCGAGGTCTAGACTAGTATGGCCATGCATATAACGTGATATTTTAGTATTTGAATGCCCCCATGGCACAGCAACTCAACCATAGCTTTTTAGATTTTGAGGTTAGGTCAGCCAGGCTAGCTATAAATAGCTCCGCCGATGCTTCATTTCCTTTCCTTTCACTGGAAGGGAGGATGCAGGCAAGCTATAAATAGCCCGCAGCAGGCAAAATGTGGAGGCACTAAACAGTGCTGCTCACATAGGAATTGAGTTGGTGTGATGGTGCCACTGTAATTGTACAATATGAGATCAATAAAGTTGTGTTGTACTACATTGTATGGAACCGTATTGCATACATTCCACTTCACGGACATTTAAGACATCTTGACTCTTGTGTCCTATTGTATTGTGTTGAATTGTGCTTAACTGCATTTTATTGCCTACATCCCACCTCAAGGGCTTTTGAAGAAATCCTGACTCTCATGTCCTTCAAACACTATTCTTTGGAGGCAGTTAGGATTAGCTAGGATTTGCCCCCCCTCGTCCAGGAAGGTGCCGCATGCTATGTAGCTGCTTTCGCTGAGGAAGCGGCTGATCCGCGTGGATGACAAATAGTATTCCCCACTCCACTTTGTCCCCAACCCCTAAAAAAAAGTCCAAAATTGTCTCGTAAATAAATGATTCCACACTGTTATTGTACTTCCATTACTGCAGCTCTGTTAAACTCCAGTATATCTCCTTCTGGCATTTTCCCCAAAGTGTTTGCACTAGGTGGGAAGTAACTCCGCGGCGCGACACTGCTGGTGCCTCTCGTCTGCACAACGTTTAATTTCTATGTATAGGTATTCTTCAAAGACCATTTATGAGTCTTAGTCTTTTATTATTATTTTCCGTTTTCCATCTAGAAAGATGGAGTACGCTGGTTAAACGATCATCTGTGGTGCCCCAACGACTTTGAAGTTACGGGATAGGATAGGATAGCCTACGTCATAAAGTTCCTTTCCAAATTACCGCCGATGTTGCTGATTATAAAAATAGTAAAGTGCTGAGACTTATTGGTGCAACTCCGAGAGATGCGAGGATATTATATGATACATTAGTCAAAGATGATGTAAAACCTAACTGTTGTAAAAACTGGGACGGGAGAATAGTGCCTACAGTTGAATGGAAAATAATATTTACGAAAGCACAGGAAATTAGGGAAATCAAATTGAAGTGGCTGCAAATTAGAATAATTCATAGAGTAATAGAAACCAATATAGTATTATCTAGCATTGGAGTTGAACAGAGTATTAATTGTACTTTTTGTGAAAATGAAAGGGAAAATATACAACACCTTTTCTTTAGGTGTCCTTTCGTTCAAAAGTTTTGGACTGAATTTGAGAGAGCCCTAAATTCTAAGTGTTATAATGCTGTTGCTTTCCACTTCAGCGAACATCTCGTAACATTTGGCTGCGAAAGAAATATAAGAAAGGACACAATATTATATTTGTTAATTTTATTATCAAAATCATTCATTTATAAATGCAAAATAGAAAAAAAATCCACTTTACAGGTCATTTACAGCTGTGCTAAAAAGCTGATATGAAGTAGAAATATATATGGCCCTTTTACAAATGAGATATCAAAAACGTGTACAAGCATGGCACCCGTACTTAACACTGACGACATATAAGCGCTTATATCTTATAGTTTAAATGTATCTGTATTTTGTACTGCGTGCTAATCCTGGTTTTGCATATTTTGTGGTGCTCTCTCTCTCTCTCTCTCTCTCTCTCTCTCTCTCTCTCTCTCTCTTTCTCTCTCGTTCTCTCTCTCACTCTCCACAGGCGGCGGAAGCGGGGGGGGGGGGGGGGGGGGCAAGGGGGGCACTGGCCCCCTCCAGAAAAATATTGGGGGGGCAAACCTATACATTTGCCCCCCCCAATATTCAGCCCCTCAAAAAACATTATTTGAAGGTTCAAACCAATATATTCCCCCTTTCTCTGGACTGATGCAAGTTAACAATATCTGTGCTGAGACCATTTTCAAAGCACTGAAGGATTGCTTGATCAGACTTGACTTGCCAGTGCAAAACTGTAGGGGCCAGGCCTACGACGGGGCGAGTAATTTTCAGGGTCATGTGTCAGGAGTTGCAAAAAGATTCAAAGATGAGATCCTTGCTGTGACTGAAGAGTTGGCGACAGTTCTTCAAAGAAAACAGTGATGATGCATTAAACGCTGCTGACATTTGTCTGAGAACACTGGAAAGCATGCGGCATGAAGATTGTTATGAGACATTTTTTGCTGACATCACAACGAAAGCTGCAAATTTGTGTGATGAGCCCTGCGTTCCTACACAGAAGCAGCCTCCACGAAGACTGGACGATGGCTCACAGGGTCACAGCTACTCTTGTCCATCTGCTTACTACAGACAGCAATACTGTGAGGCCATTGACAACATCAAAGAACATTTAAAGAGCCGGTTTGATCAAATAGCTCTCGACTTAGCAAGGAAAATTTAAGTTCTTCTAAGTGATGGAGCAGCAGGGAAGAGACCAAAAATTCCTCAAGAAATCAAAGATACATATTCCGCTAACATCCACTTGGACAGACTCAAAACTCAGCTAGAATCCTCCCACATGCACTAGGTGACACCAGGAGGCGGCTAACTCTAGGATCACCATATTCCAAGCACTGCCGGATGAACTGAAAGCTTCTGACACTGTTCGACGGATGCTGAGTGAAGTGGATAAACTTCTCAGACTGTACTTCACCATCCCAACCACAATAGGCAACGGCTGAACGCAGTTTTTCAGCCCTAAAGCGGGTAAAAACATACCTTTGGGCAACAATGACGCAGGAGCGTCTAAATAAATGTCTTATAATGCATGTGTTCAAAGACAAAGTAGATCAACTAGACCTAGCGCAAACTGCTTACGAATTTATCAATACAAATGAACGCCATAAGGCATACTTTGGAAAATTAACGGTGTAATTTCCCATGCCAAATGACATGCATGACTGCTGTTTTTGTTACTGTGATGGATCAACATTGTCAGGTCAATTTATCTCCATTTCTCTCTACCCTCCCTCCCCCCCTCTCTCTCTCTCTCTCTCTCTCTCTCTCTTATATGCACAGTTGTAGAAATATATATTTTTTTTCTCTCTCACATAGTGTCTATGAAAATAGTTCAAATTATTTGGAGTAAATGTCCAGGGCCGGACCCAGAAGGGTGGGGGGAGGGGGGGTACCTGGGTTCTGGAACCCCCCCCCCCCTCCAAATTTAAAAAAAATTGAATTTTTTTATGCAAAGAGGTTCAATTTTTTTTACAAATTGTTTCTAAAACATTGCAGTTTTTAGTCACTTTTGGTCCAACGTACAAAGAGTTATTTATAGTCAATTCAACGGAAATCCATTTCAAGGGATCCGTTGAAACGTCCAAAGCGTTTTCCCGTTGAAACGACCAAGTAACCCAACCCCTAAGCCTAAATTAGTAAATGCAGCCATATTTTCTTGTTCTGGCCGCAAGCCTCTTCCAACACCTTCACCTTGATACTGCACTAATCCACCAAAAACGACTTTTTAGAAATATTAATTAAGATGTTAAGTTGATAATTATGACAATTCGTTGTAACGAACATCCATTGAAACGACCATCGCTGAATCGTCCAAAAACATCGTTGAAATGGAAACCCTTGACAGTGAAGCTGCAGAAAAGGACAAAAGATGTTGTCGATGCCTACAGGGAAATCAAAGAAGTCAGTAACTGCATGTCTTATATTAGAAATGGTACTAATGCGGAGAAACCTAGTGCAGCAAGACTGAATTAAATGAAAGCAGGGCTGTGATGTTTATAAACTACAAGGTAAAGCTTTATACCGTTAACGATCAACAAAAAGTAGTGAATAATAATAGTATACAAAACATCTCTGCTGATAAATAAATGTTTGTGTGTGTGTGTTGGTGTTTTTTTAAGGGAGGGGCAGAGGATAATTTTTGTACCCCAGAGTTTGTCAGTTCAATTGTTCAAAATGCTCAAAGTCCCAGACCATCTCAAATGGCTTTTTCAAGGTTCAGATTGCACCAGATTGCACCATTTTGCATCCTTGAAGAAAAAAATTTCCGGGGGAGCATGCCCCCGGACCCCCCTAGAAGGCTCGGCGCTTCGCGCCTTCGCTGAATCTGTAACCTCCCCCTCGACTTTTCCAAGGTCCGGCCCTGATGTCAGTGAATAAAATGGGTGTGTGCCCCCCCAATCCTGAACAGCTTCCGCCGCCTGTGCTCTCTCTCTCTCTCTCTCTCTCTCTCTCTCTCTCTCTCTCTCTCTCTCTCTCTCTCTCTCCTCTCCTCCTTCTCCCGATCCTTCTACTTTCTTTTTTCATTATTTCTAAAATACCAAATATGTATGTAGATATGATTAAGAAAGGAATAGAAATCCAAAGAGTATGATACAGGACCTTGCTCCTTAGTTTCTCTACCCCCCCTCCCCCTCCCCTAACCCCGCCCTACAAACAGATGTCCATAAACACACACGTAGCTTATTTGCAAGCAAGCGCGCAAATATGGAGATGAAAGGCAAACGCCAGAGTAGGCACATCATTTGGTAATGGAGGGGAAGACGTATCTGTCTTCGCAATCTTGTTAGCCAAGACTTCCATAGCACACAGGCGCTCTTTTGGGATAACGCAAACACGTGTAAAACGCCAGTGCTTATTGTATTGTTACACCACAGACGTCCGTAACTGGGTGTTAGAGCCTCTCTCTCTCTCTCTCTCTCTCTCTCTCTCTCTCTCTCTCTCTCTCTCTCTCTCTCTCTCTCTCTCTCTGTGTTAATTAGTTAATTAATTAATTAATTAAATAATCTGTTAGTTTAATTTGTTCATGTGTGAATTAGCTAGTGTATGTGTGTGGTTGTGGTGGAGGGGGTGGGGAGAGTGGGAGTAGGGAAGGGGTATTGGAGGGAGGTGGGGGGAGGGAGTATGTGTATTTAGGTACATTAGTTTTCTTAGTAATTTTTTTTAAATTCTTACCATTGTTAAAGGTTTGTGTTAGTTTAAAATCAATTTTATGTTAATTAGTTTGTTTGTTCTGATTTTTTTTTTATTTTAATTTTTTATTTATTTTTAATTTTTTATTTATTTTATTTATTTTTATTTTATTTTACAATTTTATTAAGGACTAGCTGTAAGACAGGTCCATAGGACCTAATGCTATTATCCTATTAACGGTTTCGACTTCGACCTCTCTCTCTCTCTCTCTCTCTCTCTCTCTCTTCTTCTTCTTCTTCTTCTTCTTCTTCTTCTTCTTCTTCTTCTTCTTCTTCTTTTCTCTTTTCTCTCTCTCCCTCTCTCTCTCTCTCTTCTCTTTCTCTTCTCTCTCTTTTCTCTCTCCCTCTCCCTTTCTCTCTCTTCTCTCTCTCTTCTCTCTCTTTTCTCTCTCCCTCTCCCTCTCTCTTTCTTCTCTCTCTCTCCCTCTCTTCTCCTCACCTCCCCCCCCTCTCTCTCTCTGATTTTGAAATTGGACAATCAAGCTGGTTTCTATCTTTATTTCCTTCTTTGCCTTTTCCTTCTATCTTAGCCAGACTAAACAAGTATCATGCATGAGATAACATACTAATTACTTTATGATCCCTGTCACGTTATTAATTTAATACACACGTGCTGTCATTGGGTTGCAGTTCGCTTGGTGAAGGTATCCCAGCTGCGGAACACTTTTGCTTACCTCATAGTTTCAGTCTACCCTAGGTGGTAAAGGAAAAGTTGTTCTCGTAACTTTCGGGTCGTTGGGGGAGAGAGGCGTTTTGGAACCTTCCTTTTCTGTGGGCCAGCTTAATGAGGGCGATGCCTATCTCCTCTCAATCGCTGCTTTACCTTTCCAGGTTCTACACAGATCCAGCTACCCGTTCACAGCTGGGTGGATTGGAGAGAGTGTGTGTGTGTGTGTGTGTGTGTGTGCGTGTGTGTGTGTGGGTGTGTGTGTGTGTGTCGTGCTCTCGTTTCAATCTTTTGGTGTGGTTGAGTGGTTGCCTTCAAACCTTGGTTACCCATCCAAGTACTAACCCATCCCGACGTTGTTTAACATGAAACATGGCTCAAGTGTGCGCATTAGCACCAATATTAATTTGACAAAATCTCAAGTCTACGCGATACATTTGGTACCCAAGAATTCCTGGACTTCTAGTTCAATATATTTTCTATGCCACCTCAGTCTGTCTTTGCCAACATAAACAGTATCGTGCAAAAATATCTTTACATTCTCTAACTATAAAACTATCACATTAACATTATCAACAGTATTAGTTTGCTAATATAATATGCAGGCACAAACATGCGGCTTTATCTTTCTTTCGCAGCTCAGGAAATGAGGGTCGTTTTCTAATTGCGGTTGCAATGCAATTTCGCTTTTGGAGTTCATTGTGTTCAAATAACTGATGATGACGATGATGATGACGATGATGATGATGATGATGATGATAATGACGACTAATATGACGATGATGATGATGATGACAGAAGACTATGACGACGATGACGATGATGATGATAATGATGATGATGATGATAATGACGACTAATATTACGATGATGATGATGATGATGATGATGATGATGATGATGATGATGATGATGATGATGATGATGACGATGATAACAGAAGACTATGATGACGATGATGACGACGACGACGATGATGATTATGATGATGACAACAGAGGTGTAATATAGCGCTAATGTCCATGCTGTTTTAACCTCCATCCCCCTCTCCTTCCTCTCCTCCCCCGCTCCCCCCCCCAAAAAAAAAATGTCTGTTTACGGTATCCCGACCGACCCTAATTTTTTTTTTTTTTTGGGGGGGGGGGGGAATGGGAGGGGGAGAACTGTCTTGAAAAAAAAGCCAAAACAAATCACATGGTGAAAAAAGGTTTTAAAAAAAACAACCAAACAAAAAAACTAAATGAAGCCGACCCACCGACCTTATTATTATTTGATGGCTATGTCACCGTAAACAGACACATATTTTGGCCTAATTGTAAACGGAATTTCTTTGAATCCTTGGAATCTTTTATGGTATCTGTGTGCAGCTCTGGGAGAACAGCGAGTTTTATAATTATAGTAATAGTAAAATAAACAGTTGCAAAGCGGAGCAGCAATACTTCTTTCTTAGGGAATAATCAAACGCCACAGAGTTCAGTGGGGTGTCGGATAGCGCAGTGGTTGGAGCACTCGCTACTGTGTCGCAAGTTAAGCACCGTCCAGTGCGGTTAGCACTTGGATGGGTGACCGCAAACCGTGAAGCGACAAATAACAACGCCCCCAGTTGACTCAACTGTGACTGAGAACCTACTCTCTTAAGGGTGGGGAAGGTAAAGCAGCGAGGGAGAGAGATGGGCATCACCCTCATTACGCTGGCCCAAGATAAGTGTGATCTCCAACATCACGCTCCCCTACGGCCACCTTTACCTTTACCACCTTTTACAGAGTTCAGCGCTGTGGTCACGATTCTTGTGTTAAAATATTTATGCCCCCAATACTGGTTAATTCATTCATTCATTCATTCAGTTATTCATTCATTCATTCATTCATTCATAGTTCCTGTCGTAACGTCGTCTGCGCCGACCATACCTAAAGTCAATCATTTTCCTCGCTACTGGGAATACTATCGATTTTCAATTGCGCAATTTGCATACTTCAAAGACAGTGGCGTTATGAACTCATAATTTTAAACCTCCTAGGTAAAATAACTTTTGGAAGCACGCGCCGCACGTGACATATACGACAACCAATCATGAGCTCAATAATGTAACGGATAGCAGAACCCAGAACCCTTTATCGCGTTCAGCACAGCATAGCACAAGCTCTGTGTATTTTTAACCTCGTAGTGCACAGCACAGGCTCTGGCTATCTGAACCTCGTATTGCATAGCACACGCTGTGTATTTTTAACCTCGTACTGCATAGCACAAGCCCTGCGTATTTTTTAACCTCGTACTGCATAGCACAAGCTCTATGTATTTTTTCCTTGTATTGCATAGCACAAGCGCTGTGTATTTTTAACCTCGTACTGCATAGCGCAAGCTCTATGTATTTTATCCTTGTATTGCATAGCACAGGATCTGAGTAGTTTAACCTCGTATTGCATAGCACACGCTGTGTATTTTTAACCTCGTACTGCATAGCAGGCAGGCAGGTAGATTAACTTCCCCGGACACGTAAGCATATAGGGGACTTGGATAGAAGAAGGCCGTTGTAGTAAGATGCGGCGCGAAGAATTAAGAAGTCATATGCATAGCACAAGCTTTGTGTATTTTTAACCTCAGATGTAAAAAATACCCAATGGAAGCACGCGCCGCACGAAGTACAGCAGCCAATCATTTCGTCTAAAGAGAGCACATGCGTGCTAGTTTGCCAAGATTCTCCATTTCTTTCTTTCTTTCTTTCTTTCTTTCTTTCTTTCTTTTATTTCTGTATTCGCTCTTATACAGCGCTTCTCCAGTTCGAGAGCTGCTCAAACCGCTGGTCAATATAAAATAACAAGCCGCTCGCGTCAGAATATTATGACGTATAGGAACAAAACGTAATTGAGCATTATGTAAGGTTTGTGACTTAAAATAATCCCTGACATATGACGTAAAGGAATGAGCATGAAGAAGAAGAAGAAGAAGAAGAAGAAGAAGAAGAAGAAGAAGAAGAAGAAGAAGAAGAAGAAGAAGAAGCTTATCCGTTACAATATAGGTGTCTCTTTGTTTAACTTTATATACGTAAAATATTCACAGAAAGCGTATCAAGAACTGTACCACAAAGGTGCCAGTGTAATGCACGACATTATTATAAAGGAATAACAACTAGGCCTATATCCCAGGCCGTGCACTATAGGCGCCCCTGTACTTACCTGTTTTGTCTGCGAGAACACTGAGGAACGAGAAGATCAAGAGAGCCAGGAGCTGACCTATGACCTGCATGACGTCACCTGGCGAAGGTCAAGGTTGAACAGGCACTGGAACAGAGAAGAGCAAACTATACTGTTTGTAATTCTTAGTCTAATATAGCATATCATTTACCAAATGTTTTTACGTAAACTTTCGTTCGTTGTAGAGAGAGGCGGTTGGGCCGTCCCTTTTGTCTAGGCCAGCTTAATGAGGAAGGTGTCTATCTCTTCTCCCTCGGTGCTTTATCTTCCCCGGTTCCAAGCAGATCCAGCGAGGTCCCCATTCACCGCTGGGTCGACTAAATTGTGTTGTGAGCGTTTCATTCTTTTTGTGTCGTTTTTTTGTGTGTGCTTGTATTCCATGAGTACCATCAGTCTACATTCCAAGGTAAGGCTGCTGCGCTCCCTTGTCATTCCCATTTTCTTATACGCTTGCGAAGCATGGACCCTCACAACAGACCTACAACGAAGAATACAAAGCATGGAGATGAGGTGCTACAGAAGACTCCTGGGCATTTTCTATACTCTGCACATCACCAACGCCGAAGTCCGGCAGACCATCATACAAGCCTGGACAACACGATAACATGCTCACGGTGGTGAAGAAACGGAAACTCCGATACTATGACACGGTGCAAGGAGGCAGAAGAAAAGGGAGAAAGAAAAAGAGGTGGGAGGACAACATTCGAGAATGGAATGGCATGACACTGAGCGAAGCCATGAGGGTTGCTGAGGACAGAGAAGGATGGAGTTCACTGGTTAAACGATCATCTGTGGTGTCCCAACGACTTCCGAGTTGCGGGATAGGATAGGATAGGATTCCATGCGCGGTCACCAATCTCACTACTAACCCCTCTCTTGGGTTCAAACCAGTACGCTATTCCTCTGATTGAGCAACAGGGAACAAGTCAAATACACATAACATATATTCACCTCTGTTTGTAAATTAGATGCAATCAAATAATAACAACTATTCAACCTAGTTCGTACAGATGCCAGAAAATAATTATTATAACAAAACAAAGATGTTCGCCTCTTCTAACATTACTTGACGTTGCTTAACATGAAACATTAGTAAGGTGTATCATTACCACTACGCGACAGTACACCTCGAACATCCGTAACCAGCAAAGCACCCCCGTTGGGGTGCCGGGGGTTTCAGTATAAATAGTATCCCCACTTTCTGGAGATTTAGTGCTTTGAATTCCCATTGTCGCTGTCTTTCTCATTTGCTCTTTCTCATTCCTGCTCTGTTCTATCAATCTGCTATACTATCTTCTTCTTCGCTAGACCAGTCACCTACCTTTTTTCTTCAAAACTCTTCCGGAACAAGACTCCTTATTTGTGTATGAGGTCTGTTGGATCAGCTTGGGAATATTGGACGCTTTCTGCCAGGTGGTCACTAGGGCTTCCTATGATGTTATTATTTAGCAATGTAGGCATTTTATATGTACGTGTTTTGTTGATAATTTATAATGAGGTTTGTATTCTATCTTGTTTTTGTAAACGGGGGTTCGATAAATTAGAGTATAGCCTCAGCGTCCCCTGCGTGGGATGTCTTTATTGTAAAGTGACTGGCTGGTGGAAAGCTTTCAGTTTTACCACTAGGGTTGTTTCAGCAGATCTTTTATGCGGATCAGGGGTTGTCCGGTCCTGATTTGGCTGGGAAGAGTCCGCTGGACCTAAAGCAATAATCATGTAATGTAATGTAACCAGCATAGCACTAAGACCGCGTATTTCCAGTATGCCTATTGTCGTCTGCTAATGGACCTTCTGTTAGCGAAATCTACAGGGTAATGCACATTTGCTCGATTGAGGCGTAGGCGGGGAGGAGTGAGGTGGGGGAGAGGGGGAGGGTGTGAGGAAGGGTGGTAAGAATGGTGTGGGTATGGGGGTGGGTGAGTGAGAGAGGGGGTGGAATGGGGAGGGGGTGTTGTGGGTTTGTTCACAAGGGGATGGATGGAAAAAGGAAATGTGTTATTTAAAAAAAAGGTGATGTAGGCGCGTGGGTTTGTATGCATGTGGGTCCCGAACGCCGTTATTGCTACACACACCTTATACTCTGTGGTCTTTTGACGGCCCCGTTATTTTGACGTCAAAACAGTGTTCCGTTAGGGTTAGGGCTGTGCGTTACGCTTAGGGTTAGGTTAAGGGTTGGGGTTTGGGGTTAGAGTTAGGGTTTAAGTTAGGGTTAGCTTCAAACAATGGATACAATTTTTTTAAATGTCATAACGACGTACGTGGAGCTTCATGAAAGTCATTACAACGGCGTTTTTATACGGCTGTGTGTGTGTATGCGTGTGTGTATGCGTGTATGTGTGGACGTAAAGGTTATGTAGTCTAATGTGCATGCGGGTATGTGCGTGTGTGAGAAAAAGAGAGAGTATGTGTGTGTTTGAGAGAGAGAGTGTGTGTGTATGTATGTGTGTGTATGTGTTCGTGCACGCACGTATCAGTCTTCTGCTTCTTTATCCTCCTGTTCCTTATGTAAAACTGCGATTTTTGTATGGCTGCAGTTCTCTCAAATCTTGAGCTTTCTCAGATTGGAAGGCAACAGAGATTACGAAAGCCGAGGTTATTAGAGACGTTTGTTTGCGGTTCTGGATTGATGACTACAGAGAGGAAATTTGTCGTGACAACTCGCTAGTTAAGTAATGTTAGTCGGGAGCCATACACCACCCCAGCAGAGTGGCCCAGAGACTGTCCGAAGTTGACCTACAAAGGTCGAAACAGCTGTCATGCGCTTTGCTCTCAACCAACAGCTGTCCTCCTAGATAGGGTGAAGGAAGGTAACCCTAACCCTAACACTGACCTTACCATCAAAGCATTTAAGGCAGTGTTATACTGTCAATTTCGATGGAAGATTTGCATTGGGCATATTAAGTTATGGTTTCATATCAGTTTTTTCTTGTTATTTTCTTTGCACTCACGATAGCCCAGTGTTCTGCTAACGCATACTTTCTCCTATAAGTAAGTTAAATATTCAGCTGTCAGCATCTTCTCTTAAAACGGTGTAGATTGACAGCCATTCTTAGTGTTGACGTTTCAAAGCGTGTTGAGCTTTTACACTGAGGGCGTACGGCTTGTCAGTTTGTCTTCAAAAGAAGATAGCATGTGCATTGAAACAGTACTTTTCATGGTCACCAGAAATCCAAGAGATGTTTAACAAGATTTTACAACGTGACAAACCAGTCCAGCCAAGCTCAATCCCCTATCCCCCCCCCACCCCCGCCCCCCATCGCACACAAATCCAACCCACCCTACTGTAGGACACTTCACGTCACACCTGCATGCACCATTTTTCCACTCCCTACCATGTTTGTTTAAAGATCTGACCCGAATTCATCCTCACACCCTCGTCCCTTGCATCGACTATCGTTTATCTGTTTTTGGAGAAAATAACAATTTGCACCTCCTACAACTCTCGCTTTCCCACCCTTTCCCCCCTCCCCCAGACCGCACTTCTGCTTACCGAATACTTTTAGGGAACCCGCGAGTTCATGCAACATTTTCGTTCAGGGTATCTGAGTGTACGCCCAATTCTGAATTGCACCATCTCAAGAAACAGTGTTTGATTAAGTACATAAATGTGTGTGTGTGTGTGTGTGTGTGTGTGTGTGTGTGTGTGTGTGTGTGTATGCTTTATGCATGTGCATTTATAGGTTTGTGAAAGTCTAATGTCATTTATCAATGAAAACAAAACAACCATACATGTACCATCTCCCTCTCCCTCACCCCTCCTCACCATTCCAGAGCCATTAGGTTCGGAGACTTGTTAAGACGTAAAATGTTGCTGTCGGTATGATACTGGATCCATTCGTATTAATTAGTCTAGGTAAAACCGGAATTAAAGGCCGACCTGTGGGCAGACATTGCATCGCGTGCTTAGAGCAGACATGTCGGACCTTGTAACTTCCCTTGCAGCTTACATCCACCTCTTCCCCCAAGTAAACATCCATCATAAAAAACCATTCAAGTCAGCAAATATTTATTCCTTATCACGGGCATAACGTACAGTCACTTATGTCGCCATGGAAAACAAGGTATAACCTATAATCCTATATCCTATCCTATCCCGTAACTCGTAGGTCGTTGGGGTACCATATATGATCGTTTAACCACAGTACTCCATCTTTCTCTGTCCTCAGCAACCCTCATGGCTTCGCTCAGTGTCAAGCCAGTTCATTCTCGAATGTTGTCCTCCCACCTCTTTTTCTGTCTCCCTCTTCTTCTGCCTCTTTGCACCGCGCCTTGCAGGATGGTCTTTGCAAGGACTGATGCTCTGATGCCATGCCATCGGCTGTGGAGGTGGTGTCAAACCTCTGTACCTGCTGTTCAATTTCTTGTTCCTCTCCAGCCAATCCATAAATGTCATCTGCCAAGAATCTCAATGGCGGTATCTGTCACAGCTGAGTTGAAGGTGGTGGTCATGGTGTTGACATCTACTTCATCAACTTCCAAAATGAGCAGTGGTGCAAATTTCCCTCCAATTGTGGCTTGGACTATTTCTGCCATTTCCTGGTCTTGCAGTTTATCCAGGTCGAACTTCAGTCTGGTGCATCATCACGAGATCGTGGTCACTTCCGATGTCTGCACCTGGAAAAGTGCGTGTCCTGCCAATGTTGACGCTTGATCTGAAGCGTTTCTAGTTAATCTGGTTGGGATGCTCCCCACTGGGACTGTGCCAGGTCCATCGTCTGGAGTTTTTGTGGAGACCAAGCGTGTTCGTCAGTACCAGATTGTTGTATCTGGCAAACCCCAAGAATCTCAGACCTCTGGCATTTGTCTCGTTGTTGCAGTGGGGTCCACACGTGTCTCCCCAATTGTGGTACGCATCTTGTCCAACCTTGGCATTCCAGTCGCCTTGCGCTATGACTATGTCCTTCTTAGACACTTGGTCTACAAGGACATCCTGCAGATGTTCATAGAAATCATCGACTTTGCTTTCGTCATAGCCTTATGTTGAGGCATAGGCCTGAATGAGAGTGATGTTGAGAGGGTCTGCTCTCAAATGGATGGTAATGAGTCTACTGGAGACTGGGCAGCAACCCATTACTGTGGATAGAGTTTCTGTGTGGACCAAGTGTCCGACGCCGCGTTCGTGCCGGTCATCTCTCCCGCTGAAACAAAGCTTTTCGATCGTTGTTTCACCTAGGCCCTTTTCAGCGCAGTTCGCTGATATTTAAAATGTTCCATCGATAGTGGTCCAGCTCGCGGGCCTGTTCTTCTAATTTTCTCTCCGCAGTTAGGGTCCTGACATTCCAGGTTCCTATCACGATGTTGTCTCTCGTGCGGATCTTGGCAAGTTTTCCATCAGTAGCACGCTTATCACCTCCGTCCTGGTGGCCAACGGAAGGCGCGGTTCTTGGTGACCTGGGTGACGACCGATCCGGGCCCATTCCTCTCCAAGCTGTTGGTCACAGCCGAAATCCACGAATACAGTGTGGCTCACCTGGGCGCCGAGCACGTGGTCGTTGTACCTATAGTAACGTGAGGTTCCTCCGTCCTGGCCGGTGACTTCTGTGTAGAAGACTTTCGACCAGTGATGCCGTGCTGACATCACCTCTGTTAGCGCCTCTTACCACACGCCGGGAAACGTTGGAACTGTTCTGTTCGGTGCCTGAACCCACAGGGCATCCTGAGATGCAAGTAGCCAGCATCATGCAAGACTCTGTCAACCCTCTGTCAACATTTTCATCCATTCAAATCTTAAGCAATTACGTAATATTTACATATCACGCATTCAAAAGTTTGTAAATAAGAAAAATGTCTTCTACATGAACACAAGCATAAAATATTTGAATCATAAAACACACACACACACACACACACACACACACACACACACACACACACACACACACACACACACACACACTCCCCCCCCCCCCCCCCCTACACGCACACGCGCGGAATAAAGGCAAGGATATTGCTATCAAAAGGACATTATTTCAATTGAAATGTTTAGATTGCTAACATCCAAATACCATCATTCAAAGAAGGCAGGAATGTCGAGTGGAAAGCAAAACAAAACAAAACTTCAGGGACCTGCAATTGTCTCGTACCAAAGTCACGTAATGTTCCTCCCTTTGCGGGGGACTGAACCCGCAACCTTCGCTTTAGGAAACCAGCGCCCTAGCCAACGGAGCGAGCATACCGTCCCATTGTTCATTCCATACACGTTGAACGATGCTCTTTGGTACAATGCCTCCACTGTTGAAACGTGCAATCAGCAACCCAGTCCATGGTGATGCTGATGTTGTTGACTTGTATAGTGCGATTCCTCCCACGTCGTTAGATATGCTCAGTGCATGCAAGGTGTTGGTGGGGTGGTGGTGGGATGGATGGAGCTGGGGAGGGAGACACAGAACGAAAAAAAAGTGGCCCTAAGAGTATAACTAACGTAATAATATGTATATATATATATATATATATATATATATATATATATATATATATATATATATATATATATATATATATATATATTTCGGAGGTTCACCATAAAGTGTGTTTAGAAGAGAGGACATTTTTGTAGTGACTTCTTGAAAGATGACATAGCTGCCACACTCTGCTTCAACTGAAGAGGAAGAGCGTTCCATAGATTGGGGGCACAATTTGTGAAGGACCATTCTGTAACTTGAATTCAAACTCAAAACACGAAGTGCAGGAGTAAGTGAGGAATGCACTTTGCTGTCGCTGTCGCTGTCGCCTGTTCGTCAACTCGCCAATAACGGGGAGATTATGCCAACAACATTTCTTCACTCGATAGTAAAACATGAACTTCATGGAAATGCATGTATACGTGAGATAGAATGTCGATGCCTTGAGCAGCTCTTAAACTGGAATGCGCTATATAAGGACAATACTGCCGTGATTTGACAAAACCGAGTAAGTCCACCTAAGGTCGAAAATGAGTTTTTTGCGCCATCAAACTTGCAAGAGAATGACGCATCTTACCTGTAAAAATCAAATCCGAACTATGTTTAGATTTGGAGATATCATAGAGCAAGTCCTTGTTAAAAAAATTTTAAGTGGGGGAATAAACTGATAAAACCAAGCAAGTCCCCTGCGATTTTGTTTCCGCGATCCTCTGGCTGATGCTCGAGTTGGCATGATGACGTCATTTTCTACAATAACCTGACAAAGAAAAGTAAGTCCTCCCGACCAATGAGAAAGCGCCTTAAGATGAAGTGGACCAGTGAGAATCCATGTTATTGCTGCTGTGCAATATTATTTTCCTGTGAAAATGATGACGAAATTTCGGTCAGCAAAGGACGTGTTCGGCATTTTGAAAAAGAGTTTTCTTCATGTACTTTCCTGCCCACCATGAAGGATCCTGTAGATCTTCCGCCTACGCGGCAACTTCCACGAGGTGTGGAAATAAACAAACAAATTATCCTATCATATCCTATCCTATCCTGTCCCGTAACCCTGAGGTCGTGGGGGCACCACAGATGATCGTTTAACCAGCATACTCCATCTCTCTCTGTCCTCAGCAGCCCTGATGGCTTCGCTCAGTGTCAAACCAGTCCATTCTCGAATGTTGTCCTCCCACCTCTTTTTCGGTCTCCCTCTTCTTCTACCTCCTTGCACTGTGCCTTGCAGAATAGTCTTTGCAAGGCCTGATGATCTGGTGACGTGGCCATACCATCATAGTTTCCGTTTCTTCACCACTGTGAGCAGGTCATCGTGTTGTCAAATGGCTTGTGTGATGGTCTGTCGGACTTCGTCGTTGGTGATGTGTTGGGTATAGAAAATGCCCAGAAGTCTTCTGTAGCACCTCCTCTCCATGCTTTGTATTCTTCGTTGTAGATCTGCTGTGAGGGTCATGCTTCGCAAGCATATAGGAAGATGGAGATGACAAGGGAGCGCAGCAGTCTTACTTTGGAATGTAGAATGATGGTCCTTTCTTTCCAAATGGCTTCAACCTTGTCAGGGCAGCAGTTGTTTGTGCGATCCTGGAGAGGACTTCCTGTCGGGACCCATTGTCTGATACAATGGCTCCTAAATATTTGAAGCTATCCACTGTGTTGAGGGATTGGCCTTGGACTTTGATGTCCGTGTTGATGCCATTGGTGTTGTTGGTCATCATTTCGGTCTTCTCTGCACTTATTTCAATTCCACAAGCTTTGGAGGTGGTGTCAAGCCTCTGTACCAGCTGTTCAAGTTCTTGTTCCTCTCCATCCAATCCATCAATGTCATCCGCAAAAGGAAGATTGGAGATTGCTCTACCCCCTATGCTGACTGTGCCTTCGCGATCTGCAAGAGCATCTGACATGATGCGCTCTAGGAAGATGTTGAAGGGTGTTGGAGAGAGTAGGCATCTTGACGCACACCGATTGTTGTTCTGAACCAGTTCCCGATGGCGCTGTTGTGGAGGACTGCACTGGTAGCCTTGTCATACAGGTTTTTGATTACTTCAATAATTTTAGGTCTGATGTTGTACGCTTTCATTGTTGCCCATAGAGCTGCATGCCAGACTCGATCAAACGTTTTCTTGAAGTCTATGAACACATGATATAGATGTTGTTGGTGCTGTAGGTATTTCTCACAGATTATTCTGAGGTTGAAAATCTGTTCAGTGGTACTTCGCCCTGCCCTGAATCCTGCTTGTTCTTCAGCTATGATTTGTTCAACTTGGGGTTTCAACCTGTTGAGTAACATTTTCAGGAGGACCTTGCTGGGATGGATGATGAGGCTGACGGTGCGGTAATTTTCACACTCCTGAAGGTTACATTTTTTGGGAAGAGTGATGACAAGCGACTGGGCCCATGGTATAGGCCACTCTCCACTCTGCCAGATCTTGTTACAGATAATGGTGAGGGCATCAATCATCGCTTCTCCTCCTGCTTGTAGCAGTTCCGCGGGTATGTTGTCCACTCCCGCTGACTTCCCTTTCTTTAGCGATTGCACTGCTGCCTCAACTTCTTCCCGGAGAATTGGGAGGATTTCTTCTTCTCTGTTCTCGGGACATGCTAGAACTGATGGGTCTCCATTTGGTGTATGGTTGTAAAGGTCAGAGCAGTACTCTGTCCATCTGTCCAAGACTTCTTGTTCTTCTGTAAGGCATATGCCAGACTTGCTTTGGATCGTGGAGACTTTGGGCTGTTTGAAACTTGTCAGCCGCTTTACAGTCTGGTAGGCCTTCTTGCTGTTGTTTTTGTTCAGACTGTTCTCTATTTCCTGGCATTGATCTTCTATCCAGTTCTCCTTTGCTGTGCGCATGCCTTTTCGGATGTCATTGTTGATTTTTCGGTAGACATCAGCTCCCTGTGAGGTGTTCTTTTTCTTTCTTTTTTTTAATCTCTCTTCGTTTATCACACAGATCCAAAAGTTCAGGTGTGATCCACGGCTTCTTCTTTGGTCGGTGCTTGCCAAGGATCTCAGTGGCGGCATCTGTCACAGCTGAGTTGAAGGTGGTGGTCATGGTGTTGACATCTACTTCACCAGCCCCCAAAATTAGCAGTGGTGCAAATTTCCCTTCAATTGTGGCCTGAAATAGTTCTGCCACCTCCGGGTCTTGCAGTTTGTCCAGGTCGAACTTCAGTCTAGTGCAGCATTTACTCTCTTCAAGTGGAGCCGGAAAGACATCATCAAGAGATCGTGGTCACTTCCGATGTCTGCTCCTGGAAAAGTGCGTGTCCTGCCCATGTTGATGCTTGATCTGAAGCGTTTCTTGACCATGATGTAGTCTATCTGGTTGTGATGCTCCCCCCCCCCCCCCGGGACTGTGCCATGTCCATCGTCTGGAGTTTTTGTGGAGACCAAGCCTGTTTGCCAGTATCAGATTGTTGTGTCTGGCAAGCTCCAAGAGTCTCAGACCCCTGTCATTTATCTCGTTGTTGCAGTGGGGTCCACATGTGTCTCCCCAGTTGTGGTGCGCATCTTGGCCAACCTTGGCATTCCAGTCGCCTTACACTATGACTATGTCCTTCTTCGGCACTTGGTCAAGGACCGCCTGTAGATTTTCATAAAAATCCTCCACTTCGCTGTCGTCATAGTCTGATGTTGGGGCATAGGTCTGGATGATGGTGATGTTGAAAGGGGCTGCTCTCAGGCGGATGGTAATGAGTCTACTGGGCGGCAACCCATGACAGTGGCTAGAATGTTCTTGTGGACCAAGAATCCAACGCCGTGTTCGTGCCTGTCATCTCTACCGCTGAAATAGAGCTTGTGGCCTTTGTCTGTCGTTGTTTCACCTAGGCCTTTCCAGCGCAGTTCGCTAATGCCTAGAACGTTCCATCGATAGTGGTCCAACTCGTGGGCCAGTTCTTCAAATTTTCCTTCCGCAGTTAGGGTCCTGACATTCCAGGTTCCTATGACGATGTTGTTTCTCGTGCGGATCTTGCTAAATTGTCCATCAGTAGCATACTTAACACCTCCGTCCTGGTGGCCAACGGAAGGCGCGGTCCTTGAGCCGGGCGACGACCTATCCGGTATGGAATTAGTGGATAGTGTCATCATGCATGTAGTGTGTCTTGGGCAAAAAAGGACCTGGCGGTGCCCAATCCTCTCCAGGCTGTTGGGCACAGCCGAAATCCACGAATACAGTGTGGCTCGCTTTGGCCCCGAGCACGTGGTCGTTAAACATGTAGCAACGTGAGGTTCCTCGCCCTGGCCGGTGACTTCTGTGTAGAAGACTTTCGCCCAGTGATGCCGTGCTAACATTACCCTTGTTAGTCGCCTCTTACGACACGCCGGGAAACGTTGGGCCTATTCTATTCAGTGCCCGAACCCACAAACAAACAGCAACAAATATATTACAGACACACAACAAGGGCAACAAAATACAAGACATACACATGGTATAAAGGCAGGAAGATCGCTACAATAGGAAACTGAAAGGAAAATAGTTTTGTATTTTTAAAATTAAATTGGCTGCATCTAATATTATTTTGAAGGGAGAGTAAAAAAAACCCATGACTCCTGCATACCAACCCAGGAATATTAAGTGAAGAATGGCTAAAAACAGTAAACAGGCACACATATACACTCACTGTAACTGCCGCACCCACATCTTACAAAACCCAACTTATGTGACTCATCTCGTCAGACTTTTTAACAAAGAAACGAAACGGCCTATGGGACTTACTTGGTTTGGTGAATTTTGAAAACAAGGATTTACTTAATAATAAACTGACAAAACCAAGCGGATTTGACTTACTTGGTTTTGTGAATTTTTTTAACAAGGATTTAATTCAATAATAAACTGACAAAACCAAGCGGGTGACTTGCTTGGTTTTGTCATGTTCTCAACAAATATCTATCTAAAGAATAATCTGACAAAACAAAGCAAGTCCACAAATAGTCTTAAAACATCAAATCTATCAAACATTTCTTTAACATTCAAGGTATGCACTCTTAAATCGAGGAATTGCATTATAATATGCCCTTAAACTTCCAGAAACGATCGCGTAATATAGCGCAACACAAAACGTCGATTTTCTCGAAAGTAGGTTTTGTGGACTTGCTCGGTTTTGTCAGTTCACGGCAGAATAAATAAAATAAATAAATAAATAAATAAGTAGTGCGCGTTTGTTTCGGGTATGTGTGTGTCTATGTATGTATGTATGTAAATGTATGTATGTATGTGTCTATGTGTATGTATGTATGTATATATGTACGTGTATGTGTGTCTATGTGTGTGCGTGTGTTTGTGCGTGTGTGCGTTCCAAGGAAAAAACTGACAACTGACCCCGTTACGCAGACGAAATAACCTGGCAGTGCCCTCTGAGAAGCCGCGTGTTGTCAAGTCCAAAGGATCGTTTTGCAAAAGTAATGTAATGAATTCTACCATGATTCTTCTGTTGCATTTATTCAGTTTTTGTTGCTGTTTTTTCTGTTTGGTGTGAAAAGGAAAAAGAAAGGACGGAAAGAAGGAAGACAACGAAGATAAATAATGAGGAGAGGAACGAGGAGCGTTAGGCAAATGGAGGAGGAAGAGAAAGAATAAGAACTTTATGATGAGGACGAGGTGAAGGAGGGGAACCAAAAGCAGAAGGCGAAGAAGAAAATGTTGTTGTTGTTATTGTGGCTGCGGTTGCTATTGTTGTTATTGTTGATGGTGATGATGATGATGATGATGGTAATGATGGTGATAATGGCGATGATGATGATGATGATGATGATGATGATGATGATGACAAAGAATAAAAGAAAAACAAGTACAGCAACAACTTGATGGGGAGGAGGAGAGGACAAGAAGAAGAAGAAGATGATGATGATGACAATGATGATGATGATGATAATAATGATGAAGAATGACAAGAAAAAGATGAAGAACAACTTGATCATTATGATGATGACGACGACGGCGCCAATGATGATGATAACGACAACGATGATGATGGTGATAACGATGACGATGAAGATGATGATGTTGTTGCTGATGCTTCTAATGTTGATGATGATGATGATGATGATGATGATGATGATGATGATGATGATGATGATGATGATGATGATGATGATAAGGAGGAAAAGGAAGAGGAAGTGAAGGACAGAATTAAAAAGATAATGTAACCGTACCAGATGAGGTCGAAGTTTCTATCACAAAACGATCATGAAACGCAAACATTAATAATCTCTAAATGGTGATGAGGACGACGATGATGATGATGATGATGATGATGATGATGATGATGATGATGATGATGATGATGATGATAAGGAGGGGAAGGCTAAAGGGGAGGAGGAGAAGTAAAAGAAAACAAATTGATGATGATGATAAGGATGAGGAGGAGGAGAAGGAAAGTATTGAAGGAAAACAAAATAAACATTAAAAAAACAGAACTCAGAAAAAAGTGGCAATATAGATAGCCGGGATGTATACAACACGTTTTCTAAACACATAAAGATAAAGGTCAAGGTGTTTCACCTTCCCTGCTTCTAAACAGAACCGGGTACCCATTGACAGCTGGGTGGGCTGGCTGTATCTTGCGCCTGTTTCACTCTTTTTTGTGTGTGTCGTTTAGTACAAAGACTCGTAGTATGTTGTTTCTTCTTGTCCAGGCCAAGTATCCAACGCTTTCAGAAGAAAGAGGAAGAATCACTATACTACAAACGTGACTCTGCTGAAAGAAGCAACTCTCATCTCTTGTCATTGTCGAGAATCGAACGTCCAACGCCAAGTGTGCTAATCACTATTGAGTTATATTACCACTGTGACGCTATTAAGAAACCAGTCCATGCCATCTTACATTTCTGTTTGGATGTTGTAGTTCTAAACCCGTAAATTACGCTCCTTCCAAGTGCGGTCACCCATCCAACAACTAACCCCCGCTCGACGTTGCTCAACGCGAAACATTGCTCGTGTGTTGCCAGATCACTGCACTGCTGCGTTACACAAACACAAAAACAATTAGCCATAAATCATACAATTGCGTACGATTGAAGTGATATTCCTACAAATGTACGATGAGGTCATTTGCATTTACATTAAGGCGATGCTCCTTTCAAATACGCTTTTTCAAATCCATTTAAAAGTACCACAATTTCACAAGGAACAACGGCCTTTTAACGGTACCATATCAAGCTACAGACAAAACTGGTGACACTTGATCCGTTCATAGTGTAGTGGCGTCAGTGCACGCTTCTGAGTCACAGACTAAAATCACATTCTTGCGTTCTCTATCACTGGTTAAACACAAAAAGAGCGTAGTTTACGGGTTTAGAACTACAACATCCAAACAGAATTGTAAGATGGCATGGACTGGTTTCTTAATAGCGTCACAGTGGTAATATAAGCTCATTAGTGATTAGCACACTTAGCGTTGGACGTTCGATTCTCGACTATGACGACAGATGAGAGGTGCGTCTTTCAGCAGAGTCACATTCTCGACTATGACGAGAGATGCTTCTTTCAGGAGAATCACATTTGTAGTAGTGATTCTTCCTCTTTTTTCTGAAAGATGTGGATACTTTGCCTGGACAGAAAGAAGCAACACACTACGAGTCTTTGTACTATGTCAAATCTCGTCTTTTCCCAGCTGCCCTACCTACATGTACCCTGGTTAGTAAGAGAATCACCCAATCAGTGCAGTGTGATCTTTGGTGAATGTTGTGCGATGTGTCTATACCTAGGAAGATCATGTCTGAAGAAGTATGGAGACTATTATACCTGTAACCTAACGTCTGTGCCTTGAGGAATCCATTATTGTATTTTAATCCATCGTGAAGCATCTGTTTTGTCTTTTGAACATTTACAAAATTAAATCCTGTCTTTTGTGTCTTAAGATATTTCGAGGCATTCTTACACTGAGCTGCAATCTTAACAGGGGGGGGGGGGGGGGGGGTGATCTTTTGCTTCATCTTTACGACAGCAACGCATTATAATTCCAGAAAATATAGTGAGAAATTTCCTCCCGGATTCTACAAATGTACTTATTACCGAAACAGAAAGGAAAAGTATCTTTCTATTATGGTATAGCGTGGATATCTACAGTGACTAATCAGCTTAGGGTGGTCTTTAATGTTGTAAAGACTTGTTACTTTTACTTTTATGAAATCAGCCTGATGAAAGCCAAGATCATAGCTAAGATCCCCCCATCTCATAATGAAAGAAGTAAGACCGGCAATTCCAAGATAGAACTTCGGATGAACTGCGTAAAACCTCACAAATAAAGAGAGAGAGAGAGAGAGAGAGAGAGAGAGAGAGAGAGAGAGAGAGGGAGAGAGAGAGAGAGAGAGAGAGAGAGAGAGAGAGAGAGAGAGAGGAAGGGGGAAGCGAGAAAGATAAAAGAGAGAACAAAGAAAACAGAGAGACACACATACACATGTAGCGGAATGGGAGGCGACTGGTTCACGCTTGGGAGAGGTTGTCTACCTTCCATTTGTTGGTTAGTCTAGCCTTGGGTGGCTCCTGCTGTGCAGAATCTTTTGGTGGGGCCATTGGGTTATGCAGGACAAGGCGACACAGCATATGTGTTCTTCCTGCCTGAACATTCGTCTTTTGCTTTTGGTGGTGAGCAGGACTACATTGTCGGCAGGCATTTTATGCAAGTCAGTGGCAGTGACTTGTAGAGAGTGTCGTGGCACTAGTAGCCAGCAACCCGGTTTACTATCAATACGCTTCCTTGCATTACATAGCAACAATTTGTATGTCTCTCTTACGAGGAATAAATGAAAATAGCAGTTCGGGTCGGGTCGGGTCGTGTTCTCAAGGGCGTGACCGAGAGGCGGGAGTCAAATGCTCCACTCGGCTACACACTCACGCACTCACACACACAAACACACACACACACACACAAATAGACACACTTCACACATACAACAAAAAAGCACATACTCATCGATGTATGACTACTTTTATTTAGAGCTGGGTACCGTGGGTCAAAGTCGTACCGGTATTACCGCGGTATTTTTAGGTCGTATCGGTATTTTGTACCGGTATACCGCGATTTTAAACGTTACAATCAAATGGGCTATGGCGCTGACAGTAGTGGCCGACGCAAAAGAAAGATTGTCATACACTTCAAAACAGTTTCAAAGAGCCACATTTCCATAGGAACTGAAGCTTTATTTTTGCTTGAACGCCTTCAAAACAAATTATGATAAAATCACTGTTTAGAACATCAGCAAACTTTAAACCACAAAAAAAAAAAAAAAAAAAAAAAAACATTCAACGGGAAAGGTCTTTAAGAATTTTAAGAGTTCAGAATGATTGGCGATTGATACCATGCTCAAACACGTGGATACCGATAAGCTGCTGTTCTTATAAGTTCTTCTTCAAGAACAGCTTCCTATCCACGTGTTTCGGCTTTAAGCTCGCTGTCGGGTTATGTGTTGTCGAGATTTCCCAGTAAACCGGACCTTGGACACCCGCACCGGTATACCGTACCGTCGCGTTTCCGAACCTGAATACAGTTACGTATCGGTAAAACCGTCCAGCCCTAATCTTATTACAGATTTTTTAAAGACTATTATTTGTACAGCACGTCAAGATTTGATTGAGACCGGCCACTGGGAATACTACGCCGGAAAAACGGGATCATTTACGACCACCTATGGGACTTCGAAGATTGAATACAGGACCCTCAAGAAAAATATCAAGACGATACATTTGGATTATGAAGACAAAATATTGATATTGTGATAGTTGTACTGCCAACAATAGGAAGTATAAAGACGAAAACTTAAGAGTACTTTTTTAAAAGTAATAAATATGAGACTATGTGAATTTGCACACGATCGGCGACGCTGAAGGGTGTTTATGAGTGTGGATGTGTGTGTGTACGTGTGTGTGTATGTGTGTGTGTGTGTGTGTGTGTGTGTTCAGAAGTACGATGGAGAAGAGGCACTGTGAAGTCTTCATAATGAAACTTTGGAAACTTTTACGTGACTTGTTCGATTTTCATTGTTCCTCTTCTTCTGCTAAATATGCGACTATGAAGAAGAACTTTGGGATTAATAAATAAAAGGAATTGCGATAATTATAAAGACAACATTGTTATAGATTTGATCTTGCATCGCCGGGGATTGCTTTAATGCCATCCGCCAAGGTCTTAACTATCACAAGATAATTCCCAAGACAGGACTAAAATCAGAATGTATCGTGTCCTTCATTTTAGCACTGACTTTGTGAAGTTCCATTGTTTCTCTTTTTTTTAAACCATTCCCTGTTGTGTGTGTTTATTCAGTGCTAAGTATGAGTCTTCTCGAACCAGTTATTTAGGAATTGCATCTGGAATGACCTTCCTGTCAATGTCCGTTGCGACCTCCTCTTTTTGCTCTCTCTGAAGACTTTCCTGTTCCAGAAATAGTTCAATTGACTCTTGCCTGATATTGGCGCTTCCTTAATATCTTGTGTTCCGTTTTGTGCGACGCGTGTTGACTCATGGTCTGTGTGTGTGTGTGTGTTTGTATGTATGCATAAGTGAGTGTGTGTATGTGTGTATATGCATAAGTGTGTGTTTGTTTGTATGTGTGTGTGTGTGTGTGTGTGTGCGTGGATGGGACTTCTACTAGGACTTGCTACTTTGATTTATTTTATTTTATTTTATCGTTAAAACAGAACGCCATTTTAGCTCAAGAGCTGCTCAAGGCCTCAACGGAGACAGGGTCTAACTCAAGACACCCGAGGCGCCAACGTGCTGACTTGAAGCGCATCGTCTGACGCTCAGACAAAATAACTGCGAATAGCCCTCCTTCTATTTACAGGGTCCGTGTCCACTTCAGGGACAGCCGACGACTTGATTGCGTTCACGATAAGACATTACAGCGGTATTGGCACCTTTCTTCGTGCTAGCTGACGTCCAGCGGATCGGAGATTATGATGTACACCCTGCAATACAGGCGGAGATATGACCGTCAGGAGGCTGCTTCAAAACAAACCGGACGTGCACATATTATAGTCCCACCATAACGTCAGTGAGATCTCCTGATAGATAAACTGAGAGAGAGAGAGAAAGAGAGAGAGATAGAGAGAGAGGAGGAGAAGGGGGAAGAGAGAAAGAGAGAAGGAGAGAGCGAGAGAGAGAGAGAGAGAGAGAGAGAGAGAGAGAGAGAGAGAGAGAGAGAGAGAGAGAGAGAGAGAGAGAGAAAAAGAAAGATGATGTTTTCAGCAAGGATGGGGAGAGGAAAAGAGAGCGAGACAGACAGACAGACAGACTGACAGACAGAAAAAAGAAAACAGACAAACAAAAGTATATTAAAAGGATGAGAAAGAGACACAGAGAGACAGGAATCAGAAGTATATTAAAAGGAGGACAGATGGAGAGAGAGAGAGAGAGAGAGAGAGAGAGAGAGAGAGACAGAGAGAGAGACAGAGAGAGAGAGGGTGAGAGACAGAGAGAGAAAGAGAGGAGGGAAAGAGGGGAGATACAAGGGGAATGAAGTTGTGAGAGAGGACAGACAGACAGACAGACATACAAAAAGATAAATTCATTTCGGAAAACCAATGGGTACATCTTTTTAAGACACATTCTTTTTGGTTTAAAATAAATATCTGTTATGAAAGTGATGAGAATGAGGTAAAACAGTCCACAACGTAGTCCCGCGTTTTGTAACGTGTCTCCTAAATAATTGATTTAGCCAAATCTCGGCAGTCCTTCCCGCGGGGAACAACGGTTAAACAGCCCATGGGAAGTTTTAATGGACAGAGGCCGACCGCGAACAGTAATAAAAAACAATGTGGACTTCAATCCAAAGGCGGCACAACAAATCTCTTTTTTTCCCCCAGCAACTTGAATGCACGCATTGTGAGTCTTTTCACTGTTATGATGATGATGGTGATGATGGAGATGATGATGATGATGATGATGATAATGATGATGATGATGATGATGATGATGATGATGTTGATGGTGATGATGAACATGATGATGATGATGATGACTATAATGATGATGATGATGATGACGATGATGATGATGATGATTATGATGATGATGATGGTGATGATGAACATGATGATGATGATGATGACTATGATGATGATGATGATGATGATGATGATGATGATGATGACAATGGTGAAGGTATTTTGGTTGTTGGTATTGTTGATGTTGTGGTATTGATGACTAAGATGATAAATTCAATCACTGTAGATCTATGATGAACACCTTACACCACTATAACGGAAAATGCGTATTTATTTATTTACCTTTTTTTCATTCATTTATTTGTATTTTTAAAAAAGAACAAAAGATTACTGGGGCGGCATGAGTTAGATCCTGCATCGGCCAGCGCCTTGAGCAGCTCTCAATCTGGAAAAGCGCTATGTAAGAAGGCTGAAATATACCACACACACACACCAAAAACAAAATTAACCAATAAAAGTAAAATCTTTGGGTTCAAAAGATGCGTCAGAATTGTGGCTGATTTACAGTGAGATTTTATTGTATTTTCCATATCTTCTTTCACAAGACAAAGTGATTTTTTTTATTAACAAGCAAGGTCAAACCGTATTAATTTCGCTAAATATCTGACTCGCTGCAGGCAATGATTAGGGTTCAAATGCCCTACAAAAGATATTCCTTGACAAAAAATATTTGACACGGGGTTTTGTGCCTGTCAATTTGTATGTGTTATATAATTTATGCAGTTTCTGGTCGCATTGTAGTGTTTGTTTTTCTATTTTCTTTCTAGTAACAATAAAGCATTTGTATATTGTTCTAACGAGAGGAAAAGGAAGAAGAAGAAGAAGAAGAAGAAGAAGAAGAAGAAGAAGAAGAAGAAGAAGCAGAAGAAGAAGAAGAAGAAGAAGAAGAAGAACCAAGTTATTGTTGAAAGTTATTGTTAGGGCTTATGTATGTGAACGTGCAGTGAGACAAAAGAAACCTTGTGGTCGGGCATCACTAAGACAGAGAATGTTTTTTTCACACAAAAAAGAAAACTGGTGTCCGTGTGGTTCATGCAGTAAAAGTACACTATTGTTCGCAGTCAGAAGAAAGTCCGTTATATTTTTATCTTGCCTAATAATACATCGAAACACTTTGAAACAGTCAATAATCAGAACGAGACAACTGTTGGTCGGTCTGTCGGGCGGCCAGTCGTTTCAAATTTGACTTTTCGGTTCAGCTGTCTCGTGGGGTTTATGGGCTCTGCACAATGGAATTATGGACCCTCACGTTTATTCGGTGGGAACTGCTAGTAAGTCACCCTATGAATTACTTTAATAAATTTATTTGTTTAGCTCGTTCTGTGTTAAGGTTGGGGTACAGAAATAGATAGAAAAATGGTAAAAGATTACTGTCACACTAGCTTTCACACGGCTATGAATCATATGTAGTCCAGCCACTTGATAACAGTTAAAATCACACATTTATTTCTTCTACTCTATACAAGATTCTCTAAGTACTAATCTAACTTAAAAAGTCTCAGTCACTGCTAATAGTTCGATCGCTGATAGTCTAGGCAGCTGTTATATCTTCCTCGGGCACTTGCTATTATATCTCATGTAGATTTGGACTACTGTGGTCCGTTTTACAGTTTCTGAAGAGTTGGACTACTGTGGTCCTGTTATGATCAGTTTAAGTGCACCTTTGTTTTTGCACTTAACTGCTAGATGGTGCGGTCGAAGTCCTTCTGTGAGGTAGCTTCTGGTCCACCTGTGTCGTTGTGTAGTTGGGTTCCCTTGCCACGCTGTGGGGTCTGACAGGGTGTTTTTCCGGGTAGCTCTGTCCGACTTGTGCGGTAGAGGCTCCTCAACCAACTCGTCGTTTCTGTGGAGTGGGGCGCACAGGATAGCTCGCCTGCTCGTCTGTAATATAAGAGACGAAATTCTGCACAACCCTGAATAATCGGTTTGTGCAGAGCGTCTCACTGAAAGCCAAAGTAGCCCTCAGTGATAGCTCCACATCTCTATACATAAGCGACGAACATTCTGCTACTTCCGGGGTCCACTGGAATCTCAACTCTAAATTCCTATACATACATAAATATCAATCGTGTCTAACTATACACATACAGAATTAATAATAATATAAACATTCAGTGGTACAGCCACTGGTCTGCAAACATACATATAAGTTAAACAACCGTGGTTCCGTACAGCATACAACATGGCGGCGCAACCGGTCGTGTTTCGCCACGTGTTCGGCTTTTCCACATGGTCACGCAAATTCGGATTAACAATTCACATTTATGCATAGCAAATTCCACAAACATAATTTCCACAATAATATAAATATATCACGATGAAACAGAAGGGTGTTCATTTACCTGTTTGACAAGTTCAGGCCCGTGATGACTTAATAGAACTCTAAGATTCTAACGTCCTGCTTCCTGGTCTATGAGTGAAGAGATTTCTCTGCTAGCTATTGAGATGTTGCCTCTTCCTCGTCTCACACACGACTGATTCAAACTGTGTTAGGCTCTGACACAATCAGAACTGCTCTACCCGCTTAGCCTGCTTCTGATTGGTTAAAACGGTCAGATTCAAAGCTCAAGTGCTGACTCACTGCGCTGTGTGTGGCTAGCTCGCTGTGTGTGGCCTGCTGTGTAATTTAAATGCTGCTGTGTAATACACTCCTCTCTCTAATGTTACAATGACTACACAAGGCTGAATAGTAATAGGCAGAGTTAAAACTAGCCAGTTCATGACATCAGCACACGCGGTTAGTATTATCTTTAACAAAAGAAAAAAGAAAAAGAGAAAAAAAAAGAATGACTTGACTTAACCGATTTTTATTATTGTTGACTATGCAGATCCTTTTTTTTTTAATTTTTATTTTATTTTAAAAGAAGAATCACTTGACTTGACCGATTTTCATTATTGCTGACTATGCAGATAATTTAACTACTTCTCAGTGTTTTAGTCAATTGATATTTGCACATTCTTAAAGGTCGAGGTCTTAAATAATAATAATGATAAGAAGAAGAAGAAAAAAAAAAAAAGAAGAAGAAGAAGAAGAAGAAGAAGAAGAAGAAGAAGAAGAAGAATAAGAAGAAGAAAAATTAAAATCTCGAAAGGGCAGCAAATGTGTTTAGTCTGCCAGTTTCTTCTTCTTCTTCTTCTTCTTCTTCTTCTTCTTCTTCTTCTTCTTCTTCTTCTAACATTATAATAATAATAGTTTTTTTTTAAATTTTACAATGAAGTAATAATAGAAATTTAAAAAAATGATAATAATAATAATAATTATAATAACAATAATAATAATAATAATTATAATAATAATATTTAAAATGAAGGAACAACAACAATAATAATAATAATAATAATAATAATAATAATAATAATAATAATAATAATAATAATAATAATAATAATAATAATAATAATAATAATAGCATCGCCTAGGATTGTGCTCAGTTGTCTGGACGTCAGTCTTTGCGCCCAAAGGATGCAAATGGGCTCTGCTCTGCTCTCCATGCACTAAGGAATCTTGAAGCTTGCTGTCTTGAGATCAAGCAGTGGATGACTTAAAATGGGCTAAAACTGATTGACGGCAAAACTGAAGTTCTTCTGTGCTGCACCGCATCGAGGCGTGGTAATATCCCATTAACTACTCTTACAATGTGCGATGCTTAGATTTCAGTCTCCGGCTCTCCGGCTCTCCGGCTCTCGATGCTGACCTCTGTATGCACAGTCAAGTATGCTCCATTGTCAGAACATGCTACTGCCATACGAGATCTCAGTAAAGCCCGTCGCTATCTAACTCGCCAAGCTGCCAACAGTGTTGTTGTTTCACTCATTCTTTCCAAACTTGATTACTGTAACAGTCTGCTTGCAGGTCTACCTCAAAACGAGATAAAGCGTTTAGAGGCCATACAGATTTACAGCAGGCAGAGTTCTCGCACGATGCAGAAAGTCTGATCACATCTCTCCTATCCTCAGAGAGCTTCACTGGCTTCCGATCCAGGAGCGCATCTACCACAAACTACTCTCACTCATGTTCCGCTGTATTAGATGCAAAACACCGTCACATCTCACAGATCTTCTGTCCTTGTACACACCTTTCCGGTCTCTCAATCGTCTTCTAAACTTCTCCTTGATGTTCACAGGCCAAAAGATGCCAAGACCAAGAGCTGGGGCCAGCGAGCATTCGAATACCTTGCTCCCACCTTGTGGAACGCCTTTCCTGAGAGCATCACGGAGACGCGAACCATAGAATTCTTTAGATCCAGCTTGAAAACACACTACTTTTGATTTCTGCTCTTTCGTCAATAATCCGCCTGGTCTTTTACAGCACTGTGTGGGTGTGGGTGTGTGTGTGCGTGTGTGTTTGTGTGTGTGATATTATTAACCATTTTTTCCCCACACTTCCCCCTGTCCCCAAAAGCGCTGTGAGCTCGCCTCTAGGTGTGGAAGCTTTTATGCGCTGTATAAGTTTTTATTCATTCATTCATTCAAGGTGACTTTAATTAGATCATTTATTGGCCAGAGCCTTGAGCTGCTTTTAAGCTGGAAAAGCGCTATAACAAAACGATTAATTAAATAAAGAAGAAGAAAGAAAAAAAGAAAGAAAGAAAGAAAGAAAGAAAGAAAGAAAGAAAGAAAGAAAGAAAGAAAGAAAGAAAGAAAGAAAGAAAGAAAAGAAGAAGAAGAAGTAGGAGAAGGAGAAAAAGAAGAAGTAGAAGAAGAAAGAAAAAGAAGAAATAGAAGAAGAAGGAGAAGAAGAAGAAGAAGAAAAAGAAGAAGAAGAAGAAGAAGAAGAAGAAGAAGAAGAAGAAGAAGAAGAAGAAGAAGAAGAAGAAGAAGAAGAAATATCCAATATAGAAATTGGTCTAGCCTACCTCCACGCACAGACGGATCATAGATAATACAACGAATATAACCCCATCACAATATATTTCTAATATATATATATATATATATATATATATATATATATATATATATATATATATATATATATATATATATATATATATATATATATATATATATATATATATATATATATATATATATATATATATATATTTTAATCTCAGAAAAATATATCAATGTTCGGCTTACACTTTTAATCTGATTCACATTACCAATAGCGCTACCGATACTGATTTTTAAATGCGCCTGGAAGAAACTCATCTTACTTCCGAATTTATTTCTTCTTCTTCTTCTTCTTCTTCTTCTTCTTCTTCTTCTTCTTCTTCTTCTTCTTCTTCGTATTATTATTATTATTATTATTATTATTATTATTATTATTATTATTATTATTATTATTATTATTATTATTATTATAACTTCTTCTTCTTGCTACTGTTCATACTGTTAAAAGACAGGTTGTAACTCAAAATGTAAGATTAGGCGATGCCTAATATCTTTAACGGATTAAAATATGAACTTTAACGTCTGTCTCCTCCCTCACTCCCCCCTCTCTCTCTCTCTCTCTCTCTCTCTCTCTCTCTCTCTCTCTCTCTTTCTTTCTCTTCTGCATGCTAATCAAGACATATCCCGTTTAAAAAAAGTCTAATAAATTGTAAACGATTTCGTCAATAGCCCACGCTTCTCTATTTCTTCATCATTCACATCATTAATGTTACGTGACTCGGCACAGATACAGGAAATCGGGCAACTGGATGAGAAAAGAAGACGACGAGGAGGAGAAAAACAACGGTAGGAGATAAAGAAAAGGAGAAGCAGATCAGAAAGACGAAGAGAATAGGAGAGAACAGAAGAGACGTTGATAAAAAGGAACGTAAGAAAGAACTAATAAAGAAAGAATCAAAGAAAAAGGCCGACTAACAAAGAAATAGAAAGACAGAAAGAATCAAGGAAAGAAAGAATAACAGAAAAAGACAGAAAGAACAAAAAGAAGAAAGAAAGAGATTATGGAAACAGGAGAAGCGGTTATAGAAACAAAAACTTTCTAATTAGTTTTCAGTCTTGGGCATCGAGTTTGCCAAACGTGCCGGAGAGAGAGAGAGAGAGAGAGAGAGAGAGAGAGAGAGAGAGAGAGAGAGAGAGAGAGAGAGAGAGAGAGCGAGAGAGAGAGAGAGAGAAACTGAAACTGAAAAACGTTTATTAAATAAGGATAGTAGCTTTAGATCCAGAGGTCCTTTCTTCCACCTAGTCCTGAACACATGCAAATATATAATAGATGAGCGAGAGAGAGAGAGAGAGAGAGAGAGAGAGAGTCTACAATAAGGAGCAAAAGTAAAAAAGAAAGAGAGACACGAACACTAACAAACAAAACAAAGGAACTAATAATCAAATAACCCAAAAGCAAAGATAACGTGTGGAACAAATGCAGGCAACAGAAGAGTGTTTTTTTTAATGAAAGAAAGACAGATTTAAAGAAGAAACAGGCCTCAGACGCGAACGGTAAGAAAGTAGAAAGTCCGACAACTCTATTGTTCAAGAGAAAACAACGGGCTGAAGCCTCTCGTGACCGCTGATTGGCTGAAACGAGACAAACCGTGGCGTTTCCGCTTCCGCTCAGGGTTTTGGAATAAGCCACGTTGCTTCCTGATCCGGGTCACTTGCGACACGGCTTCCGGTAAAGAGGGCGCCATTTACCAGTTAGGGTGTCAAAGCACGTGCTCCCATGCTGGCTGTGACGAGAAGCGTTTCCCTCCCGAAAACGTAAGGAACCGTGCCCGCGTACGCCGAACTGACCTCATAAAACGTAGGTCAATATCTCACCGAGACACTGGCGCCTCAGGGTTTTACCAATGAAGGAGACGGGGGCAACGGAGGTGCTTGCTTTTAACAAAAGTTCAAGGTAAGCAGAGTTGTCTCTTGGCTTGGAATAAATGGGTATAGCCTACAATGCTCTACCTGAAAAGCATTCACGTTCAAAATGCCTTCTGCACCGATTTTCTGAATATGTTAGCAACTTACAAGCACTGTTTTGATTATCTTCATTCTGAGCCATCCTTTCTGTTTTTTTCTTATTTGTACTGAATGTTTACTTTGCAGTTCAAAAAGGTGTGTTTGGAGATATTCATTGTTGTAAATTGCATACGCTCACTACTGCGAACGGTGAAACGTTAACAGAAATCAAACGCATCTAGATCACAGTGGTCAATTTGAAAGGTAGGTATGGGGGAGGAGCGACAAAAGAAAAGGCGGCGTTGGCTGGAGTAAATATTACACCGATTATTTATTATATGTTATAAAACAATTTATTGTATTTATTTTTTTATACTCTAAAGCACAGAGAGCAGCAGCAAATGTACAGCAATTTGGATTTAATCGGATTCTATAATTATTACACAACGTTTTGTTGCACACGCAGCAATGAAACAGGCGCACAACACACCGCAGTATACCCAGTTTGTGAATGGGTACCTGGCTGTGTTTAGAACCGGAAAAGGCAAGGAAGCGAGGTAGAGGAGACGGGCACCGCCCTCATTAAGCTGGCTCACAGAAAGCTGTGGGTCACAAACGCCCAAGGTTACAGATTTCGAATAAAACTCTTCCCCGGTTGTTGAAAAAGGTGACGCAGGCGGACGCTTGTCTGTGATACGAGTGAAAAAGATGTGTGAGTACAACTCACATCTTCTAAAAAAAAAAAAAAAAAAAATTTTAAAAATATTTTTTTTTTAAAGTAACTTGTTTTTAAAATAGCGCTGTTAAGACTCAACGACCTGGAAACCCAAGAAACACAAACTACAAGATCTGCACGAAAATTGTATGATCTCACTTTGATTCGATCACAATCCAATAATTTATTGTAAAGGTCTTTTTACATGATACTTGATTTTTAGACTACACATTGATCCTCACGCAAGGGCACACACACATTTCATCAACTGTTAACTATTTAAAGTTGAACTATTCTCGATTAAAAAAAAACAACCAACTATATAAATAATAAAGAAATAATATTATATTCGTTTTGATGATTGTATCATGTAGCCCTGAAAACTGAATACAGGCATATTTAATCAGAGCATTTGAACATAACAGACTCTTGTTGGTATTTGATGAAGTGTTGGTTGACTCTCCATTGTCTCCTTCACCCTCCTAATTCCACCTCCCACCCATTCTTACTCTCGCCCCACGCACACACACACACAAACACACACACACACACACACCCTCTTCTCCTGGTGTCGTGTGTCGCACGTGTTGAGTGAGTGACGGCTTGGCACTGTGAGGCAATTAGCAAGACACGGATCAATGGTTGTTGTCGTCGGGAATCACCCCTCGCCATTTGATTCCAACCTTCTTCCTCTTTCTTGCAACACCTCTCACCTCCCTCACCCCCACTCCCATCTCATCCCTTCCCACCCTCCTTACCTCCTTCTCCACCGTCACCCCTTTCGTCCATTTCTCCCACTCATCACCCCTTCCTGGCTGCTTGCTAATTGTACAGTTTTGTATAACAGCTGTGCAGGTGACCCCTCCATCGCCTCATAAAGATCGACACATACATGTAAGCTGACTTGTTTGCTTGTGTTACACTCAGTTTGATGTTAATGGTTTTTTTATCAGTATCTGATTCAGCCCCAATGCTGAATTCCTGATAAGGTGTAACTCAGATTCGTTTATTCACGCAGCCTGCTCAAGCAGCATACAAGTCACAAAGTCGACGTATGAAGTTTTCCACTTTTATTCAGCACACATCAACAACTATATACAATTCTCAACTCAACTCAACAACTTTCACTTTCCAAGTCACTATCAACAACTATCCACAACAACACACGGAGCATAATTTTTTCTCTCAACTCGAGATGACCTCAGTTCGTTCTAGAAAATGACGCATTACAACCAATCAGAATTAAAGATCGTCATCGCTGACTTACATCATACATTGTTCTAAACATACCCGGAACCTTCTCTTGCTTCGACATGTATCGGGAAATTTCTATCGAGAGTAAACACGCAGATCCAGAAACTTCTCCAGTAATATCGACTAACGCAAATTATCAACGTTATACAAAGCCTCTCCTAACAACAATGCAAACTCAAATCAAAGGTAAAAAAACTCCATTATTGAATACTTTGCAAAACGAAACGATTAGATCTATCGTGCGCGCTTCCGACGTACTACCATTCGCGTTTCAACGTAACAGCTTGTAACTTGTAAATTTAACCTGCGTTTGTTTATTTGAGTGATGATCTCCTCTGCGCCTGTCCAAATTCCTTGATAAGGTCATAAAGATTAGCGGAATTGAGTTGTATTGAATCTAATCCATTGTAATACATAGCTGTAAGAGAAGGATGTCATCAAGCGCTTTTCTGCAATCGAAATCAAAAAGCGGCGATCTGAAAAAATAATAGCAAAAAAGTAAAAAGACGGAGAAATAAATCAACGTTTTTGTTTTAGACATTAAGATTAGATTGACTTGCATCCTGATACCATTACTGAAGGGAGGGAGGAAACATGAGTACCCTCAATAAAACCTCGGTGACCTCAACAGTTTCTTTCCAAAGTCCCTCTTCGGTTTAAACACTGTTGTATTATTGCCAAGACAAGGAAAACAAAGCTGGGAAAACACACAGGCAAAGCTTAAGTGCTACCCTGCGAACAATTATAACAATTAAATGTCTGTAGCGAACAAGGACAAGTACAAAACAAAAATATATATTAACTGGGATTCGAACCTGCCTTTTCGGTATAGGAAACCAGCGCTCTACCGCCTGCGCTACTGCCTAGGCCGCCATTATGTCTGTTTGAATGTCGCACATCGCGTAAATGAGATTTAGAAAACGAAACGTACTCCGTTTCGTTTTCGAAGTTTGCTGTATACGTCACGACTTTGTTGCCTTTCGTCACATCCGGACTCAAAGTTCAAGGTCAGACACAAACGAAACGTAGGCCGGCAAAACGAGCTTCGTTTTTTACCATACAATTCCGAGCTACTTTTCGTCAGAGTTTGTGAGTATTTTTTTTACCATAATCCTTATAATTTTGTTGATTGTTATGCAGTTTCAGATTCATCAACCCTTTTAGAATGTGCTCTGCGATTAGAATTTGTTTGTGGAAGATCGTATAGTTTCTCAAAATGATAAAATTTGAAGGTACTGATTTTGGTCTTTTCTCGGCCTTCAAGCAGACGACCCCGCAAAAGTAGGTCATCACATCAAATTTTCTAGTGCTGCAATCTTGATTTTTGATTTCATGTTCCGTAAAAACACAATCTGTGTGATTTAGTTAAAAGGAAAACAACCACCTGATGTTTGATTTTAGACCCCTCCCTCCCGTTGTTTTGTCTTTGGTCATCGTCTACAGACTTGCACTATTGGCCCACTCACTCAAGTGGTTGCGTCCCTTGCTTGAAAACGAAACGAGCTTCGTTTCCTTCTAAAAAGTCTTTCTGATAACGCATCGCAGTTCGTTTCGTTTCTAGCCTCATTCTGGTAACAAACGAAACGAAACGGAACGTAGCACGTTTCGTTTTGCTTTCTAAATCTCTCTAATATAATGCTTGCAATGTCGCCGACCTACTAACTCAGGGCTTACAATGGCTTCATTAAAAACAAGCCATGACAACAGACTATATGCATGTAGGGTAATTGCTCCGCTCGTATGTGAATAGCGTATAATGTTGGTCACTACAGACACAATCTTATATTATTGATGCTAGATTATTATACTGACGAATCATCCCCGAACATCGTTAACAGTTAAATGTGATATGCACCCTGCATGATATGTACGTGCATGCTGATCACACACATTTTGTAAGTTGGTATGTGTGTGTCTTGGGCAAGAAAGACCTGGCAGGGCCCAATCCTATCCAGGCTGTTGGCCACAGTCGAAATCCACGAGTACAGTGTGGCTCGCCTTGGCCCCGAGCACGTAGTCGTTGAACCTGTAGTAACATGAGGTTCCTCTGTCCTGGCCGGTGACTTCTGTGTAGAAGACTTTCTCCCAGTGATGCCGTGCTCACATCACCCCTGTTAGTCGCCTCTTACGATACGCCCGAACCCACAGGTGCAAGGAGGCAGAAGAAGAGGGAGACAGAAGGAGGACAGCATTCGAGAATGGACTGGTTTGACACTGAGCGAGGCCATGAGGGTTGCTGAGGACAAAGGAAGATTGAGTACGCTGGTTAAAGGATCATCTGTGGTGCCTCAGCGACCTTCGATTGACGGGACAGGATAGGAAATAGGTCAGTTGGTATGCAATGGTGGTCTCGACGACCTCAGACGCGACGTTACATATCAATTTCCATGACCAGACAATAATTGCAGCATCACCAAAGTAGAGTTTCCAATCTGCGACAAACTAGGAATAAAACTTGACAAAGCGGTGGCTGAGTGACAGTAAAGTACACTATCTGCGGCGATTTGTGTTGTTAAGTCATCAGACTGAGTGTGTCTTACCAATGGGCTCAGCGCTATACAAAAGACATAATGGCATGCCGGACAGTGGGACTAAAAACCCAACGCACGTCGATGACCCTGCATTAACCCTTTGCAATCCGGACAATGCAGGTTCACCATTGATATCGGTTCCCACGAGAGTGACCCTTACAGTGCCGTGGTGACCCTTTCAGCGCTGTGTATAGTCTTTCATGGAGAAAGCCCCAGAGTACCTTTTAATATTAGCATGATCCAATGTCCCTGCGCATCAAAGATTCCCTGGCAAAATTAGGGAAACTGTAGTTCGTCAGAGAAAAAGTATTTCGTCAGTGAAAGGGTTATTTTCTTGTCGTTAGTACTGATTTTACGGAACACTTTTTGAATATATAGTGTTGTGTGTGTATGTGTGTGTGTGCGTGGGTGTATATGTGTGTGGGTGTGTATGTGTGTATATCACAGGCGCTTGTATCTGGACACGCGAGCGCCTATGCCTGTGACGCGTCTCCCTTTGGTTATCTATATTTTATTTATTACAATTACTCATAGGCTACATATACTCAAACACCCATACATATACACCACAGGCACATGTATCTGGACACGCGAGCGCTTATGCCTGTGACGCGTATCCCTTTGGTTATCTATATTTTTTGAGTATATGTAGCATATGAGTAATTGTAATAAATTAACAAACTATAAACAAAAGAATTGAACTGATCTGAGTTATTTTGTCAGATAAAGAGTGTATTACGTCAGAGAAAAATGTTTTTTCGTTAGAGAAAGAGTGTATTTCGTCAGAGAAAGAGTGTATTTCGTCGGAGAAAGAGTGTATTTCGTCAAAAAAGGATGTAGTCCGTCAGAGAAGGAGGGCATGTCGTGAAAACAAAAGTGTATCACCAGAGCAAATGTGCATTTCATCAGAGAAATTGGGTATTTCATCAGAGAAATTGGGTATTTCATCAGAGAATCATCAGAGAAATTGGGTATTTCATCAGAGAAATTGGGTATTTCATCAGAGAAATTGGGTATTTCATCAGAGAAAGTGGATATTTCATCAGAGAAAGTGGGTATTTCATCAGAGAAATTGGGTATTTCATCAGAGAAAGTGGGTATTTCATCAGAGAAAGTGGGTATTTCTCCAACTAGCCCCCAACCCTGGATCCAATTCTCTGATCATAACTCAAACCCCAATCCTTAAAAAAAACCACACGATTTCAATTTCGTTATTCATTGATAGCATTTTGGTTGTGTGGGAATTTAAACAGGCCCTTACCACCACCACCACCACCCCCTCCCTCCTTTTATTATTGTTTTTGTTGTTGGAGTGGTTGACTGAATAACGGGTAGGAGGGAAGTGAGACAAAGACAGACAGAGACGTTGACGTTTAATGCCCACACTCGTCATTGGGAGATACGGCAGACGGGGATAAAATCCCATCAAAGATGGGGTGGGGAAGGGTGAGGAGAAGGGGGGGGGAGGGGTAAGGGATCTACATCAACACTGAACCAAAATGAACATTGAAGCTTAACGTCTACACCCACCATTGGCTGTGAACCACCAGAGCAATCATGCTTGCGTAAGGTAAGGTGTGCCGTGATTTATCATAGGTAAAGGTAAAGGTAGTCCCATAGCCTTGTGGACGTAGGGGAGCGTGATGTTGGAGATCACACTTATCTTGGGCCGGCGTAATGAGGGTGATGCCCATCTCTCTCCCTCGCTGCTTTACCTTCCTCACCCTTAAGAGAGTAGGTACTCAGTCACAGTTGAGTCAACTGGGGGCGTTGTTATTTGTCGCTTCACGTTTTGCGGTCACCCATCCAAGGGCTAACCGCACTAGACGGTGCTTAACTTGCGACACTGTAGCGAGTGCTCCAACCACTGCGCTATCCGACACCACTACGATTTATCATGACTACTTTGATCTCACCCGTCAAGGGATTCCAACCTGGGGCATCGATGTGGCAGGCCAACGCTCTACCACGGCGGCGGGCGCAGAGACTGAGAGAGAGAGAGAGAGAGAGAGAGAGAGAGAGAGAGAGAGAGAGAGAGAGAGAGAGAGAGAGAGAGAGAGAGAGAGAGAGAGAGACAGACAGACAGACAGACAGACAGACAGAGACAGAGACAGAGACAGAGAGACAGACAGAGAGACAGACAGAGATAAAGACAGAAGGGAGGGACGAGTAGTGAGAATGTGAAGGACTTATTTTGAAAGAATAGACGTGGGGGGCGGCATCAAACACTCAGTAATCCCCAAAGAGGTGAAAACCAGGGGACTGGTCGGTCTGTAGCAGCCGCACCTTTCGCAACAATGGAAAGCAGCGTAATCCTGGCGCTTCTGTTTACGTCACTCGCCGCGCCCGTCACTTTTTCTTCATGTGACGTGCTAATGTCACGAGCGGTGGTCGTCATTTTTATTTTATTATTATTTTTTTTAAATAGGCCATGAGTCCTAATGTTCATTTTGTCATGTTGTAGCTGCCATTTTGTGGAGCTATGACGTGTTAATTTGATGCGTCATCAATTTTAGGCTATGACGTCATAATGTTCGTGTGGCAGCCGCCATTTTGTGGAGCTGTAATGTGGTTAAAATAATGGTTTTTTTTTTTTTTTTTTTTTTTTTTTTTTTTTTTTTTTTTTTTTAATCAGTTTATAGTCCCCTTTCTTCCCGATAAGGATTTTCAGAGAGGAGACTCTGTCGTCGTCGTCAGTTTTATAGTGGCGCGTTAATTTTATGGTGCTGTATTGACAACAGTTTTTTTTTTGTTTTTTTTTTTTAAAATTGTGTGACGTGCTAATAGTATGTTGACAATGTCATTTATTTTGACGGTACAACGTCTTCAATGCCAGGCAGTTTTATGTGTATTGGCCTACAAAGCGTCATCAACACGTAACTTTCACTTCTGTCTAATCACATGGGCCTTGCAGATGTGATAGATATCTATCGTACATTGCGCAAGGCTGTGCTCTAGCTATCGTTTTGCTATCGAGGATCCGCTAAAGGCACCGAATTTGAGTAATAGTGTCCATGTAGGGTGCACATAAGCTCAATGGTACAATACTGGCCTGACTTTTAGCAGACTTTGGGCTCCATTCCCGATGGCGCCGAGAGAGTTTCTTCTCTCACAGGAATCGACTGTACGTAATGGCTCCTTTTAGGGCGTTTTATCCTATACCCCTCACCTATACCCCTTCGAATACCCCTCACCATAGATTTCTCGTCCTATACCCATCACTCTATGCCCTTGTCCCGCTCCGTGAATTCACAGCGACACATTAAAGTTCCCGGTCATTCTGTCGCCAGTACAGGGGACATGGTTAGTTATTCATTGTTTATAGAGTCCACCGGACTGCAAAGAGCCGAATCAGGACCACAAAATCAGGACCACAACTTGGTTGAAATAGGACTCACCCCTGATCCGTATGAAAGATCTGCTGAAACAACCCTAGTGATAAAACTGAAGCACTCCACCAGCCGGTAACTTTACAGTAAAGGCATCCCACGCAAGGGACGCTGAGACTATACTCTAATTTATCGGACCCCTGTTCATTAAAACAAAATAGAATATAAACATTACTATAAGATATAAATGGACATAAAATATCAACAAAATACATACATATAAAATGCCTACATTGCTAAATAATATCATAGAAAGGTTTAGTGACCATTTGGCAGAATAAGAGTCCGCTGAACCTAAAGCAATAACCATGTAATGTAATTTGGCAGAAAGCGTCCAATATTCCCAAACTGACCCAACAGATCTCATACACAAATGAGGTGTTTTGGAAGAGTTTTCAAGAAAAAAGGTAGGTGACTGATTGTTACACTCGATGTTTTTTTTTCTATCAGTAGTTGATTCAGCCCTGATGCTTGAAATCCTGATATGTGTAACTCAGGTTCGTTTATCCACGCAGCCTGCTCACTCAGCAACAAGACACGGAATCGTCGTATGAAGTTTTCCACTTTTATTCAGCACACATCAACAACTGCATACAATCGCTCAATCGCTTTTCCACTCTCAACTTTTTACTTTCCAACTCACTATCAACAACAACTTTTTTTGAAACAGTGCGGCACTTATATAGTCTCTTCATACTCCAGAACAATTTAGAACACGCAGAATGACGCACTACAACCAATCAAATAAAACTTCGTCATCACTGACTTACGTCATACAACATTCTTTCTATCCAAGAAAGTTCTCAAACATCGCGAAACTTTGATCGATAGTAAACAAGCAGATCTAGAGAATTCTCCAATAATATCGACTAACGAAAATTATCAACGTTATGCAAAGCTTCTTCTAACAACAATGCAAACTCAAATCAAAGGTAAATACACTCTATTATTTCATGCTTTGCAAAATAAAACGAACAGATCTATCGCGCGCGCTTCACACATAATATCGTGCGCATTTCACACGCACCATCATGCGCGTTTCAACGTAACACTGATTTAGCGAAGAAGAAGATAGTATAGTAGATTGATAGAACAGAGTAGGAATAAGAAAAAACAAAGGAGAAAGACAGCCACAGTGGGAATCTAAAGCACTACATTTCCAGAAAGTGGGGATACCATTTATACAGAAACCCCTGGCATCCTTACGGGGAGGAGAAGAGAGGGGAGGAGAGGAGGAGGGGGGGAAGGTGACACGGTTATCCAAACATGCATACAACATGCGAACACTTTCCGTTTTACAACGACTTCATTTGTGCTTCTAATTTTTTGTCAGGAGCGAAGGAAAGGGAGAGAGCGAGAGAGAGACAAAGGCAGAGAGAGAGAGAGAGAGAGAGAGAGAGAGAAAGAGAGAGAGAGAGAGAGAGAGAGAGAGAGAGAGAGAGAGAGAAAGGCAGAAAGAGAGAGAGAAAGGCAGAAAGAGAGAGAGAAAAAAAAAAAGAGAGAGAGAGAGAGAGAGAGAGAGAGAGAGAGAGAGAGAGAGAGAGAGAGAGAGAGAGAGAGATGAATGAAAGAAAGAAAATATAAGTTTAACGTCTAAACCCAACGTAGACAGTAGTCGAAAAGGCAGACCTGTATAAACCAACCCCTGGATGATGGGTAAGAACCTAAATCAGTAATCACCAACAGAGAGAGACAGAGAGAGAGAGAGAGAGAGAGAGAGAGAGAGAGAGAGAGAGAGAGACAAGACAGAGAGAGAGAGAAGACAGAGAGAGAGAGAAGACAGAGAGAGAGACAAGACAGAGAGAGAGAAGACAGAGAGACAAGACAGAGAGAGAGAGACAAGACAGAGAGAGACAAGACAGAGAGACAGAGACAAGACAGAGAGAGAGACAAGACAGAGAGAGACCAATAGAGAGAGAGAGAGAGGAAGAGGGAGAGAGAGACAGAGAAAGAAAGAGAAAGACGGAGAAAGACAGACAGAGATAGAAAGAGAGAGAGAGAGCAGGGGAGGAGGTCGCAGAATTAGGTGGAAGGAGAGGCGGGACGGGTGGGAGGTGGGGAGAGGGGGGGGGGTGGTGGGAGAGAGGATAAGGGGATCGCCGGTAAAAACGTTTTCTTCGCTTTTGTCCAAAGTGCGCATTGAGCCATGACCTCCTGACATGCAATGTCGGCGTCCTACAAGTCAACATCATCAACGTCACAGACAAAGTATCAAGTGCATGTTACCACACGGCTATTTACTACCAGCAGGCAGCAAGTTAAACACCAACGTTTTCAAACTATAAGTAGTAGGGTCTTCTATTCAGCCGGTACTAATACCAGGATGAGCACAGCTGCTGCCAAGCCTTCGTGCACACTAGTCGTTTTTTAAGAGACACAACCCCCACCGTATTTCTGTGATAACCAACACGTGCACAACAGCAGTTGTCTCGCTCGCCACGCCACCCACAATTCAATTCGGCTCTTCGTCGATCCTAGTAACGGGTCTCCACTTCCGGTTCAGAGAGCGCATGTCCGGGAGGACACTGACGGAACCGGAAGTGGACTTATTGCTACATGCAAGGTGGGTACCGCGCAAAACGACCACAATAAAAAGGGTGTATTTGGTAAATACGTGGGCTGCAACGACCCATCCAATCCACGTCCCTTAACATACCGGAAGTTCTTAGTTTCTGATTTAACGTCGATCGGCGCGTAACATCAGCTGGTCATTTTACTTCATTTTTATCTTCTACTTCGCCTTTCTACATTTGCGAACATTTAACGACTCTTGAGTTTTGAATGTTCACTTACAAGGTCACATGCTGTTTAAAGTAACTACAAATTGCGGGGGAGGGAGGAGAAACTGCTATATAATAACGATAAACTATAAAACATTGTTTCTGTCATCAGGCAGCAAAACATTAATGCAGGTAAAGTTTCGTTCAATGGCCGAGAACAATTGTCCATAAACAGAACCCTTAATGACTTCTACCAGACATCGCTTTAGCCCAGTAACGCCTAAGCTCGTCGTAGGAAAAAAAAAGAAAAAAAGAAGAAGGTGAGGTTGGCAATTTGCGCGTTAATTGACACTGACGAATTGATTTCGATCGGCTTGGTGGTCAGGTATCTGATGGTTAAAAGTAAACAATAGCGTTAATCCAAGCCTTCACCGGCAGCCAGTGTTGACGTGACACATGAATTTCTCTGTGATTGAGTGAGTGACGGCCGTATCTGTCGCTGCTTGCTCCTGTGAGTCATGATCTTTAGAGAATGAGGGATTTCTTTGTGGTTTTCTTTTATAGCTGATCTCAAAGATATATTACTTAAGCCTATTGTGTACAGATGTTCAATACATTAACCCAGGACATTTCATGTTTTTATAGTCCCCTATACGCTTATGTGTCCGGGGACGTTAATCTATATAACTAAAAATCATGTTTTTTTATCCAATGATTTTAAGCGCTATATAACAAGAAGAAGAAGAAGAAGAAGAAGAAAATTTATAATAAATAAATTATTAAAATATCTTCCTGAATTATTTTTTATTATTTTAAAATGTATATTATAATACTAACAATGGATGCTATATACGCTCTTTTCCCCAAATCACCATAAAGGTTCAAAACGCGGCGATCTGTACCAACATACACTTACATGGTTCAACACACTTTGGATGTCACTATACTCGGACTCCGGAACAAGAAGACAGTACCGAGGCCACAGGACAGAGTAAAACGGGATGGGTATAAGTAATTGTTCACATTTTGTCATTAATCCTTGTATCGACCGGGATCCAGTGTTGACGATGAGATACGGTCTTTTAGGTGAACGAGTGAGGCGGTCTAGGTCTCAAAAGTTAAGAGCATGTTTTGCAGGCACCTAAGGTAAATAATTATTGCAAATAATCGCCCGCATTCAGCAATCGACCGGCTTCCAGTGTTGACCCGACAAATGGTCTTACCACAGAAATGAATGATAAAGGTTCCAGCCGCAGGCTTCAGTCGCAGGGGTTTAACCAACAGGGCACCACAACCACCACCACCACCACCACCATCATCATCATCATCATCATCATCATCATCATCATCATCATCATCATCATCATCATCATCATCATCATCATCATCATCATCATCATCATCACGAACAACAATGAGACGACGTCGTCATCATCATTATCGCCACGTCGTTGTCACAATTATCTCCATCACCGTTACATCACTGTCTCAGGAGATTTAATACCATACAGCGTGGGCAGTAACGTGACAGCACATTAATCAGAAGTTGATGGACAGAAGGACAGAAGACCAACGCCATTCACCAAGAATGAAACACGTGTTCTGCCAAATCAAGAAAGCTATTCTTTCTTTTCGTTCGTCTTCTTCTTGCTTTCTGTCTCCTTTCGGTTTTCTTCTGTTCTTCTTTTTTTGTTATCCGCCTGCTCTCTCTCTCTCTCTCTCTCTCTCTCTCTCTCTCTCTCTCTCTCTCTCTCTCTCTCTCTCTCTCTCTCTCTCTCTCTCTCAATTCTCCACGACTCTTTCTCTCTCTCTTCTTTTTTCTTTCTTTCTTTCTCTCTTTTTTTTGTGTTATTTCTTCTTTTTTTTCTTTTATCCTTTCTGAACCTTTCTTTCCTTCTGTCTTTCCACGGCTCTCGATAATGTCTCTACTTTTTGCCAAACTTTCCCTTCCATACGTAATTAATTCGTTAACTTACGTCAGAACTTAAATATTAGGCGTTTGCACAGATATCTGGAAATCTGCAAAAGTGAGTCCTTTACCAAAAAGGAAAGATCTTTGAGACATCAACAACTTCCGCCCAGTATCCATGTATTATCTAAACCTCTGGAAAAACATTTTCACAATAATGTTATACAGTTTTTGAACATAAACTGTTGAATCCTTTTCAGTCTGGATTTCGTCAATTTTATTCGTGCCACACTTCCACGTCTATGTGATTCATGTCTATCGTCTATTAATCATCCCAAATCGTGGGTTCTGTATTTCTTGATATCAGAAAGGCATTTGACAATGCTAATCATAGAATCCTTTTACTTTATAAACTTATATTGTACACTCAAAATGATAGTACAACCTTCTTAAGTCGTTTGTGACTAATAAGAAGCAAAAAATATTCTTGAATGGGACTTACTCTTGCTTAGAAAGTGTCACAACTGGTGTACCCAAGGATCTGTCCTAGGTCCGTTACTATTTTGCCTGTTTATATTTGACATGCCACTTCACATATTTGCACGTTCTGTATCATGTGATCTCTTTACTGATGACAGCTCTATCTACACTTCTTCTCATGACTTAAACAGATTTAAATTAGATCTGCAGGAGGCAATTAATAACGTTGGACTATGGTGCAATAACAAAATGTTTCTACATCCAAAAACTACTAAGAGTACCGTCATAACGTGCAGACAAAAACATCAGAGAACGCCGCTCTGCCTTGACCTCGTTGTTAAGACCAAAAATGTTGAAGAAATTGAAGCTCATCGCACGTTTGGAGCTATTATTGATCCTAAACTCATAAACATGTAGATTACGTTTGCAAACTTAACTCCAAAAAATCTGCACCTCTTCGATAAAATAAAAATGTGTGTCGGTCCAGATGCGAGAATAACTTTTTTCACGTTACACTGCCTTTCACTTCTCAATTATGCGTCATCATTAATATTATGGTGTGGTGCAGGAGAAGTGCATATCAATAAACTAAACTCCTTGCACCGTAGAGCAGGGAAGATTATTATTGATGATCCCAGTCTTTCATCATCGGAAAAAACTTAAAGGAGCAAACCTAATGTCCCTATTCCACCAGTTTTCATTCAACATTGTGATCCTCTTGATTAAAGTGCAACATGGCCTTACACCATCTTATTAAAGCAATCTATTAACTGCTGCGACCGAATGTTACGGGTCCACCCAAATACATTCTGCCTCGAGCACGAATTGACCTATTTAAGAATTGTTTTGCATTCTCAGGACCTCTAATCTGGAACTCTCTTCCTTTAACATTAAATCGTGTACCACTCTTCCTTCATGCGAACGTACATTTTGGCAACATTACCTTAAAATGATGTAACCTCTGATTTTGCTAACCATTTCGCAAATGTGATCTGCATTTGATGATTCTTAGAATGTATGATTGTGTAACTTGTACCACCTGATTATTTGATATGCATTGGGTTGTTTGTTATGTATTGGTGTAATTATTGCAACACCAAAATTGACTGTCATATACATTTTTTTGTATGCTGCCTAACAGTTCTTATAGTTATTTGTTTTGTCTTGTTATTATAGATATTTGTCTTGTTGTTGGGATATTTGACTGAAAATTGCAGAATGTGAGTGTGAATGATGCGAGGAACGATTGTAAGATTAGGTTAATTCACGTTTGAGACGCGCACGATAGATCCGATTGTTTTGTTTTGCATAGCATGCAATAACAGAGTGTATTTACCTTTGATTTGATGTTGGGTTGTTGTTAGAAAAAGCTTTGTAAAATGTTGATAATTTTCGTTGGTCGATATTATTGGAGATTTTTCTAGAATTACTTGTTTACTATCAATCGAAGCATGCAGATAAATCTAGTGGTAGCTAAGAGATTCTTCTAACCTAAATAAAGTTATATGACGTAAGACAATGCATAGTTCCGGTGACGAGTTTTAGTTTGTTTGTTATTGCGTCATGCTGGAATGTTCGGACTTTCTCTGGACTATAGAGACTATATAGGTGATGCACTGTGCCTGCGAGAAGAGTAAGGAAGTGAAAAAGCGATTGAACGATCTTGTATGCAGTTGTTGATGTATGCTGAATAAAGTTGGAAAACTTCATACGACGACTCCTGCCTTGTTGCTGAGTGAACAAGTTGCGTGGATAAACGAATCTGAGTTACAAGATTCAAGCATCGGGGCTGAATCAACTACTGATAAAAAAACAAACAACCGTGTAACAGATTCCAACCTAAAATGTCCGAGTCTGAGTTCTTCTCTCCTTATTTACATGTCACCTACAGAATAATTGCCGTAATGGCCGTGTTTGTTTTTCGGGTAGGCACGGTGTTCTTTGTATTTTTCTAAAGAAATCGACTTTCTGTAATGACGGCAGTTCACAATCCCTTCTGTCGCTACAATGGCATTTTAAAGAGACCGGTCATTTCTGCCAAAGTGAAAGTAAGATTGTTTGTTTGATAGTTATTAAATAGCGCTTTTCCAGCTCAAGAGCTGCTCAAGGCTTTGGTACGTATAAACACACTTGATCATGCAGGGTTACTTAGCTTGTGTAGGGCTGAACGGTGCGCGGGGTTGCAACAAGCACACGTCTTTGATGATAGACACTATGGGCACAGCCCTCATTAAGCTGGGCCAGGGAAAAGAGAAGTCTCAAAGGTCTCTTTCCCCAACCCCCAAAAGGATACGGGAACCCCTTATCTTACCTATACAGTACCTTACCTGTAGAAAACCTTACACATAGAGGTACGAGATGAAAGAAAAAAATAATGAATGAATGAATGAATGAATGAAGAAAGGAAGAAATAGGATCAAATCCCAAATGACGCATATAAACTGAATTTACGGAATAATATCATTACGACTGTGGAAGCCAGCTACTTCGTCACTAATACTTTAAAAAAATGCGCAGATGTCGGAATGCACGGCGTGATGCCGAATGTCCACATCGTAGTGGATTTAAAACAAACATGGTCTGCCTGCAGTGACATTAGGAAGTCAGAGAGGGTGCCAAATATTTGTCATGACATTGATGTGTGACATATGGTTAATGCGTAGGGCTAAGAGTGACTGTGCTACACGGCTAATGACATCGCTGAAAGCACAGAGAGAGAGAAAGAGAGAGAGGGAGAGGGAGAGAGAGAGTGAGAGAGAGGAGAGAGAGAGAGGAGAGAGAGAGATGAATGCGCGTTTTATGTGTCAAAGAGCCAGAGAGAGAGAGAGAGAGAGAGAGAGAGAGAGAGAGAGAGAGAGAGAGAGAGAGAGAGAGAGAGAGAGAGAGAGAGAGAGAGAGAGACTTAGACTTAGACTTAGACGTTTTATTGAATAAACACAAAACAGGTTCATTTCAATGGGAAGGATGGGGTGGGAGATTCAGCGCGATCATGTGAAATCAGATTAAAAATGACAACATATGCAATAAAAATAAAATTACCAACAATACAGACTTAATGTTTCTGTACATTCCATATTCAAAAGCTTACAGAAATAACGAAATTTGATGCAAAATCCAAGAAAAAAGAAATACACAAGAGACAGAGAGAGAGAGAGAGAGAGAGAGAGAGAGAGAGAGAGAGAGAGAGAGAGAGAGAGAGAGAGAGAGAAGTCGAAAGTCGAAGTCCAAACGTTTAATAGGATTAGTACCTATGGACCTGTCTTACAGCTAGTCCTTAATAAACAATTCAGAACAAACTCAATAATTAACATTATATTATAAAATAGTTAAGAGAGAGAGACATACTGACAGACAGACAGAGAGAGAGAGAGAGAGAGAGAGAGAGAGAGAGAGAGAGAGAGAGGGAGGAGTGTTGATGGAGAAGGTCCTATGCTAGGAAAAATACCGATGTAGATTAGTGTCGCGCACATGTCCACGCTGCAGCATGCTCAGGGCAATCCGAAAGCAGAAGGCAAAATAAAAGGAAGGTGTGTGTGTTTGTGCGTGTTTGTGTGCGTGTGTGTATGTATATGTGAGTTTGTGTGGTGGGGGATGGGGGGTTTGTGGGGGAGAATGAGAAAGAGAGATGCAACAAGATAATACACGTCAAAATGACTAGTTCCCACAACAGCCTACTCCACGCTCATACATGGACGTACATTCTTACAATGATGGTAATTGTCCTTTGCAGTAGCCATGGTTCCCACTGGAACCACTGGAGAGCAACTTTGTGACAGCCCCTCCTACTCTTCCAGCCTTCAAAGCCTATCACAAAGTTAGGACGATCCACTCCTAAACCATGAAACTTTGCTGTCATGTTTGTATTAAAGTTGGTATCAAAGTCCGTTGTCTGTTGGAATCAACAGAGAAAGCTGTAGTGGTTTCACCAACTCTCAAAACTTTTGTGTTTTAATTCAAACACTGTTCTTAAATACTATGCAAGACAGAAGTCATACAACATAAAGGGACATTAGAACAGTAATGTTTTGTTTGTACTAAAATATCATATGAGAAAACCTATCCACAACGAGGTTTCCACGATGCTATGATGATGATGATGATGATGATGATGATGATGATGATGATGATGATGATGATGATGATGATGATGACGATGACACATGAGAAGCAACATAAAACACTACTGGTGATGCTAACAGTAATGCTAATGATCTCTGTAACTTCTTTTTCTTCTTCTTCTTCTTCTTCTTCTTCTTCTTCTTCTTCTTCTTCTTCTTCTTCTTCTTCTTCTTAAAGAAGCAAAAGTCGTCTGTCTTCCTATGTAACATTTATCTCACTCTTTTCCTCCCACACTCCTCACCCCTCCCTCCTCCCCTTCTTCTCACTCTCTCTCTCTCTCTCTCTCTCTCTCTCTCTCTCTCTCTCTCTTCCTCCTTCAACAAGTCGAAATTTACACACCATGGCAGCAAAAGCTGCTTCAGGGTTTCCCAAGGCTAAGTGTCAAGGACACACATCCCTGCTGGAAGCAAGAAGAGCGATATCGAAAGTAGGTATTCCAGACCCCATTATTTATGAACAACTGGAGGAACAATTATCGAATGACCAAAAGGAAGCTCAAAACGAAAATAGAGGGGGAAAAAATGACATTGATGGTCTGTTGGATCAGGACGAGTCTGAAGTTGATTATCTACTAAAACCGGTCGATGCAGAGTGAGTCAAAATGTAACGGAAGAAAAACAGGAAGAAATTCATTTTTTCACTGGTATATTTGATTCACCATCGCAAGCGTCCCCTCACATAGACTCTTCAACGAAATTCAACTCGAAAAGCCACATAGGTCTTTCCTATCGTTTCTTTAAGAAATACAGATCGTCAGTGGCTTGCATTTTAAACTCAAGTAAAATGACTAGTCAATCTGCTCTTCTTAGCAATCATTTACCAACTCATATGCAGCACTTTACATGAGCAAGAAATAAAAGATTAATTGAAAAACATTATGAAGTGCGAGCTAGAAGCTCTCAAATCTGAGATAAAGAATGAAATGAAAGTACATATTTCGCTTGTCATCACTCTTCCCAAAAAAGGTAACCTTCAGGAGTGTGAAAATTACTGCACCATCAGCCTCATCAGCCATCCCAGCAAAGTCCTCCTGAAAATAATACTCAACAGGTTGAAACCGCAAGCTGAACAAATCATAGCTGAAGAACAAGCATGATCCAGGGCAGAGCGAAGTACCACTGAACAGATTTTCATCCTCAGAATAATCTGCAATAAATACCTATAACACTAACAAAATCTCTATCGTGTGTTTGTAGACTTCAATTTACACGTTTCCCCCTATCTATGTAATCCCATCCTCACACAGACCGGGCCAAACATATAAATGTATTAAGATTAGTCATAGGGCGATTTAACTAGCCGATCTCCGCAGACGAAAGACGAGTGGATAATAGCATTCCATTGCATTACATTACATTACATGATTATTGCTTTAGGTCCAGCGGACTCTTCCGAGCCAAATCAGAACCAGGCATTCCATTGTGAAGAGCCCAAGAACAATGGACCCACCGTCACAGAGAGAATGAGAGACAGAGAGAGCGATAAAAACAGACAGACAAAGAGAGATCAGAGGAGTGAGAGAGGGGGAGAGAGATAGGAGGGAAGGGAGATAGAAAGAAAGAGAGGGCGAGAGACACAGACAGCGAGAGAAAGAGAGGAGAGAGAGAGAGAGAGAGAGAGAGAGAGAGAGAGAGAGAGAGAGAGAGAGAGAGAGAGAGAGAGAGAAGAGCAACAGCAAGTTATACCACATGTAAAACAAAAACAGCAATGTAAAAACGAAACATTTGTCCTAACCCTGCATCTTAGCCTCACGAGGAGGTCATACAAAAGTCAAGTTTTGGGGAAGTTCCTGAGACCGCATTCTCGCTGGACTTAAGTCAAGTCAAGTTAATCAATCGTTATTACTCACAATGGAGGATTCGTACAGCGCATTGCAACTTAGTAAAGAAGAACATGTATTATAATACACAACATTACAACATAACCAGTAACAAAACTACATTTTTTCACAACAATTATAGATTTTACTTTCAACGTTACTCTTAACTTTTACACATACACTCATACACACACACGCGCACACACACACAAACAAACATTAAAATAATAGTATTAATAATTACAACAACAATAATAAATGGCTTTTATTAATTAACTTTTTTTTGTAAAGGAACATATACAAAGATTAAAAACTTCATTCATTAATTATATATATGCATAATTTTATATATAGGGCGAAGAAGAGGATGAGGAGGCGGCAGAGGTGAAAGAGGAGGATGAGGAGGGGATAGGTTTACAGCTGATGCCCTGGCAAAAATGGGGGTCGAACTTTCATTGTCATCAGACACCAATATTGAACAAACTTTGCATATTCAAAATGGAGCTGTTACCTGATGATGATGATGATGATGATGATGATGATGATGACGATGATGATGATGATAATGATGATGATATGCAGATGATGATGAAAAAGACGATGATGAAAAAGATGATGATGATGATGATGATGATGATGATGATGATGATGAAAAAGAAGATCATAGACGATTTTTGATGATGCTTGATGATGATGATGATGATGATGATGATGATGATGATGATGATGATGATGTTGGTGTTTGGATGATTGTAGAGGTGTGGTGACGACGACGATGACACTAATTATAACGCTATCCAGTTTACGCACAGTAATGAGTAAATTTGGAAACAGGCAACGGCCATTTGGTATCAACATTTACTTACTACAACTATTAATATTAAAGGGACCCACTGTAACCACAGCCCCTGCACATATCCGCTTAACATTTACTGTGAATGTAGCCTCATTGAAAACAAAAGCTTCAACAACAACGAAACACTCTTTTGAAAGTATAATTATTTTTAAAATCAATAAATTCCGTTTTTTGTGTGCCTATGAACACCAACCGCTAGCTACCTTTCCAGCTCTAAAATAACACCTAGAAGATCGTAGAGCGAATTGCTGCACCTTTAAACAGCGGAAATCACTACTAGACAGAACACAAAGTTCAAATTCGAACTGTAGCGATTGGTATGAGTACCGAAAGCCCACTTTATCATTGTTTAATGCAATAAAAATGCGAGTTTTAGGCTAAACCCATTGTCGCCAAAAAGTAAACCAAAACACTTCCAATTGGGTCGCTTTAAATCCCTAAGGATAACAACAAGACCTTTTTGGAAATGTTGTTCAAGTCCTTATCCTTGGCACAATTCTCTGTATTTCCGCTGTTAACGCTCAATATTTATAACGCCGAAGTATTAACTTTGGTAATCCGATTTTCTATCAGCATTGGAGCTAAGAACATCACACAAGCCATTGGACAACACGATGACCTGCTTACAGTGGTGAAGAAACGGAAACTCCGATGGTATGGCCATGTCACCAGATCATCAGGCCTTGCAAAGACTATTCTGCAAGGCACAGTGCAAGGAGGTAGAAGAAGAGGGAGACCGAAAAAGAGGTGGGAGGACAACATTCGAGACTGGACTGGTTTGACACTGAGCGAAGCCTTCAGGGCTGCTGAGGACAGAGAAAGATGGAGTATGCTGGTTAAACGATCATCTGTGGTGCCCCTACGACCTCCGGGTTACGGGACAGGATAGGATTGGAAGTAAAAGCTCATGTAAAGGAGGGGGGAGAGCAATGGGGTGTGTGTGTGTGTGAAAAAATCATTCGGATAATGCGCGCACCATTTAGGCTGGTTGAAAAGTAACTCCTTAGTAAAAACTGTTTATAGTTTTGTTAATAGTGTAGAGTGTGCATGAAACAACACCTCTTGCGATCCTTATAGTGGTAGAATATAACCATTGTCCTATGATTTCAACTCACAGTGACGGAAGCAGTCCATAACGAATCGTCGCTTGACGTTGCGTGCGCGAGCTCTGCTGACCAAATGACGTAAGACAAACGAGGACGGAAGACCAACTTTCACGCGACAGACCATTAAAGGGCTGCTGTCGCCATTAATCAGAGACTAGCATTTACATTCTTCTACTGTATGAATCGAAATGCATTTAGTTTCGTGCGACTGCAGCACTATTTACAAACGTAAAAAAAGCGATTTTAAATATGGAGTTAGTTTTTAACCGCCTTATATGTCCGATACTACCGTCAAATGTCTAATACATTACATTTGGCAATCCGATTTTTATCAGGGTTGCACTCTAGTCCTATCCAATCCTATCCCTTAACTCAAAGGTCGTTGGGGCACCACAGATGATCGTTTAACCAGCGTACTCCATCTATCTCTGTTCTCAGCAACCCTCATGGCTTCGTTCAGTTTCAAACCAGTCCATTCTCGAATGTTGTCCTCTTCCCTCCTTTTCTGTCTCCCTCTTCTTTTGCCTCTTGCCACCGTGCCTTGCAGGATGGATTTTGCAAGGCCCGATGCTCTGGTGGCAGATTCCGTTTCTTCACCACTCCAGTTCCCATTGTACATATTATGTATAGGGATCAATAAAACAGTCAGACTCTGCATGAAACTATCCGATGAACGTTCCCTGTGTCTTTTTTAAGGTAGCAGGTGGTAGCCCAATTTCCCGTTATGGAGACTCCGGTGGCAAAATATTAATTAATTAAATGATTAATCCTCTATCACAAAAATACCAGGGTTTAGATGTAACACCGGGGAAGTGATAGTGGAAGAGTAGGGTTAGCAGAAGAGGGTGGAAGCGCGCGCGAGAGAGAGAGAGAGAGATTATTCTGAGGATTATATAACTACTTTTTATATACTTATACTTATTATTATTATTATTATTATTATTATTATTATTATTATTATTATTAATATTATTATTATTCCTTTCCTATCCTATCCTGTCCCGTAACTCGGAGGTCGTAGGGGCACCACAGATGATCGTTTAACCAGCATACTCCATCTTTCTCTGTCCTCAGCAAACCTGATGGCTTTGCTCAGTGTCAAACCAGTCCATTCTCGGATGTTGTCATCCCACCTCTTTTTCGGTCTCCCTCTTCTTCTACCTCCTTGCATTGTGCCTTGCAGAATGGTGTTTGCAAGGCCTGATGACCTGGTGACGTGGCCAAACCATCGGAGTTTCCGTTTCTTCACCACTGTGAGTAGGTCATCGTGTTGTCCAATGGCTTGTGTGATGGTCTGTTGGACGTCGTCGTTGGTGATGTGTTGGGTATAGGAAATGCCCAGAAGTCTTCTGTAGCACCTCATCTCCATGCTTTGTATTCTTCGTTGAAGATCTGCTGTGAGGGTCCATGCTTCGCAAGCATATAGGAAGATGGAGATGACGAGGGAACCGCAGCAGTCTTACTTTGGAATGTAGACTGATGGTCCTGTCTTTCCAAATGGGCTTCAACCTTGTCAGGGTAGCAGTTGTTGTTGTTGTTGTTGTTGTTGTTGTTGTTGTTGTTGTTGTTGTTGTTGTTGTTATTATTATTATTATTATTATTATTATTATTATTATTATTATTATTATTATTATTATTATTATTATTATATTTATTATTATTATTATTATTATCATTATTATTATCATTATTATTATTATTATTATTATTATTATTATTATTATTATTATTATTATTATTATTATTATTATTATTATTATTGTATGCACCTAATCTAAGCCCTTACAACTATTTAAAAAAAAAGAAGAAAATATACGAATACGAACTATTAACAGTCAACTTACATCTATAAACTATTAACTTTATAATACATACACACACACACACCCACACACGCACACTCATGCACACGAACATGCCAACTATGATTTTGCAGATTTGTTTCAGTTATTTTGAATCGGAAGAAGGGAAATAGCGATTTTTAAGGGAGGGAGGATTTAAATGACTGAACTAAAGATGAATTTCTAAGATCACAAACAAAACAGCTCCGTTGCACTGTGCATCCAGGATTTGAATGTGTCCACTCTTTGAAAATGACGCTACTACCGTCAAACAATTATTTCATCCATGTCCTTTAGCGAAGGTAGTATGTTCGGGTTTATTTTTTGGCTGTAGACAAAAAAAAAGGATAAAAACTGCACGACAGTATCAGCGTTCACCAATCCCATTTAGGAAATAGACCATTTTCTCTGTTCCAGCTTGATGAAAGCGATGCCCATCTTACTGCTCTATAGAAGCAATGTTTAATAGGGAGTTACTTCCCAACCACCTAGTGGATCTTCTCCGAGCGTCAATGCCGTACTGTATGTAACAGGAGTGATGTCATACAGTGCTACCGTTACTTTCTTTTTTTTTTTCGCTGCAGTTTATTATCCCTATCGTTACTGCGATCCATTTCTTAAAGGCACCCACTGTGACCACACACCCTTCACAGAGCCTTTTAACATTCACAGTGAGTGTTGACCCACTGGAAAATAAGCTTAAACAATCTTTCTAAAGTATTGTTTGTTTGTTTGTTTAATGAATAAATTGTGTAGTTTTGGTGCCTATTCATTAGCGGATGGTTGGAGCAACCAAAGCCCACGATATCATGGTCTGATGCCACAACAATGCAAATTTAAGGGTAAACCCGTGTTCGCCAAAGGGAAACAACTCCTTGGAGCTTGGACTTTATAAGGGGAGTCTACTCACTCCCTCTTGCCTTAACAGTACGACTTACTAAGGGAGACAAACAGTGTGGTAAAGCATTTGAAGTGCGTTTTGTTATTTCTCCTGCCCACACTTCCTGCAGCCTGCCCTCAGCCATAAAAGAACTATCACATAGCTAGCATCAAAACCACGGACTCCAATATTGGCACCAAGGGATGGTCCGGTTCTAGAAAGTACCGTATCGAGAGGCTGTGCTTTGGTAGGAGTTTAAGGCATGAGATGAAGAACAAGAAGGCACTATTGGAATCAAATCCTGTTTATCAAAATTGCCACATGTCTGGTCCAATAGTCTACTAGAAGGCTGTGTTACGTTGAGACGCGCGCGATGGTGCAAGTGTGACGCGCGCGATAGATCTGATCGTTTTATATTGCAAAGCATGCAATAATAGAGTGTATTTACCTTTGATTTGATTTTGCGTTGTTGTTAGAAGAAGCTTTGTATCAAGTTGATAATTTTAGTTGGTCAATATTATTTGAGAATTTTCTAGAGTTGGTTGTTTACTATCGATCAAAGCGTGTGGATAATTCTAGTGGTAACTAGAGACGCTTCCATTCTAAATATGGTTGTATGACGTGAGACAGTGATGACGAAATTTGTTCTGATTGGTTATAATTGTGTCTTGCCCGAATGTTCTTTCTCTCTCTGGAGTAGAGAGAAACTATATAAGTGCCGCACTGTTTCAAAAGAGTGGGGACGTTAATCTAGAAAATGAATGAAAAGAGTGGTTGAGTTTAAAGTGAAAAGTTGAAAGTGAAAAAAGCGATTGTATGCAGTTGTTCGCTGAATAAAGTTGGAAAACTTCATACGACGACTCTTGCCTTGTTGCTGAGTGAACGGGTTGCGTGGATAAACGAATCCGAGTTACACTTATCACGAGGATTCAAGCATTGGGGCTGAATCAACCACTGATAAAACAAAACCAACAACATCGAGTGTAACAGGCTGTAGAAGGTCTAATCTAAGCGCGGAGACAGAAGAAGAAGACTTTTAGTGATGAAGGTTGAAGAAAGTGGAAAGAAGGATGAAGATAAAAATGTAGAAGTCGGAAGGATGTATTGGCAGCTGCCTTGTCATCATTATTACTATTATTAACACTTCTTATACAGCATGTTTCCAGCTCAAGGTCTGCCCAAGGCACTGACTGGAACCGGATTTCACTCAAGCCGTCCAAGAGGCCCACTTGCCCGCTTTAGACGCATCATCTCACGCCACAGACCCCTCAGCTCAATTCTGGGCTAACGGGCGATGGAGGAGAACGGACCGAATATTTCCTTAGTGTATTTATATAGCTTGCACTCACCCGAGTAGAACATGTGCGTCAGAATCTTGAAAATCCGTGTGGTGGAATGCGTGCGTGTACAGACTAGACTTCGGAGTATACACTTGTCGGAAGTTAAATATATCATTGTGTAACATACAGTACAGTTGCTTTTTTTTTCAAGTGTATAGCATCAAAGTAAGACAAATATTGTCTGTCTTTGTGTACAATCGAATGAGATAATATTTGCCCCTGACCTTCTCGCAACGGAAGCTTTATGGACAAACGTGACTTGCTCTGCTGTTGGCTGTGGACTGTTCACCAACGCATTATCGCTTATTGAATCCACGAATCGAATGCAACCACAAGAGTTCTACAAATACACAAATACACCCTATATCGCCCAACGTTGCCAGTCAGTATTCCTCGTGCTCATGCTGTGGGTGTTTGGTTTTTCTCCACTATTCTAGAAACTTTCTTTCTACATTCTGTCTCTCTCTTTCTCTCTCACTCTTTCTTTCTCTCACTCTCACTCACTCATAACAACGCCCCCAGTTGACTCAACTGTGACTGAGTACCTACTCTCTTAAGGGTGGGGAAAGTAAAGCGGCGAGGGAGAGAGATGGGCATCACCTTCATTACGCTGGCCCAAGATAAGTTTGATCTCCAACATCACGCTCCCCTACGGCCACGAGGCTATGATACTACCTTTACCTACCTTTACTCTTTCTCTCCCTCACTCTGAAAGGGAGTCTCTCTCTCTCTCTCTCTCTCTCTCTCTCTCTCTCTCTCTTGGGGGTGACAGAATGAAAACGAGAGCTAGTATTGACGAAGAGTAGATGGATATAATAAAAAACAAAGCATTCGGACTGGTATGTTAGTAAATCTCCTTTGGCCTTTGTGCTGAAATTTTTAGTCTTGTATAGTGTTAAGTTTGGAATTTTGTAGTCTTCTTTCTGGTGTGTATTTATGTTTTCTTGGATTTTGCAACACATTTCGTTATTTCTGTAAGCTTTTGAATATGGAATGTACAGAAAAATAAGTGTGTATTGTTGGTAATTTTATTTGTATTGTATATGTTGTCATTTTTAATCTGAGTTCACATGATCGCGCTGAATCTCCCACCCCATCCTTCCCATTGAAATGAACCTGTGTTGTGTTTATCCAATAAAACGTCCAAGTCTAACTCTCTCTCTCTCTCTCTCTCTCTCTCTCTCTCTCTCTCTCTCTCTCTCTCTCTCTCTCTCTCTCTCTCTCTCTCTCTCTCCCCTCAGGGTGGATTGGTATCTCAGTGGATAGTGAACTTGTTTCCTATGCCGGAGATTGCGGGTTCCAATCCAGTGTGGGACGAACTTACTTGACTTAAGGTACCAGACTATTTCAGGACACCGAGAGTTTTCTCCGTGTACTCCGGTTTCCTCCCTTCCTTCAATAAGAATATTGAATGCGGTCAATCTAACATTTCAAAAATAAAAATAGATTCCTGTTCAGACTTCTGAGCTTTGAGTTCCATTGAAAAAGAAGCGCGTGATGGCATCCTGTATTAGTAGTAGTAGTAGTAGTAGTAGTAGTAGTAGTAGTAGTAGTAGTAGTAGTAGTGGCAAACATTATCCCAAATAGACGAGCGTTGTGGACAAGTGGGCTAAGGCGGGACTAACTCGCCTTGTCCACAAGCTAGAAACTAATGGCGCCTGACAGGTGTGGGCTCGATCCAGCCTATCCTATCCTATCCCATAACTCGGAGGTCGTAGGGGCACCACAGATGATCGTTTAACCAGCGTACTCCATCTTTCCCTGTCCTCAGCAACCCTGATTGTTTCGCTCAGTGTCAAATTAGTCCATTCTCGAATGTTGTCCTCCCACCTCTTTTTCGGTCTCCCTCTTCTTCTACCTCCTTGCACTGTGCCTTGCAGGATGGTCTTTGCAAGACATGATGATCTGGTGACGTGGCCATACTATCGGAGTTTCCGTTTCTTCACCACTGTGAGCAGGTCATCGTGTTGTCCAATAGCTTGTGTGATGGTCTTTAGGACTTCGTCGTTGTTGATGTGCTGGGTATAGGAAATGCCCAGAAGTCTTCTGTAGCACCTCACCTCCATGCTTTGTATTCTTCGTTGGAGATCTGCTGTGAGGTTCCATGTTTCGCAAGCATGTTCCATGTAGGAAGATGGAGATGACAAGGGAGCGCAGCAGCCTTACCTTGGAATGTAGACTGATGGTCCTGTCTTTTCAAATTGGCTTCAACCTCGCCAGGGCAGCATTTGTTTGTGCGATCCTGGAGAGGACTTCCTGTCGGGACCCATTGTCTGATACAATGGCTCCTAAATATTTATGCACTGTATTGAGGGATTGGCCTTGGACTTTGATGTCCGTGTTGATGCCATTGGTGTTGTTGGTCATCATTTTGGTCTTCTCTGCACTCATTTCCATTCCATAAGCTCTGGAGGTGGTGTTAAGCCTCTGTACCAGCTGTTCAAGGTCTTGTTCCTCTCCAGCCAATCCATCAATGTCATCAGCAAAACGAAGGTTGGAGATTGCTCTTCCCCCTATGCTGACTATGCCTTCGTGGTGTGCGAGGACATTTGACATGATGCGCTCTAGGAAGATGTTGAAGAGTGTTGGAGAGAGTAGGCATCCCTGACGCACACCGAATGTTGTTCTGAACCAGTTTCCGATGGCGCTGTTGTGGAGGACTGCACTGGTAGCCTTGTCATACAGGCTTTTGGTGACTTCAATAATTTTAGGGCTAATGTTGTACACTCTCATGGTTGATCCAGCATCTGGGCGTTATGTTTCTCCGAATTACATGTACTTTCGACTCGGGCAACGTCTCGGAGGTTTTCTCCGGGTACTCCGGTTTCACAAATAATGTTAGGTAGGTTGGGTTTGCGGCCCAGAATTTCCCGATAGAAAGGAATAAAAAAACTGCAACAAGCCCCACCCCCACCCCACCCCCACCCCCCAAAAAAAATCCGAAATCCAAATTTAAAATGGAATGACAACTTGGACCCTGAAATAAATAGTGACGGAATGCATCTTTAGTATAAACCGAGGACTAACCTAACCTAACCTAACATAACCTGCGCACGAACTCAAAAGACATTTCATGGAACGAACTTTAAAGACCATGACGCTCATGTCCTAGACGTGTGAGTGCAAGCCACACAGATACCCCCAGCAAGCAATAGGTCCCTTCTCCCATCTCCGGAGGCCCAGGATTGCTCTCCGTGGGTTGGGGCGTCAGACGAGGCGGCTACGGCAGCAAGTGGGAGCCTCTTGAGTGCGCCTTGAGTGAGATCCTGTATCGGCCAACGCCTTGAGTGAGATCCTGTATCGGCCAGCGCCTTGAGTGAGATCGTGTATCGGCCAACGTCTTGAGTGAGATCCTGTATCGGCCAACGCCTTGAGTGAGATCCTGTATCGGCCAACGGCTTGAGTGAGATCCTGTATCGGCCAACGCCTTGAGTGAGATCCTGTATCGGCCAACGCCTTGAGTGAGATCCTGTATCGGCCAACGTCTTGAGTGAGATCCTGTATCGGCCAACGTCTTGAGTGAGATCCTGTATCGGCCAACGCCTTGAGTGAGATCCTGTATCGGCCAACGGCTTGAGTGAGATCCTGTATCGGCCAACGCCTTGAGTGAGATCCTGTATCGGCCAACGCCTTGAGTGAGATCCTGTATCGGCCAACGGCTTGAGTGAGATCCTGTATCGGCCAACGGCTTAAGCAGCTCTGGAGCTGGGAACAGCGCTATCTTTAAACGATAAAAATATAACAATAACACAAGGATAACTAATAGATCTCATCGACACCTCTATCCTCCAACGGGATTCGAAGAAATAAAATCTAACATTACGTGCCACGTTTACCACATCACTCTGGCCCTGTGGGTTCGGGCATTAAATAGAATAGACCCAACGTTTCCCGGCGTGTCGTAAGAGGCGACTAACAGGGGTGATGTTAGCACGGCATCACTGGGCGAAAGTCTTCTACACAGAAGTCACCGGCCAGGGCAAAGGAACCTCACGTTACTACAAGTTCAACGTCCACGTGCTCAGGGTCCAGGCGAGCCACACTGTATTCGTGGATTTCGGCTGTGGCCAACAGCCTGGAGAGGATTGGGCACCGCCAGGTCTTTTTTTGCCCAAGACACACTACATGAAACTATCCACTAATTCCATACCGGATCGGTCGTCGCCCGGCTCAACAAGGATGCTGGTTCAACGATCATCTGTGGTGCCCCTACGACCTCCGGGTTACGGGACAGGATAGGATAGGATAGGATAAAATCTGACCACACATTATAGTTAATGACGCGTGTTTTATTCATTGAGCGCATCTTACAATGTCACGTGTGCATATACCCACAACCCGGAATCTACCATAAAATAAGCCATAAACCGAACGCATCACAATGCAATGTCCACTCTCTGACCCGCAGCATCCCACAATACTTGACGTTAATACCAAATATACAACAACAAAATGGATTACAGGGTACCCTTTACTGGAAAGCGCCGTTAACGTTATTCAAAGCGCATGCCCTGGCCCACCACAAAGACCGAGACACGACGTTAAGTGCAATCTTTATCGACGTTACTTCTTCCACAAACTACTTCTTGATCCAACGCATCTTCATCCAAAGAGAACATCTTACAGGAAAATGAGCGCACTGGTAATCAAGCGACGTCCTTTGACCGGACGCTTCGCATTACGCTTCACTGTCAATACTTTTAGCTCGACCATTTGCATTGTCTGTGTGAGTGTGTGCGGGTGTGTGTGTGTGTGTGTTGGGGAGAGAGGAAGGGAGGCAAAATTATCATTATTTTGACTTATGTACCCATTTTGTTTCTCACTAATGCATACTTTAGCAGACCACGATAGTGGAAACGCAAAAAAACGTATAATTCAAAGCAGTACGAATTAATGTAGACTACATGCCCGCCACACAAAATGAGAATATAAAATAACCCATTACTGAATCCATCATGATTTAATGTGCACTTCGCATCAGACAACCTTAGACAATAGACTAGGTATTACAGACAACCTTAGACAGTAGACTAGGTACCACAGACAAACTTGGACAGTAGACTAGGTACCACAGACCACCTTAGACAGTAGACTAGGTACCACAGACCACCTTGGACAGTAGACTAGGTACCACAGACCACCTTAGACAGTAGACTAGGTACCATAGACAACCTTGGACAGTAGACTAGGTACCACAGACATCCTTAGACAGTAGACTAGGTACCACAGACCACCTTAGACAGTAGACTAGGTACCATAGACAACCTTGGACAGTAGACTAGGTACCACAGACATCCTTAGACAGTAGACTAGGTACCACAGACAACCTTAGACAGTAGACTAGGTACCACAGACCACCTTAGACAGTAGACTAGGTACCACAGACCACCTTGGACAGTAGACTAGGTACCACAGACAACCTTAGACAGTAGACTAGGTACCACAGACAACCTTAGACAGTAGACTAGGTACCACAGACCACCTTGGACAGTAGACTAGGTACCACAGACAACCTTAGACAGTAGACTAGGTACCACAGACAACCTTAGACAGTAGACTAGGTACCACAGACCACCTTGGACAGTAGACTAGGTACCACAGACCACCTTGGACAGTAGACTAGGTACCACAGACAACCTTAGACAGTAGACTAGGTACCACAGACAACCTTAGACAGTAGACTAGGTACCACAGACCACCTTGGACAGTAGACTAGGTACCACAGACCACCTTGGACAGTAGACTAGGTACCACAGACCACCTTGGACAGTAGACTAGGTCTAGGTACCACAGACAACCTTAGACAGTAGACTAGGTACCACAGACAACCTTAGACAGTAGACTAGGTACCACAGGGGTGGCCTCGTGGCGCAGTGGATAAGTCGCCGGTTTCCTATGCCGAAGGTCGCGGGTTCGATTCCCGCAAGGGGCGAACGTATGTGACTTAGGTACGAGACTATTGAGGTCACCGAGGGTTTTCTCCGGGCACTCCGGTTTCCTCCCTCCCTTCAATAATGGTACAGGACGCAGTCAATATAAAAATTTCAAAAATAAAAATTCGATTTTATTTCCGTCTTCTAATAGCGATCTCCCTGCCTTTACACCACCTGTTTGAGTGATGGATGTGTGTTTGGTATGTGTGAGGGTGGATGAGACAGGTGAGCGTGTATGTTGGTATAGGTCGCCGCGCTTTGAGCCTGAATGATTTGGGGTAAGGCGCGTATAGCATCCTGTATTATTATTATTATTATTATTAGACTAGGTACCACAGACAAAAATAATGCCCATCAACGTAGCCACCCTTCCAGAATCCAGAACCTCCAATTCTGGAGCGGACTTGGCCTTTGAGAAAGTACAAATACGAATTATAAAAAATTATGCTTAGCAGTTTGGAAAACTATCCGCAAAGTCAATATGTTGAATTTCGGTTTTGTTATTCTTAATATAAGGCAAAAAAGAGTATGTTCTGAGCAAAAGAAGTGAAACTCGTAGCGACGGACCGACCGACTGACAGACCACCGGACTGCTAGTAAAGGATGGCCCGTAATTTGAAGTACCTGTGTACCAAAACTCAAAAACATTGGTTCAGCCGTTCTTGAGATATCGAGCAACTTGTGTTAAGCAACAAAAGGACTCCAATGACCTTGACCTTTGCGATAGAGCAAATAAGATGGCACGGGAGGCAGGCCACCAGCTTAGGTCATGTTTCTACCAAGTTTGGTCAAATTATTTGTGTAATTATGGCTTTCAACGGACCGGTCGACGAGTCGACAGACCGACATTTGGCTCATGCTGAGTACCCCCGACTAATTGCAAAGAATACAAAAAGGAACGAACGAGAATCTGAATCTGAATTTGATTGCATCAGCGTGTCTTTCATAAGACGTAGTCGGATATTTTTGAAGAGAGTTACCCAGCTCCACAGCGGAGAGATCTATTCGAAAATAGCCATGGACGGTTTCTTATTTAAAAACAGCAAATGGAAATGCTCAGTACTAGATGACAGTTTAGAACAGCCAATGGAAAAGTAGATTTATTTTAGCATTATAGCCAATGGAGAGGCAGATTTCTGCCAATGGAAATATCGTCGTCTAGATAGAATACCCAAATTGATACGGGCCGGGATAGCTCATTTGGTAGAGCAACGAGCTCGTGTTACAAAGGTTGCGAGGTCGATTCCCGGTGGCCAGGACATAAACATTGGCTGTGAGTACTGGCCATCTTACTGTTGCTATCAGTCTGATGGTTGTTTCAGTGTATAGTTTCCCCTTCTTCTCCATCCACGGTCGCCTAGGATTATGCTCAGTGGTCTGAGTGTCAGACTATGCGCCCAATGGCAGCGAGTGGGTACCTCGGGCGGCTTGAGTTAAATCCTGTATCGGCCAGCGCCTTCAGTAGCTCTTGAGCCGGAGAAGCGCTATAGGAGAATAATAAATAATAATTGAACTGCCTATGTACAGTTAAAACGATCATTGGAAATACACATAACCTTCCAAATGGCAATACATGGTGTACAATCTTCTCTTTCTTTCTTTCTTTCTTTCTTTCTTTCTTTCTTTCTTTCTTTCTTTCTTTCTTTCTTTCTTTCTTATCAGTACAACTTATGTTAATCTGATGAATAAAAATTGATGCAACATAACAACAACTTTCTTTCTTTCTTCCTTTTCTTTCTTTTTTTCTTGAAATAAATCTTTCTTTCCTTCTTTCTTTTTTTCTTTCTGTCTGCTTTTTTTTGTCTGTATGTCTGATGTGTATACCCACGCGCACCCGGTACACATAGGTCGAACGCTACCAGAAGCATGCGTTATTAGTCGCCTCAACAGGCGATAAAGCATGCTCCCATGCTTCAGAGCACTGCTTTCTATACGCTTCAAGCTCTATAGTCACGGAAAAAGCGCAATTTCACTGCAGTGAACTCATGAAAATAGAAAAATGTAAGTTTCGTCTCCTCTAGGGGACGAATTAGGTCAAACTGTATTAGTTTCTAGGTCAACTGTCTTTTACGAACCGTTTGACAATGTTTTTGAACCGTTTGTTGACGCCGGATAGTGTCCTCACTTGGTTTCATGCAATTTAAGAATCCAACAAGGCAATTGGGTTTTTGAGACGGAAAGAGCGGAATGTTGTAGAGCAACATTCTGTATATATTTACAGTAAAATTGCGCTTTTTCCGTCACTATAGCGCTTGAAGCATGTAGGAAGCAGTGCTATGAAGCATGAGAGCATGCTTTATAGCCTGTTGAGGCGACTAGTAAACCATGCTTCTGGCAGCCTTCGACCAATGTGTATGGGGGGTACCATACCAATATAAAGAGAAAGTATCTTTAGGCTGCCTCTTTGTTTATGGTATTGCATTACACGAGGAACACGAGATTTTGCATTGAAGTTGTGTATAATTGTCGGTTGCTTTTATTAAAGTCTTCTTCATCGAGATGACAAGACGCACGCATGCATGGACTCATACACATTCGCACCACGTTTTGTGAGTACGAATAGATAGATAGATAATCAGTGTTTATAGGGTCCAGCGGACTGCCAACAGCCGAATCAGGACCACGTGAGTACGAGTGCAAGAGAATGAATCAGTGACTGTTCGTCTAACATCACAGTCAGTCTAAAGACGTAAACAATAAATTAAATATTCGCTTCACGTACCTACATACACAACTTTAGAATACTCAATTACATAAACACCCCCGTTGGGGTGCCGGGGGTTTCAGTATAAATAGTATCCCCACTTTCTGGAAATTTAGTGCTTTAAATTCCCACTGTCGCTGTCATTCTCATTTGCTCTTTCTCATTCCTGATCTGTTCTATCAATCTGCGATACTATCTTCTTCTTCGCTAGACCAGTCACCTACCTTTTTTCTTGAAAACTCTTCCGGGACAAGACTCCTTATTTGTGTATGAGGTCTTTTGGATCAGCTTGGGAATATTGGACGCTTTCTGCCAGGTGGTCACTAGGGCTTCCTATGATGTTATTACTTAGCAATGTAGGCATTTTTTATGTATGTGTTTTGTTGATATTTTATAATGATGTTTGTATTCTATTTTGTTTTTGTAAACAGGGGTTCGATAAATTAGAGTACAGCCTCAGCGTCCCCTGCGTGGGATGTCTTTATTGTAAAGTGACTGGCTGGTGGAGAGCTTTCAGTTTTACCACTAGGGTTGTTTCGGCTGATCTTTTATGCAGATCAGGGGTTGTCCGGTCCTGATTTGGCTCGGAAGAGTCCGATGGACCTCAAGCAAAAATAATGTAATGTAATGTTATTACATGAACCGAGCCACTGGACAAACAATCCAAGCTTTCGCCAATCTAACGCTTACGTCAAAGCTATGCTATCAATGGAATTGAAAACATGGAACATTTGTTGGCAAACATGGATAAATACGACGGCGTTGAAGTAATAATAAGACTGATAATATAAGACTGATAATATAAGACTGATAATATAAGAATGACAATATAAGAATGACAATAAATAATACGTTTCAGAAAAATAGATTGACCACGTAATAAGCAGTTCACATGTTTACCCTATCTAAAGCGGCCTACGTTGACCACGCCACCTCGAAAGATCCTTTTAACAGTCACAGTGAGTGGCGCCCCAATGAAAAAAAGCTTACAATAATAAAAAAAAGTCTTTTTAAAATAGAGTTATTTTTTAATTGAATAAATTCCGTAGTTGTTGATGCCTATTCATAGCAAAGAGCTAGCCAACACTCTGGAACTAAAAAAAAATTAAAAATTAAAAAGTATGCACTAAATCTGGTAAGAGACAAAACCCGTAAAAACAAACTGCTCGTAAGGGTTTTTCGTTTCATGTTAACGAAGTAGACTCCATCCTACCTCAGACACCAAAGAAGCACACTTCAAACAGCGAGGTTCACACAGAAATAGAGTCAAAGTCACCCGGCTATACCGTTAAAAACAGTGGAAAAAAACTCCCTGTCAGAACCCAAATGGAAAATTTAATCTTCAGCAGTTGGTTTGAGCCACTCCAGCCCATTGTATCATTGGGGAAGGTAAAGCAGCGAGGGAGAGAGATGGGCATCACCCTCATTACGCTGGCCCAAGATAAGTGTGATCTCCAACATCAAGCTCCCCTACCGTACGGCCGCAAGGCTAAGGGGCTACCTTTACCTTACCTTTACTCTTTCTCTCCCTCACTCTCTTTGTCTATCTCGTTGTCTCTCTCTCTCTCTCTCTCTCTCTCTCTCTCTCTCTCTCTCTCTCTCTCTCTCTCTCTCTCTCTCTCTCTCTCTCTCTCTCTCTCTTGGGGGTGACAGAATGAAGACGAGAGCTAGTATTGACGAAGAGTAGATGGATATAATAAATGAGAACGAATGATGGTGAAAGGGAGACAAAGCATTCGGACTGGTATGTTAGTAAATCTCCTTTGGCCTTTGTGCTGAAATTTGTAGTCTTGTATAGTGTTAAGTTTGGAATTTTGTAGTCTTCTTTCTGGTGTGTATTTCCGTTTTCTTGGATTTTGCAACACATTTCGTTATTTCTGTAAGCTTTTGAATATGGAATGTACAGAAAAATAAGTGTGTATTGTTGGTAATTTTATTTTTATTGTATATGTTGTCATTTTTAATCTGAGTTCACACGATCGCGCTGAATCTCCCACTCCATTTTTCCCATTGAAATGAACCTGTTTTGTGTTTATTCAATAAAACGTCTAAGTCTAAGTCTCTCTCTCTCTCTCTCTCTCTCTCTCTCTCTCTCTCTCTCTCTCTCTCTCTCTCTCTCTCTCTCTCTCTCTTTCTCTCTCCCCTCGGGGTGGATCGGTATCTCAGTGGATAGTGAAACTTGTTCCCTATGCCGGAGGTGGCGGGTTCCAAACCCGTGTGGGGACCAACTTACTTGACTTAAGGTACCAGAATTTTTCAGGACACCGAGAGTTTTCTCCGGGTACTCCGGTTTCCTCCCTTCCTTCAATAAGAATATTGAATGCGGTCAATCTAACATTTCAAAAATAAAAATAGATTCCTGTTCCGACGTCTGAGCTTTGAGTTCCATTGAAAAAGAAGCGCGTGATGGCATCCTGTATTATTATTATTATTATTATTATTATTATTATTATTATTATTATTATTATTATTATTATTATTATTAATGGCAAACATTATCCCAAATAGGCGAGCGTTGTAGGCCAAGTGGGCTAAGGCGGGACTAACTTGCCTTGCCCACAAACCAGAAACCAATGGCGCCTGACAGGTGTGGGCTCGATCCAGCCTATCCTATCCTATCCCATAACTCGGAGGTCGTAGGGGCACCAGAGATGATCGTTTAACCAGCGTACTCCATCTTTCCATGTCCTCAGCAACCCTGATTGTTTCGCTCAGTGTCAAACCAGTCCATTCTCGACTGTTGTCCTCCCACCTCTTTTTCGGTCTCCCTCTTCTTCTACCTCCTTGCACTGTGCCTTGCAGGATGGTCTTTGCAAGACATGATGATCTGGTGACGTGGCCATACCATCGGAGTTTCCGTTTCTTCACCACTGTGAGCAGGTCATCGTGTCGTCCAATGGCTTGTGTGATGGTCTTTCGGACTTCGTCGTTGGTGATGTGCTGGGTATAGGAAACGCCCAGAAGTCTTCTGTAGCACCTCACCTCCATGCTTTGTATTCTTCGTTGGAGATCTGCTGTGAGGGTCCATGTTTCGCAAGCATATACATGTAGGAAGATGGAGATGACAAGGTAGCGCAGCAGCCTTACCTTGGAATGTAGATTGATGGTCCTGTCTTTTCAAATTGGCTTCAACCTCGCCAGGGCAGCAGTTGTTTGTGCGATCCTAGAGAGGACTTCCTGTCGGGACCCATTGTCTGATACAATGGCTCCTAAATATTTGAAGCTATGCACTGTATTGAGGGATTGGCCTTGGACTTTGATGTCCGTGTTGATGCCATTGGTGATGTTGGTCATCATTTTGGTGTTCTCTGCACTTATTTCCATTCCATAGACTCTGGAGGTGGTGTCAAGCCTCTGTACCAGCTGTTCAAGGTCTTGTTCCTCTCCAGCCAATTCATCAATGTCATCAGCAAAACGAAGGTTGGAGATTGCTCTTCCCCCTATGCTGACTATGCCTTCGTGGTCTGCGAGGACATTTGACATGATGCGCTCTAGGAAGATGTTGAAGAGTGTTGGAGAGAGTAGGCATCCCTGACGCACACCGAATGTTGTTCTGAACCAGTTTCCGATGGCGCTGTTGTGGAGGACTGCACTGGTAGCCTTGTCATACAGGCTTTTGATGACTTCAATAATTTTAGGGCTAATGTTGTACACTCTCATGGTTGATCCAGCATCTGGGCGTTATGTTTCTCCGAATAACATGTACTTTCGACTCGGGCAACGTCTCGGGGTTTTTCTCCGGGTACTCTGGTTTGCTCCCCCAGCAAAATTTCAAAAATCACAAATAATGTTAGGTAGGTTGGGTTTGCGGCCCAGAATTTCCCGATAGAAAGGAATAATAAACCCCCCTCCAAAAAAAAAATCCCAAATCCAAATTTAAAATAAATGACAACTTGGACCATGAAATAAATAGTGACGGAATGCATCTTTAGTATAAACCGAGGACTAACCTAACCTAACCTAACATAACCTGCGCACGAACTCAAAAGACATTTCATTGAACGAATTTTAAAGACCATGACGCTCATGTCCTAGACGTGTGAGTGCAAGCCACACAGATACCCCCAGCAAACAATAGGTCCCTTCCCCCATCTCCGGAGGCCCATGATTGCTCTCAGTGGGTTGGGACGTCAGACCAGGCGCCTGCGGCAGCAAGTGGAAGCCTCTTGAGTGCGTCCTGAGTGAGATCCTGTATCGGCCAACGTCTTGAGTGAGATCATGTATCGGCCAACGCCTTGAGTGAGATCATGTATCGGCCAACGCCTTGAGTGAGATCATGTATCGGCCAACGCCTTGAGTGAGATCCTGTATCGGCCAACGCCTTGAGTGAGATCCTGTATCGGCCAACGGCTTGAGTGAGATCCTGTATCGGCCAACGCCTTGAGTGAGATCCTGTATCGGCCAACGCCTTGAGTGAGATCCTGTATCGGCCAACGTCTTGAGTGAGATACTGTATCGGCCAACGTCTTGAGTGAGATCCTGTATCGGCCAACGCCTTGAGTGAGATCCTGTATCGGCCAACGCCTTGAGTGAGATCCTGTATCGGCCAACGTCTTGAGTGAGATACTGTATCGGCCAACGTCTTGAGTGAGATCCTGTATCGGCCAACGTCTTGAGTGAGATCCTGTATCGGCCAACGCCTTAAGCAGCTCTGGAGCTGGAACAGCGCTATCTTTAAAGGATACAACTATAACAATAAAACAATGATAACTAATAGATCTCATCGACACCTCTATCCTCCAACGGGATTCGAAGAAATAAAACCTAACATTACGTGCCACGTTTACCACATCACTCTGGCCCTGTGGGTTCGGGCATTTAGACTTTAGACTTTAGACTTTAAACGTTTATTGCAATTACAACATGTTACAAGGATAATAATTTTAAGCTTACAGCTTATTCTTACAAGTAGTCCTTGTTTCAGGCACCCACTCAAGCATAATACATTTATACAATCAATTAAACCTGCCACATGTTACATATATAAAAGTAAAACTATAATAATTTCAAAACAATAACTTTTAACATATCTAAACGCCATCTGAACAATATATTATTATAGCATTTAGAGAGGCATTAAATAGAATAGACCCAACGTTTCCCGGCGTGTCGTAAGAGGCGACTAACAGGGGTGATGTTAGCACGGCATCACTGGGCGAAAGTCTTCTACACAGAAGTCACCGGCCAGGGCGGAGGAACCTCACGTTACCACAGGTTCAACGACCACGTGCTCAGTGTCCAGGCGAGCCACACTGTATTCGTGGATTTCGGCTGTGGCCAACAGCCTGGAGAGGATTGGGCACCGCCAGGTCTTTTTTTGCCCAAGACACACTACATGAAATTATCCACTAATTCCATACCGGATCGGTCGTCGCCCGGCTCAACAAGGATGCTGGTTCAACGATCATCTGTGGTGTCCCTACGACCTCCGGGTTACGGGACAGGATAGGATAGGATAGGATGTAATCCATACCTGTCAAGGGTTTTTGGGGTTGTGGCGTAGCAATTTATCAGAAAAACCATAGCAAATGGAGGTTTGGTGTAGCACTAATGTGAATCACGCGATTCGCAACAAAACTGGAAACTTCTGCATCCAATATAAACACACACATCCAATGTGTTTACAAATTTATTGTAAAATCTTGTTAATGCACAACACTTTAGCTATTATCATTATTATTATAAACATTTTGAAATTTCATGTACGTTTTTCAAAATAAAAGTGAAAATGCAAAAAAAAAAAAAAAAAAAAAAAAGAAAAGAAATTGGTAGGAAAATCTCCTATTTTGTCTCAAGACCAGGTTCAGCATCGCATCATTTACATGGCTTCCATGTAGATCTAAACACATAGGCTATTACTAAACTTTATTGAGTCTACTTTCTTTGGACTTCTCCACTAGGCCTTCAAAATCCTTATCAGTTTCCCATTCAGGCAGGTGCCTTCTTGGTCGTTTGAGTTTTTTAGGTGGAGGCTTTGCCATTTTCTTTGTTCAACTCCGTCTGTCTCTCCCTCACAAAGACTGATCGTAGACTGAAGTTCTGAACGAACACGTGTTGCGGAAGTGCGGTGCTTTTACTAAGTGTCTTTAAACCGGACTCGACCGGAACAGACTACTTTCGCACGAAAACCCCCTTGGTTAAAAAATATTATCGTCACTTTTGAAAAATTGCGTAGCAGCTTTGTGATACGCCGTAGCAATGGGAAAATGTTTAAAATGCGTAGCGCTACGCAAAAATCCGTAGCACTTGACAGGTATGGTAATCTGACCACACATTATAGTTGCTGACGCGTGTTTTATTCATTGAGCGCATCTTACAATGTCACGTGTGCATATACCCACAACCCGGAATCTACCATAAAATAAGCCATAAACCGAACGCATCACAATGCAATGTCCACTCTCTGACCCGCAGCATCCCACAATACTTGACGTTAATACCAAATATACAACAACAAAATGGATTACACGGTAACCTTTACTGGAAAGCGCCGTTAACGTTATTCAAAGCGCATGCCCTGGCCCACAACAAAGACCAAGGCACGACGTTAAGTGCAATCTTTATCGACGTTACTTCTTCCACAAACTAATTCTTGATCCAACGCATCTTCATCCAAAGAGAACATCTTACATGAAAATGCGCGCACTGATAATCAAGCGACGGCCTTTGACCGGACGCTTCGCATTACGCTTCATTATCAATACTTTTAGCTCGACCATTTGCATTGTCTGTGTGAGTGTGTGAGTGTGTGCGGGTGTGTAAGTGTGTTGGGGAGAGAGGAAGGGAGGCAAAATTATCATTATTTTGACTTATGTACCCATTTTGTTTCTCACTAATGCATACTTTAGCCGACCACGATAGTGCAAACACAAAACAAACGTATAATTTAAAGCAGTACGAATTAATGTAGACTACATGCCCGCCACACAAAATGAGAATATAAAATAACCCATTACTGAATCCATCATGATTTAATGTGCACTTCGCATCAGACAATCTTGGACTGTAGACTAGGTACCACAGACAACCTTAGACAGTAGACTAGGTACCACAGACAACCTTAGACAGTAGACTAGGTACCACAGACAACTTTGGACAGTAGACTAGGTACCACAGACAACAATAATGCCCATCAACGTAGCCACCCTTCCAGAATCCAGAACCTCAAATTCTGGAGCGGACTTGGCCTTTGAGAAAGTACAAATACGAATTATAAAAATTATGCTTAGCAGTTTGGAAAACTATCCGCAAAGTCAATATTTTGAATTTCGGTTCTGTTATTCTTAATATAAGGCAAAAAAGAGTATGTTCTGAACAAAAGAAGTGAAACTCGTAGCGACGGACCGACCGACTGACAAACCACCGGACTGCTAGTAAAGGATGGCCCGTAATTTGAAGTACCTGTACACCAAAACTCAAAAACATTGGTTCAGCCGTTCTTGAGATATCGAGCAACTTGTGTTAAGCAACAAAAGGACTCCAGTGACCTTGACCTTTGCGATAGAGCAAACAAGATGGCACGGGAGGCAGGCCACCGGCTTAGGTCATGTTTCTACGAAGTTTGGTCGAATTATTTGTGTAATTATGGCTTCCAACGGACCGGTCGACGAGTCGACAGACCGACATTTGGCTCATGCTGAGTACCCCCGACTAATTACAAAAAAGAACGCACGAGAATCTGAATCTGAATTTGATTGCATCAGCGTGTCTTTGATAAGACGTAGTCGGATATTTTTGAAGAGAGTTACCTAGCTCCACAGCGGAGAGATCTATTCGAAAATAGCCATGGACGGTTTCTTATTTAAAAACAGCAAATGGAAATGTTCAGTACTAGATGACAGTTTAGCACAGCCAATGGAAAAGTAGATTTATTTTAGCATTATAGCCAATGGAGAGGCAGATTTCTGCCAATGGAAATATCATCGTCTAGATAGAATACCCAAATTGATATGGGCCGGGATAGCACATTTGGTAGAGCAACGAGCTCGTGTTACTAAGGTTGCGAGGTCGATTCCCGGTGGCCAGGAAATAAACATTGGCTGTGAGTACTGGCCATCTTACTGTTGCTATCAGTGTGATGGTTGTTTCAGTGTATAGTTTCCCCTTCTTCCCCATCCACGGTCGCCTAGGATTATGCTCAGTCGTCTGAGTGTCAGACAATGCGCCCAATGGCAGCGAGTGGGTACCTCGAGCGCCTTCAGTAGCTATTAAGCCGGAGAAGCGCTATACAAGAATAATAAATAACAATTGAACTGCCTATGTCCAGTTAAAACGATTATTGGAAATACACATAACCTTCCAAATGGCAATACATGGTGTACAATCTTCTCTTTCTTTCTTTCTTTCTTTCTTTCTTTCTTTCTTTCTTTCTTTCTTTCTTTCTTTCTTTCTTTCTTTCTTCCTTTTCTTTCTTTCTTTCTTTCTTGAAATAAATCTTTCTTTCCTTCTTTCTTTTTTTTCTTTCTGTCTGTTTTTTTGTCTGTATGTCTGATGTGTACACCATACCAATATAAAGAGAAAGTAGTTTAGTTAGTTTTATAGATTAACGTCCCCGGACACATAAGCGTATAGGGGACTTAGATAAAATATCTTTAGGCTGCCTCTTTGTTTATGGTATTGCATTACACGAGAAACACGAGATTTTGCGTTGAAGTTGTGTATAATTGTCGGTTGCTTTTATTAAAGTCTTCTTCATCGAGATGAAAAGACGCACGCATGCATGGACTCACGCACATTCGCACCATGTTTTGTGAGTACGAATAGATAGAAAGATAATCAGTGTTTATAGGGTCCAGCGGACTGCCAACAGCCGAATCAGGACCACGTGAGTACGAATGCAAGAGAATGAATCAGTGACTGTTCGCCTAACATCACAGTCAGTCTAAAGACGTAAACAATGAATTAAATATTCGCTTCACGTACACACAGACATAACTTTAGAATACTCAATTACATAAACCGAGCTACTGGACAAACAATCCAAGCTTTCGCCAATCTAACGCTTACGTCAAAGCTATGTTATCAATGGAATCGAAAACATGGAACATTTGTTGGCAAACATGGATAAATACGACGGCGTTGAAGTAATAATAAGACTGATAATATAAGAATGCACAAGTATATCAACTAACAAGTTAGTATCTCGTATTGCCCCCAGTCGACGTGCGGTGGTCCCGTTGCCCTTGGTTTTATCCACAAGCTATCCCAAACCTAAAAATAGAATAGAGAATTCTGGGAAATCTGTTCAAGGGATAACTATCCACAGTTGAAGTCATGGTCGCCATTTCTCGCGAAGATGTGCTGGCTGAAATTAAACGAAAGTTGGGAGAGGAACTGCAAATTTCTGGTAGTGAACAAAGGCTTTGCTCAATTATCGAAGGAGAACACGATGGATTTATAGAAACATGCACACATATATGTGAGCTCAGTGCAGGCGATCGTGAGTCGCTTCGATGTGATGGTTCATTTATCGCTTGCATCACACTGTATAATGCACATGCAAGTTCTGTCAAAGATATGATGATTTGAGCATATGTTCGATTCCGTACCGATTGGAAGGTGGGGTGGAAAAATTCAATCATGGTGATGATCAATCCTATTTTGCAATGGTGGTTAGGCCTACTTTATTGACTGTATGGTCACGGGTACTTACCTCTTGTATTTTGTGTGCTTTTTGTTCTGTCGGCCTTGAGTGTTTGCGTCGCCTTGGCTCGTTGTACTTTGTTGTGGTCTCGCTCTCTTTTGATTTGTGAAAGCAAATTCCAATTACATTTTGTTTTTTAGCAGCATGCGAGGTCAAATTAGACGAATTCAGATCTAACCAATCTTCTTGTGACGCCATTTTGCGTGTGTCTCGTATGCCATGCACTAATCGCGAAGAGTCCTGCCGACGTCATTTCAGAAAATGATTTCCCTACCCATAACTCCCCTGGGTTTTGAAGTTTCTAAAAAATTATTTTAGGCCGACGAAGTATATGGAGCGCAAAGCATGTAAAGGGAAGCAACCGGTTGTACGCGCACGTCGACAGAGACATAGAAGGGAGATGCTAACTTGTTAGTTGATATACTTGTGAAGAATGATAATATAAGACTGATAATATAAGAATGACAATAAATAATACGTTTCAGATAAATAGATTGACCACGTAATAAGCAGTTCACATGTTTACCTTATCTAAAGCGGCCTACGTTGGCCACGCCACCTCGAAAGATCCTTTTAACAGTCACAGTGAGTGGTGCCCCAATAAAAAAAAAAGCTTACAATAAAAAAAAAGTCTTTTGAAAGTAGAGTTAGTTTTTAACTGAATAAATTCCGCAGTTGTTGATGCCTATTCATAGCAAAGAGCTAGCCAACACTCTGGAACTAAAAAAAAAGTTAAAAATTAAAAAGTATGCACTAAAGCTGGTAAGAGACAAAACCCGTAAAAAAAATTGCTCGTAAGGGTTTTTCGTTTCATGTTAACGAAGTAGACTCCATCCTACCTCAGACACCAAAGAAGCACACTTCAAACAGCGAGGTTCACACAGAAATAGAGTCAAAGTCACCCGGCTATACCGTAAACAAAACAGTGGAAAATAACTCCCTGTCAGAACCCAAATGGAAAATTCAAACTTCAGCAGTTGGTTTGAGCCACTCCAGCCCACTGTATCATTGTGTAATGTCATAACAATACCAAGTTTAGGGTAAACCCCGTTTTGGCCAAAAGTAAACAAGGCTTTGGAGCTGGGGCTTATTTAAATAAAGGCCTAGGAGATTGCAATTTGCTTGTGCTGCCTTGAAACCAAGATCTCTGTCAATGTGGTCACGTACAAGCACGCTGTTAACTGGAATACTGCATACACAATGTTGCGGCAATGGTGTTCAAATTAGGGCCTATGCAAAGGCTATATATATGGTCCTTTCTTGAAACTAAGTATCACTTTGTGTTGGATTCGACGTGTGAATAGCATATTGCACACTGCATGCATATTTTATTCATATCATTCCCTAGACATTTTTATTCATATTATTCTCTAGACATTGGTGGATTGGCTGGAGAGGAACAAGAACTTGAACAGCTTGTACAGAGGCTTGACATCACCTCCAGAGCCTATGGAATGAAATAAGTGCAAATAAGACCAAAATGATGACGAACAACACCAATGGCATCAACATGGACATCAAAGCCCACGTCCAATCCCTCAACACAGTGCATAGCTTCAAATATTTAGGGGCCATTGTATCAGACAATGGGTCTCGACAGGAAGTCCTCTCCAGGATCCCACAAACAACTGCTGCCCTGACAAGGTTGAAGCCAATTTGGAAAGACATGATCATCAGTCTATATTCCAAGGTAAGGCTGCTGCGCTCCCTTGTCATCGTTTAACCAGCATACTCCATCTTTCTGTGTCCTCAGCAACCCTGATGGCTTCGCTCAGTGTCAAGCCAGTCCATTCTCGAATGTTGTCCTCCCACCTCTTTTTCGGTCTCCCTCTTCTTCTACCTCCTTGCACTGTGCCTTGCAGGATGGTCTTTGCAAGGCCTGAGGATCTGGTGACGTGGCCATGCCATCGGAGTTTCCGTTTCTTCACCACTATGAACAGGTCATCGTGTTGTCCAATAGCTTGTGTGGTCTGTCTGGTACTACTACTACTGCTACTAATTTTGTCTTCTTCTTCGTCGTCTACTTCTTTTCCTGCCACTAATTTTGTCTTCTTCTTCTTCGTCGTCTACGTCTTCTTCTTCTTCTTCTTCTTCTTCTTCTTCTTCTTCTTCTTCTTCTTCTTCTTTCTCTCTTCTATTGTGTCGCCCATACTTCCATTATACGGCTCCGTTCTTGTGGGTAGTTGGCGGCAATGCCCATTTGTGCGCATTATCAGCAATACGGATCAGGGTCACACGGGAGGAAATAGATGGTCCCCGCTGTTTCAAATACAAAGGCATTAGGTCCACAAGTAAAAAGACCCACCTACACAGGGAGAGAGAGAGAGGGAGAGAGAGAGACAGAGACAGAGAGACAGACAGACAGACACAGAGAGACAGAGACAGAGAGAGAGGCAGATGAGATAGAAACAGACACGGAACATACATATGAACAAAAACTGAGAGAAAGAGATAGAGACAGACTGACAGACGGAGAGAGACAGAGAGGGAGAGGGGTGCTGGTGGGAGGCTAGTTTAGGGGTGGGGTGAAGAGATCTTGACAAAGTTCCAGACAGAGAGAAAGATAGAAAGAGACAAACAGACAGACAGAAGGAAACACCTATCCTATCCTATCCTGTCTCGTAACCCGAAGGTCGTAGGGGCACCACAGCTGATCGTTTAACACAGGAATGAAAACAGAAGGAAACACAGACATAGAGAAATAGACAAATTGAAACAGGCAGAACACATAGATATGAAGCGCCATTTGTAAATTAAATGGTTATTGTCATTATATCTATAGAACATACATTTTACCTGTATAAAAGATATGGTATAATTATAAAATGAATTATATACCTATAAAATACATTCTAAAGCAATACAACACTTTTTATAGCTATAAAGCAACATTTTTATAGCTACAGACTACATTTTACGATATACAAGAGATCATACACGAATCGTCAAGCCGTTTGTAAATATTAAACACAAAAAAACTATTTTATTTATAAACAAAACATTTTATAAGTAACCAATTCATTTTATCTATAAACAAAACATTTTATAAGTAACCAATTCATTTTACCTATAAACAAGTCATTGTATCTATAAACAAGTCATTTTATAGCAAAAACGATCTATAAAACTTCCTTTTATCTGTAAACACTTCATTTTATAGCAACAACGAGCACTTATATCTATAGAATACATTTTACAATGAATTGTACCTGTAGAATGCATTCGCGACAATTATTTTCCAGTTGGCGCCTTACAATAATTTTATACTAACTTTCTCATTGTATAACTGCTTCTCTCCCTTCGATTATTTTTATTTGGTAACGTTCTAAGCGACCCAAAGTTGCTATGCGGTGCGCAAAGATGGCAGACGTTTTTTTTTCGTTTTTAAAAAAAAAAAATTAAAATTTACGTCTCCGGACTCATTAAGCGTATAGGGGACGATTGATTAATAGGTACATTCAACCAATTCAACGAAAAAAGGCCCCCCCCCCCTCCTCCTGCACGTATGCGCTGGGCTCCCGCCTTTTCATGTGGAAGTGACGTTGCATAAGCTAAATTTAGTTGTTGTTGTATCAAACTTAATTCATCAGATTAATATAAGTTGTACTGATAAATTTAAATTTACTAAATTTAGATAGCTACGGCGCGTGTAGGGAATTCCCGCTAGGCCTATATCGACTTCCCGCGATGTCAACAATCTCCAAGGTAACAGTTACGATGGAAGCTGGTTTGCCTTCGTGCTTATCGATAGTTTTTCAAGACCACCAAAAAATAATTGGAACAGTCGAGACTGACAATGATGTCGCTGATGTTTTATCAGCATTTCACTAGTATGGTCCTCGCCAATTTATATAGTACACTAGTATGGTCCTTGCCATTTTTTGTAGTAGACTTTAATGGTCTTTACCATGTTGAGTCGCTTAGAAGTTTACAAGTAGTCTACACGAGGATGGAGTTGCTTCCCTGGGATCAGCAATTCGAAAGTCAGTATAAAATTAATGTCATGCGCCGACTGTAAAATAATTCTCCGAATGCATTCTACAGGTAAAATGCATTGTATATATTATAACATTTATTTTATAGATATAAAAGCTCTTTGTTGTTATAAAATGAATTGTTTACCTATAAAATGAATTGTTTATGTATAAAATGTAGTGTTTAGAGATACAATGAAGTGTTTAGAGATAAAATAGTTTTTCGGAATAATATTTACAAACGGCGTGATGATCGCGTATGATTTCTCTTGTATATTGTAAAATGTAGTCTGTAGTTATAAAAATGTTGTTTTTAGCTATAAAAAGTTTTGTATTGCTACTGAATGTATTTTATAGACATAGAATTCATTTTATAAGTATACAATATCTTTTATACAGATAAAATGTATGTTCTATAGATATAATGACAAAATGATTTAATTTACAAATGGCGCCTCATACATAGATGGAGAAAGTACAGAGAGAGAGGGAGAGAGAGAGAGAGAGAGACAGACAGACAGACAGACAGACAGACAGACAGACAGACAGAGATAGAAAGACGGAGAGAAACAGAGAGAGAGAGAGAGAGAGAGAGAGAGAGAGAGAGAGAGAGACAGACAGACAGACAGACAGACAGACAGACAGACAGACAGAGATAGAAAGACGGAGAGAAACAGAGAGAGAGAGAGAGAGAGAGAGAGAGAGAGGAAAGGAGAGAGCGAGAGAGAGGGAGAGAGAAAGACAGAGAGAGCGCGAAACAGACAGAGATAGAGACAGACCGAACGACAGACAAAACATACGGGTGGAGAAACATAGAGAGGAGACAGAGGCAGAGAGACACAGACAGACAGGCGAATGGAAACAGAGGGACATAGAATAAAGACGGTCCATAGTATCTCAAGTTGGTTTGAAAGAGCTCCAAGTTCACGCATTTCGCCGTCACAAATTCTTTTCAAATTCAAGCACGAGTTGGACAAACCATTTGAGAGATGGTACACCAGCGGTACTGTTAATTTAGGAAGGAATTTATCACGCTGAATTGTGGTATTTTGGGGCCATTTGATAAATCGTGGCTATAGATATACAGGTCCAGTTAGAAAAAGTTTGTGAGATTTTTTATTTTTGTGGTTTTTAAAAATAATAATTCTAGTGTTCCCCTCCTGGGGTGGCTCCTGCTGTGCAGAATCCTTAGGTGTGTGCTTGATCCTTTGGATTAAGCAGGAAAAGGCGACACGACATATGTCCTCCTCGCCTGACCCTTCCTCTTTTGCTTTTGGGAGTGCACAGGGTTAATTTATCGACTGGCATTCTATGCAGGTTCGTGGCAGTGACCAGCAGAGAGTGTGGTGACACTAGTAGCTGACTGACTATCTTGCGTGCTGTCAACATGCTTCTCGCCTTGCAAGGCTACTAATTTGTGTATGTCTTTCTAATGGGGGATAAAAGAAACTATAAGTTGGGATTAGGCCGTGTTGTCGCCGCTGTCGTGGCCGGGAGTCGGAAATCAAATGGCACCGCCAGGCTGCAATATATTTTTCTTCGTCGAGCCTAGCGCTGCACTTTGACTGCCGTATTTCCAATAACCTGAATACGAGAACGAACGACCCGAATTTCACCCTCAAATCAGACAGCATGGACCCATAATCTGAAAACCGAAATCCATAATTCATATTCCCCTTTTTTCTCTTCTTTTTTGTTCAGTGCTCTGATACTGAAGGCAACAGAAACAGTTGGGTGTTTCACAAAGAGAATGAAGACCTGTTTATTCTTCTCACAGTGACTTTGTTGTAGTGAATTTTGCCAAGCACGACCACTCTCGCTCTCACCGTCTTACCCTCCTCCCCCCCTCCCCTCGTCTTATTTAGTGTGTTTCAAATCATCCCTATGCGCACCGAGCATTCGGTTTCGATAGATACATGCGCGGTACAGGTAGACATCATCATCATATGCTCATCATGATCATCATGATCATCATCATCATGATCATCATGATCATCATGATCATCATCATCATCATCATCAACATCATCATCATCCATCATCATCATCATCGTCGTCGTCGTCGTCATCGTTTCTTCCTCTTCTTCTCCTCCTCCTTCTTCTTTCTCCTTCCCTCCTTCTCCCTCTCTCTGTACCTCAATTCCTCCCTCCCTACATCGCTTCCCCCCCTCCCTACTCTCTCTGTCTCTCGGTGTGGTCTCTTTCCCTCCTATCTCGCCCCCACCCCCTCACACACACACACATTCCCCATCCAACACTTGCGCACCTTGTGTTTTCCTATTGTCTGGCGTCACCGTTCAGGACCCGTCCAGGTAGTGCTAACGTATTTTTCAGTAATTATGTAATTTCCTTCCCGGATAATCGAACTCACACAACACGAAACTAGTGACGCGTAAAACAAATACTATTGAATATTTAATATAAAATAAAACAATTACAAAAAAAAAACAATTGATGAGCAACAGGGACAATACACTGTTTCTCATTTATAATCAAAGTGCTGTTTGCTTAAACTGTTTAATAAAATAGGACCCTTTTTCACATCGCCACAACAGCAAAAAGTGTGGAAAATTATCTTTACACTTCAATAATGATTTTCCCCCCTTGATAATGATTTTGAAGATGACGATGCTGATGAGCAGGAGAAGGAAGTTGTGTAGGAGAAAGAGGAGAAGAAGAAAGAGGAGGAGGAGAAAGAGGAGGAGGTGGACAAAGAGGAGGAGGAGAACGAGGAGGACAAAGAACAGGAAGACAATGAGGAGGACAAAGAGGAGGAAGATAATGAGGAGGACAAAGAAGAGGAGGACAAAGAGGAGGATAAAGAGGAGGAGGACAAAGAAGAGGAAGACAATGAGGAGGACAAAGAGGAGGAAGACAATGAGGAGGTCAAAGAGGAGGCCAAAGAGGAGGAAGACAATGAGGAGGACAAAGAGGAGGATAAAGAGGAGGAGGACAAAGAGGAGGAGAAATAGAGATTCTGTATCGGCCAGCGCCTTGAGCAGCGCTTGAGATGAAAAGGCACACTGTGTAATAGCTATGAAATAAATACAAATAACTAACTAAGAACTAGTCTTGTTCCTTGTCAGTTGTTCTCGTATCTCAACCAACGTAGTTGAGGCTGTTTGAAGCCTGCTACCTGATAGAGATCCAAAGTCACGCTGTGCCATGCTGCATGCATATTCCTCTCCCTCTCTTTCTCTCTCTCTCTCTCTCTCTCTCTCTCTCTCTCTCTCTCTCTCTCTCTCTCTCTCTCTCTCTCTCTCTCTCTCTCTCTCTCTCTCTCTCTCTCTCTCTCTCTCTCTCTCTTAGCTCTTCATCATTTAAATCTGAATCTTTCTCTGTCTCTCTCTGCCCACCCCCACCCCCACCCACACACACGCCCAACCAAACATACTTCTTTTGTGTCCACCATTAAGTCCCCCACCGACCTCCATCCAGACACGACACTCACAAATGCATCGGCGGCGTATAGGTATAATAATAATAATAATAATAATAATAATAATAATAATAATAATAATAATAATAATAATAATAATAATCGTAATAATAATATTTTGTAAAACGCGAATTCCAGACTTAAAGTCGGCTTTAATAATAATAAAAAAATAATAATAATGATAATGATAATAATAATAATAATAATAATAATAATAATAATAATAATAATAATAATAATAATAATAATAAAATTAAGAGGAAGACAATGAGGAGGATAAAGAAGAGGAGGACAAAGAGAAAGACAATGAGGAGGACAAAGAAGAGGAGGACAAAGAGGAGGAGGACAAAGAGGAAGAAGACAATGAGGAGGACAATGAGGAGGACAAAGAAGAGGAGGACGAAGAAGAGGACGACAAAGAGGAGGACGACAAAGAGGAGGACAATGAGGAGGATAAAGAGGAGGACGACAAAGAGGAGGACGACAAAGAGGAGGACAAAGAAGAGGAGGACAATGAGGAGGAGGACAAAGAGGAGAAGGAGGAAGAGAGATTCTGTATCGGCCAGCGCTTTGAGCAGCGCTTGAGATGAAAAGGCACACTGTGTAAGAGCTATTAAATAAATAAAAATAACTCATTAAGGACTAGTCTTGTTTCTTGTCAGTTGTTCTCGTATCTCAATCAACGTAGTTGAGGCTGTTTGAAGCCTGCTCCCTGATAGAGATCCAAAGTCACGTTGTGCCATGCTGCATGCATAGTCCTCTCTCTCTCTTTCTCTCTCTCTCTCTCTCTCTCTCTCTCTCTCTCTCTCTCTCTCTCTCTCTCTCTCTCTCTCTCGCTTTCACTCTCTCTCTCTCTCGCTTTCACTCTCTCTCTCTCTCTCTCTCTCTCTCTCTTAGCTCTTCATCATTTAAATCTTAATCTTTCTCTATCTCTCTCTGCCCACCCCCACCCACACACACGCCCAACCAAACATACTTCTATTGTGTCCACCATTAAGTCCCCCACCGACCTCCATCCAGACACGACACTCACAAATGCATCGGCGGCGTATAGGTATAATAATAATAATAATAATAATAATAATAATAATAATAATAATAATAATAATAATAATAATAATAATAATAATAATAATAATCGTAATAATAATATTTTGTAAAACGCGAATTCCAGACTTAAAGTCGGCTTTAATAATAATAAAAAAAATAATAATAATGATAATGATAATAATAATAATAATAATAATAATAATAATAATAATAATAATAATAATAATAATAATAATAATAATAATAATAATAAAATTAATAATAATAATAATAATAATAATAATAATAATAATAATAATAATAATAATAATAATAATAGTGATGGTGATCATGGTGATGATGATGATGATGATGATGATGATGATGATGATGAGGAGGAGGAGGAGGAGGAGGAGGAGGAGGAAGAGGAAGATAATTTATTTTGTAAAGTGCAATTCCAGACTCAAAGTCGGCTTTATTAATAATTTTTAAAAATTTTGTAATAATAATAATAATAATAATAATAATAATAATAATAATAATAATAATAATAATAATAATAATAATAATATTTTGTAAAACGCGAATTCCAGACTCGAAGACGGCTTTAATAATAATAAAATTAAAAATATTAATTTAAAAAAAATAATTATAATAATAGTGATGGTGATAATGATGATGATGATGATGATGATGATGATGATGATGATGATGATGATGATGATTTCTTTTGTAAAGCGCGAATTCCAAACTCGCAGTCCACTCTAAATGCTCGCACGCATACAGAAATGGGCAAGTTTGCAAGCAATAAAATAACATCAGCAGTTATAAACAGTTACACGAAAGGTCAATTAAAGGAAAAGTCAGTTAAAACCATACTATACTGTATTTATTTTTTAAAAAAAAGTAATAAAATATTACAGCAGAAATTAGGCACAGATCAAAGACCTCCCAAAGCTGGCACTAGTCAATGGAATCTAACTCTTCCTCCTCCCCTCCCGTCTCTCTCTCTCTTTCTTTCTGTCTGTCTGTCTGTCTCTCTCTCTCTTTCTGTCTGTCTGTCTGTCTGTCTGTCTGTCTCTCTCTCTCTTTCTGTCTGTCTGTCTGTCTGTCTGTCTGTCTCTCTCTCTCTCTCTCTCTCTCTCTCTCTCTCTCTCTCTCTCTCTCTCTCTCTCTCTCTTAAACCTGCACACTTACTTACTCAGTCACCTCGCGCTCTCTCCCAAGATCGAAAAAAGTTTCCAAAGACAATCCTAAAAAAAAAAAAAAAGATGTTTTAGCAAACAAAAGAAGATTTCTGGGTCAACTTTAATTTGATTTGAGAAAGTCGTGGGTTTAGGATTTCGCTGCTAGTAATTCTGTCTCCTAACATCATTTTTATAATATGCAAGAAGACCCGGGTCGTATCTAATTTGCGAAAATCCAGCAGTTGTGATTTTCCTTCTCCGATAAGACAGACTGTGTGTATTTGTTCTAGGTCTATTATCCTTTTAATATAGCGCTATTGCATCTCACCAGCTGCGCAAGGCGCTGGCCGATATACAATCGAACTCAAGCCTGCAGAGGCGCCCGATTTCTGTCTAAGGGCGCGTCCACATGACAAGCTTCGAGCGAAGCTTTGAGCTGCGCTTCAGCTGCGCTGCGAAAAGTCTAACTAGAATTACTGTAGAAGTGTCCACACCACGAGCGGTAGCCGCGCGGCTATTGCTAGCTTCGAGCGGCGGTAATCTTCTCGGCATTTATCGACGCTCGAAGCTCAAGCGGTGGTTTTGGGTCCTTGACCTTGATTGGTTTTGTGTCCTTGGCCTTGAATCAGTCTTCTTACCACCCTTCGCTTACGGAATCAGAGAACTACAAAATAAGAGATTGTGGCAGAAAAAACAAAAGATTTTCGAACAGTGAGGTTTGAGCAAAGCTGTTTCAGGAGGTGCCTAAAATGGCAAGGCACTCAAGTTAGTGATTGCGTGAAGATGGTTATAAATTTTATAATAAAATGACCAATTGCTCTTTTCGTATAGTATAGGCCTAATTGCCAAAATTGCAGCTTTATCATTTGTGCAGTCGCCATTGAAAAATAATAGTACCCAGTAAGTGCTTTTTTTCTCTTTTATTATGTTTTAACACAATTTGTTGCAAATAAAATACAGATCTAGATCTATTAAGCGAATTCACATTTGATGTTTTCACTCAGATTTAGAACCGTGCTTATAGTCCCAAATTCAACCTAGATTTAGATCTGGGGCCCTATTCATAGAGGGACTACATGGTATAGGGACTGCAAACCTTGAAAGGACTTTAGATTTCGTCCGATAAATGCGGCATCTGAACTGGCATTCATGAAGGGCTCACAGCCGGGATTGTGGCTATAGTCCTTTCTAATATTAGCATCGGGAAAGTCAGCCAAATTATATCTACTGCGCACGCGTACTGCAGCGGATGCGATCATTTGTGTGTAGTGCGTGATCGCCTTCAATATTTTAGAAACTTTGCTGTACACTGTAAACATTACACACACATACTCTGCAGAGCCAATTTGGTGTTTTTATACGAAAAATAGAACTATAGGCATGCTAAGGTGCATGCTAAGGTGCATGCTGCGTTTTGCAAGTTGTGATTGTTGGCAAAAGTTTGTCGTGCACGCTTACACAAACATTCACGAATATATATTTTTTTCTGCTGCAAGGGCGATTGAGTTAACAAAAAAAAAAAAAAAAAAAAAAAAAAAAAAAAAAAAAAAAAAACGTTGACAGTTTGCTCACTTATTAGTTGGTGTCCCTGTGTCTAATTTGTTACTGCTTTAACGTTGTATCCCCCCCCCCCCCTTCCTCTCTCTTTTATCTGTCTCACTCTGCATCTATGCAATTGTATGTGTGTTTGATTTGATAAAATTGATCAATGTATGTGCACATGTTATGATGATGTATGAGTGTGTGTGTTTACCCAGTAAAAGAAATGCATATTAATAAAACCTTTCAATTTATTATGCATACAATTTAAAAAATCTGTTTAGTGTCATGACCTACAGGAAACTTGATTACATGACTGTGGCTAGTGTAATTTCCATAGTTTTTCCTGCAAACATACTCGTGTTCATATTCCGGTGGCGCTTGGATTGGTAGGCCTATTAGTGTCCCATCTATGCACCCAAACACGTTCGGCATGTTGCCGATTCTTTGAAATTTTAATTTTTTGTCTGTCAGCTTCGTGTTGATCTGGAAACTGGATCCAATTGCTGACTATCGATTTCAGAGCAACAGTAACTTTTGAGATTACTCTGTTGGCTGTCGGTTGCGAAATTCCCAAACAATCAGCACATACTATTTGGAAAGAACCACACGCGTAAAATCTCAAAGCAACTAATACTTGCATTGATGGTGTCAAAGACCCAAGTCGGTTTGCGTGTTCTAGTTGCTCTGCAACATCGTCAATTATGGTCAATATCTCATGACGACAAAAACGTACAGTTTTACGTCATCATAACTATCTAAGGGATTCATCCTGTCTCTGAAAATTCTATTTCTCCTCAGCTGTCTTCGCCTTAGTAAGATTGGAATCAACGCACCCGCCATTTTTGCTCGATGTTACAGTCCCTTTACCGGCATAAAGGCCCGAATCTTGGGCTGATAACTTTTAGGCCGTTTGCCGCGGCCGATAAGCTCTGCTGTCCCTCTATGAATAGCAATATATTGCAGTTATAGGCCGTAGACGGTTTGCAGTCCCGTTCCCGCACTTGCAGTCCCTTCATGAATAGGGCCCCTGGATTTTATACATAAAAAATAAATAAAAGGGCTATGATGGTAAATTATCAATGAACACTTATGATGTAGGTATTGTGTGTTTGATGCCAGCCAATAAAAGTTTACAAAAATATATAGTTAAAGTTTTAACTTGGGTTTATTTCTTTGTAGCTTTGTAGGGGTGGGGGGTGGGGGGAAAACAAGAGAGAGAAAAGGGGAAGGCTGAACAGTAAATGACCAACATTTGGGTGGAGTGCATGATTGCAGGTCCATCTTTTTTAAATCTGCACTCTTTGTTTTATTTTTTTTAAATAGTACATTCCATGTTGATCTTAAAAGTGACCAACTTTAGATTTAAAATCACAAGGTTTGTGACGTATATGAACAAGGGAAAACAAAAGTCACGAGAGTCTCATCCTTCATTATCACTGCCGTCAGTTCGTTCAGCAAAGTTATATTAACTGTAGCTTTCCTGCCAGTTCACTGCACCAACCCTGACAAAATACTCAACCAGCTGTTCTCTCACCCGCTAAGTATTGTCCAGGACGACCTGAGTAACACCCCATCAGTCTGTCCTGTTCGCCACGGACTTGAGTATCATCCCAGATCTCCGTGTCTTTTTTTTATATCAGCGCTTTCATGATGGATGACTGCATTGTGCAAGGCAACAGTGCTAGCACAATGTTGTCAGCAGTGGTCACGTTGTGCAGATTGCTGTTTCCAGCACTTACCATTTTCCAGCAAGCACTACAAACCCGCATTCTACACAACGGCTTGCCATGGCGATAATTGAAGATGATATCGACTGTGTTGATGCGTGTTATTAGGTATGGCTTTGGCGATAGGCTGGGTTACCTACCAAAAAGATAGGAAAGGTGAATGTTGGAATTTGGTAGTGGGACATATTTACTGTATTCCCTTCAAGGCAGAGTTTCATCTGAAACCTGGATAATATGCCATCACTCTCTTTCCCGTAGGCTCCAACTTCAACAGAAATAAATTTTAGTTGCGGGTCTGCGATGCCTTGCAAAACCACAGATAATAAACTTCTGAACGACAGCTAGCATCACGCTAGCAGGCAGCTAGCTGTAACAGCTTGTCATGTGGCCACCCAAGCTGTCACCGAGCGTACAGCCAGCAGTGCAGCTAGCTTGCCGCTAGCTTTTTGATGCTTTTGGTGTGGCCACCCACCGCTCAAAGCTCAAAGCTCGTCCAACGCTACGCCACCGCTAGCTCAAAGCGCAGCTCGTCATGTGGACGCGCCCTTAGGCGCATCGTTTGACCCCCAGACAACTGAGCACAGGGGATGGGCTAAAAAGAAGAAACCTCGCGCCTGTTCGGTATTGTTATGTAGCTGGCTCTCCCTCGACTAGGACTCGAGCGTCAGGATCTTTAAAGTCCGTGCGATGGAACGATATGCGTGCATGCAAGGACTGGACCTCGGGTCATACTCTCATCCGTCGATCTACCGGGGAATAGGATGAAGATATTAGCCCCTGTTCAGAACCACCCATCGTTACTACGCAGGGATGTCGTTTGGGTCGGATCTTCGGCTTTTAGCCGATTTTTTTTTTAAAGCCGATAAACTGTCCGTCATGTCGGCTCCCCGAGCCGAAGTTTTTACGGGTGAATCGGCTCAGTTTTGTCCATTTTTGCGATATTCCTGTGCTGTACCCTTACAGTTTAGGTGAGGATTCGATAATTACTAAGGTTAAACCCAGAAACTCTGACAGTATTGTGGTCTGTCAAGGGACAGTCTAAACTTTTTATTGTTTTTGTGTGTCTAAAATTTAAGAAAATAAAATTTCTTGTCAATGTTCTTATTCTACTCTTAAAATCATGTTTTATTACAAAGATATGCATCCACAGAACACCTTTAATATATGGAGGTGGAGGGTGCACGTTAACGTAGTGAATCTAGTCAAAAACTTACTTGTGAGACTGCTTTGGAAGAGAGAGCCGAAACTTTCTGTAAAAAGCCGAAAGTTTCACGGCTGTTTTGGCCAAATCGCCGAAGAAAAAATTTCCTAGCAACATCCCTGCTACGGAAATCAAGATGAGTGCTGCAGGCTTATTCGACTTGCAGTTTAAAGGGATAAAGAGATTTGTGCACTCTGTGCCAATACTCAAAAACTGTATACAGTATTTCTCCATAATAACTAAGACTAAATATCAAAAGCGCTTTAGAAAACTAAGCCCGTTGGCTATCACATTGTTTCCAAAAGCCATTTGATATGATATGAAATTTTTTTGGTTTGATTTTTGACACTTTATTGTCCAATTAATCTGGACAATCTGGGCCGCCTCTCCTGGGAAAGGCGTAGTCGCAGCCTATGGCGCACCCAAACCCAATCTATGCCTAATACTAGTTGTGTTGGTTTTTAATTTTGCTTTTTGAGCAAACCTGAGTACCCATAGAGAACCCTCAAGACATTGCCCGAGTCGAAAGTTAACATAACGCCCAGAGGCGATATCTATCCCACCCCTGTCAGGCGCCATTGGTTTCTGGCCTGTCGACAAGACAAGGCAAGTTAGTCCCGCCATAGACCACGCAGCCACAAGGCTCGAAGTACAAACTGCTTCTGAGACCGAGATCCAAATAGCAATAACACACAAGGTTTAAATCACACTCAGAGATGACCATTCCCTTAAATATTCACACATTTGTGTGTCTGATAAATCCCTACCGAACCATTTGTCGCTATGGCTTCAAGCGAGAGGACGGACGCCAACGCGTCGTCATCTGCGCTACCAGGGATACAAACAGCATCCCTCGAAAAACACGTCGCTCCACCAGCTTGGCTATTCTAGACCCCAAATAAGCCCATTAATCTTTTAGTATAAGGAGGGAAATTAACGAATTCCGTAATCCGTGCGCGCGAAAAGCCTGCAGGAGATGACGGGATTTTAAGATAATCACAACGAGCCGGGCTAAACACCCGAAAGAGGTCACAAAAATTCCACGTTAGCGTGCCATGGCGGTAGTTTTAGCGTGTTGTATTTTCGCCTAGCGAGCCGAAGTTGCCACATCACATACTTATAAAACGGCACTAACGCCGATTTCATTTTACAAATGCCTGAACGACTTCGTTCGACTTCTCCATATCATGACCAAAATAATAATAATAATAATAATAATAATAATAATAATAATAATAATAATAATAATAATAATTAATAATAATAATAATAATAATAATAATAATAATAATAATAATAATAATAATAATAATAATAATAATATTATTATTATTATTATTATTATTATTATTATTATTATTATTATTATTATTATTATAATCGATGCTATAATTGAGATTTTCCTTTAAAGCACTTAAACAAGCTCAAAGCATACCTAGATTACGGACAGATTTGGACAATGCCATTTGATGATCTGAGGTAAATAAGTGTCCGGAAATACATTTGAATGACTTGCCATCTTGTTATTAGGTTTCGTGTATTGTATATTATTATTATTGAAACATGTGGGCTGCTCCTTAAATTACTCGTATCGTAAGTTGCAAAGTGTTTCGTCTGAGTACCCGGGAATTACTTTGAGTGTTTCTTATTACAGACTGGTTGCTACACATCTAATACGAGAAAGTAGCTGGGGGTTACAGCAGTATATTGCGAAACAATGCTTCTACTTTTTACTATATTATACAAAATACCCCCAAAGTACCCAAAATAGACTGCTAGCCGACTAGAAGCAGATTTTCACAAAAAAGTAAACCACTACTCTCTATAATACAATGTTATTTGACCCTAATTACCTACTCATCTCTTCCTTAAATGTTTCTGATCTTGCCTCTCATCATCATCGTCGTCCTTCCTCCATTTGTTTTGTTTTTTGTTTTGATTCAGACCACCGCCACCACCCACCCCATACCCCTCCTTAGCTCTCCCCTCCTCCCTCCCTCCCTCGTCTCTTATTCGTTAGCAAGTGTCTGATTTTATTTCGTATGAAGCGGGATGTTGAGAATGAATGCGTGAGTACTGCGCTTTTGAACTGATATTGTTCATTGGGAAAAAGCGCTATATAAATATCCTTATTATTATTATTATTATTATTATTATTATTATTATTATTATTATTATTATTATTATTATTATTATTATAACGCGCTGAAGTCATTGTTAGCTCCAGAGCTATAGCTGGAGAGCTATTGTTTTGGGCTACGTCCGTCCTCATCCGTCCGTCCTCGCTGCACTCCACCTTTCTCTGAAACTATTGGAAGGGTTTATAAGAAACTTGTTATATTTTTTAGTTTTTAACTAATATATCTTATATAGCGCTTTTCCTTTTCAAGAGCTGCTCAAGGCGCTGGCCGATACAGGATCTAACTCAAGCCGCCCGAGGCGCCCCATACTGTACGGACTTTTGAGTTATATCGGTTCATACTCACAGAAGTTTCTGCTCAGTCTTCTATCATGACTGAAGCTGTGGAATTTCCCTGGTCTTGCGGCTTTGTCACTCGAGATTTTACGGTCTATTCCTACTTCGGAGAATGTCAGTCTTAAGGGGTTGTCACGCGAGACTTTTACTGGCTATTTCTACTTCGGAGAAAGTCAGTCTTATGGTATTGCCACACGAAACGTTTACTGGCTATTCCTACTTCGAAGAAAGTCAGTCTGAATGGAGTTTTCACGCGAGACTCACTTAGTAAGCTTACTATCGTCACGCGAGATTACATTGACTATTCTTACTTCGGTGAAAGTCCGACTTAATGGTGCTGCCACAGGAACCTTTTACTGGCTTTTCCTACTTCGGAGAATTGTTAGTCTTATGTTATTGTCACGCGAGACTGTTACTAGCGGTTTCTACTTCGGAGAAAGTCGGTCTTCTTAGTACAATTGTCACACGAGATTCCATTGACTTTTACTGACTATTCCTACTTCCGAGAAAGTCAGTCGTATGGTGTCGCCACGCGACACTTTTTACTGGCTAATTCTACGAAAGTCAGTCTTAGTGGTGTTGCCACGCGAGACTTTTACTGGTTGTTTCTACTTCGGAGAAAGTCAGTCTAATTAATGGTGTTGCCAACAAAACGTTTACTGCCTGTTTCTACTTCGGAGAAAGTCATTCTTAATGGTGTTGCCAACAAAATGTTTACTGCCTGTTTCTACTTCGGAGAAAGGCAGTCTTAATGGTGTTGCCAACAAAATGTTTACTGGTTATTTCTACTTCGGAGAAAGGCAGTCTTAATGGTGTTGCCAACAAAACGTTTATTAGCTGTTTCGACTTTCTCAAAAGTTGGTCTTAATGGTGTTGCCAACAAAATTTTTACTGGTTGTTTCTACTTCGGAGAAAGTCAGTCTTAATGGTGTTGCCAACAAAACGTTTACTGGTATTTTGGACTTTCTCGAAAGTCAGTCTTAATGGTATTGCCAACAAAATGTTTACTGGTTATTTCTACTTCGGAGAAAGGCAGTCTTAATAGTGTTGCCAACAAAACGTTTACTGGTTGTTTGGACTTTCTCGAAAGTCAGTCTTAATGGTGTTGCCAACAAAACGTTTATTAGCTGTTTCGACTTTCTCAAAAGTCGGTCTTAATGGTGTTGCCAACAAAACGTTTATTAGCTGTTTCGACTTTCTCGAAAGTCAGTCTTAACGGTGTTGCCAACTATTATCGGAGAAAGCCAGCCTTCTTTGTTCTAAAGTACTGACTCTTTCTACTTAAAAAATAGTCAGATACAAAGAAACTACTTTATCACCCTTCCTGAAAAATCTGTTCATCGCACCATCCTGGTTGGAATGACGGAATGTTTACTTTGCTGTGGATTTGGATTGAGTTTGCACTTTGTAAGAATCTGTTGTGGGTTTTTTTCTCTTTTTTTTGAAGCATTGATCTACCCGTTTTTGGTGGGAGAGGTAGCCTATGCCTAATTGAAAAATCATTATCATGAAAACCTAAAATCTTTGTCTTCGGCCTATTTGAAAAGTCATTGTCATAAAAATGACAATCTAAACTGAATCTAATCTTTTTTCTAACATTAGATTATCCATTGTTGCTCGTAATCATCGTTGCGAATATCAGCCTATATATGAAATTTCAGGATCCGCAAAATAATTTATTGATGTCGTAAGTATCGTCATCGCTGTGTAATACTTAATCTTCTTTTTCTAGAGCATGACGAAAATCTCAAACTGTCACGCTTCGACGTAAAACTCGACCACAAATGCGAAGCCCAAAAAAAAAATCGAAAATCTCGATAATTTTATGGATCAAAACAGTTCATTTGTTCAACCGAAGAAATATTCTTCGAGTGGCAATTCGTCGTCTTTTGCGGCAGGGACAGCTCAGTGGTCAGAGCGCACGACTTGTGTGAGTGCGTCTTGGGCGATGTGGGTTCAAATCCTGACTTCAGCAAACTATTGTGTCATTGCTGGATATTACGTGCCAGCGCCCTGAGAAGCTCTCTGAGCTTGTAAGTGCGCTATATAAGAGAAATCTCTTTCTTTCTTTCTTTCTTTCTTTCTTTCTTCTTCTTCTTCTTCTTCTTCTTCTTCTTCTTCTTCTTCTTCTTCTTCTTCTTCGTCGTCGTCGTCGTCGTCGTCGTCAATCGCTTCTTTAGATGGTCACCCCAGTCCCTCTCACAAAATGTGGAAGTCCTCAGCAGTCTGTGCCACCAGGTTGCCGGAAAACTTTCTACTCAAAGAGCTGCTCAAGGCTGTGATGGAAACTAGGACCTATAGGCCGAAGGCGCCCACTTGCTCTGTTGATACACATAGCCTAACGCTCCCGACAACTGAGCAATCCTTTCCTGGATACAGACTGATTTTGACTAATACAAGTTGTGGAGGTTTTCTTCGAACAGTGAGAGTATCCAAAGTATCTCGAAGAAGAAGAAGAAGAAGAAGAAGAAGAAGAAGATGATGATGATGATGATGATGATGATGATGATGATGATGATGATGATGATGATGATGATGATGATGATGATGACAACAACGAAGAAGCATAGTTCTAGAAACAATACTGCCGAAAGACTATATCTGTCTACGATCGACAATGTGTCCACGGAAGCGAGAGGACCACTCAGCTCTACTCCTCTCCAACCTAACCCACCCCACTCCACCCCTCCCCAACCCCCGCCCCTTTCAATTTTTTGGGGGGGTTCAGTATGCATTCAGTTACCAAAGCGATGCAAAGACTGCGACAACACGAAGTCTGGGACAAGGCGGTCAGAACTGAGACAGCCGGAATTGTCTACGACAACTTGTTTCAAGACTTCTTCATGCACCAGACCTTGAAATGTGTGCCGGCACCTTTAGCCGAAGAATTCCCTGTGAAATTGAGCATGAGAATAACAGCATTCCGCTCGACCAACAGATCCAAATAGTGGTCCTTGTATTTGCCTCCAGCAGTATTCAATATTGCAGGCTCTGGTGTGTACAATATTCCATGGTATAGTATTTGGACTAATTCTATAGATACAAATAACTCACAGGCGCTTGTATCTGGACACGCGAGCGCCCATATATGCCTGTGACGCGTCTCCATTTAGGTATTATAGATAACCAAAGGGAGACGCGTCACAGGCATAGGCGCTCGCGTGTCTAGATACAAGCGCCTGTGAAATAACTCTATATATATCTTTTTTTGTTGTGGGAGGCAAAATAGCACCAACAACTGTACCAGACA
>CM072514.1:85964580-86007080 GCA_036898135.1 Oncomelania hupensis | reverse complement strand
CGAAGTGAAGCCGTAGTGATGAATTATTGGATTGATTTCAACAGCGCCTTTGGCGACAAGCGCACTGTAGTGTTGTTGTGAATTTATTTTTGCTTTCTCACCCCTTTCGGTAGGCAAGTGGCCCAGTCGGTAAGGCGTCGACGTCTTGTTTAAAAGTTCCAACCTGATAACTGACGTTAATTAGTACGAGACAAATAAAGTTCAGACGTAATGAGCGCCACACAAGGAAACTACCTTTAGCCCTAGGCAGCAACATTGCTAGTCATTGTACCGGTCTTATAAAGCTCTATTTCAGCTCAAGAGTTGCTCAAGGTGCTGGTCAATACAGGATCTAACTCAAACCGCTCGATGTGCCCACTTGCTGCCTTAGTGGTCTATCTCTTGCATCGGACCAACAAGCCTGCTCGTCTGCAAAACATAAGACGAGTTTCTGCAACGCCTTATATACTATGGGTGTGCAGAGTGTCTCACTGATGGCAGAAACTGCCCTCAGTGATAGCTTCCACTTATACAAACAAGGGACGAACAACCTTCTATGTCCGTGGTCCACTGGAATCTCCAACATAATTCCTATTCATATACATATCATGGCTAACATAAACACATGGAGAAGTAATTAATAATATACACATTCTCCAGTACAGCCACTGGTCTGTAATAATACACATAGGAGAAACAACAGTTGGACAGTAGAGGCTACCTCATGGTTTCGAAAATCGGTCGCGGGTCAGCCACGTGGTCAAGCAAAGTTTTACAAACATTCACAATGATAAAACATGGCAAGACTTGACAAACATAATCCAATAATAATATCAATAAATCGTGATGAAACAAAAGATTGATCATTTACCTTTTTGACAATGTCAGACTGTGGCTATACTGCGATGAATGAATTTCACCCGTCACCTGCTTAGTCTTCTACTAGAGAGATCTTTCAGAACGTTGCTCCTTCTCGTGTGAGAGTTAGGCACAGAATAACAACCTAACCTTGCGGCCAGCCAAAGCCCGCGAAATCTCGTGATACCTGAGCGCCGTCTATCGGGGGATTCTGGCTATACGTCAGCTGGATGAGGTCATTGCCTACCTTATCTAGCCTACACATGATTAGCACAGCCTGCCTTCTGTCGTCTTCTAGGCAGCGACTTTAAGTTACAAAGGCTACAGCAGGATGAACTATTTGAGGCGTGAAGTCTTAGTGCTGGGTCCAACTAGCCTTCCGTGACATATTGGATGCAGTCAAGATAACAACTCCTGTCTAACAAATATAAAAACTTGGATTTCCTTTCCGTCTTCTACTAGCGACCTTCCTTTACACCACTTGTTTGAGTGATGACTGTGTGTTTGTTGTGTGTGTGAAAGCGCATAACATATACGCGTGTATGTTAGTTACAGGTCGCCGCGCTTTAAGTCTGATTTAGGAGTAAAGCGCTTATTGCATCCATTAGTAGTAGTAGTAGTAGTAGTAGTAGTAGTAGTAGTAGTAGTAGTAGTAGTAGTAGTAGTAGTAATAGAGCGATTACATTAAATACAAAGTAGTATCAGTAGTAGTACTGGCAACAGAAGTAGTAGTACTAGTGGCAGCAGCAGTAGTAGTAGTAATAGCAGTAGTAGCATTCGCCTTATTTGAATTGTAGTACAAACCCGTCCTTTGACATCGTTTTGTTAATTAATATATGTTCTGGTATCGCGCTCTTCCAAGCAAGAGTTGCTCAAGGCGCTGGACGATACAGGATCTAACTCAAATCTCCCGAGAGCGCCCACTTTGCAGCCTTTGGGCGCATCTTGTGACGCCTTAGACAACTAAGCACCACAATCCTGGCGACAGGGTATGGCGGAGACAGGCACCCGGTACTTGCTGGCTGTATTTGTTTAGCCGGCATTCGCCCGTCTAGGGCATCAGCGTCAGGATCTTTATGCGTGCGTGCACAAACTAGACAAATCGTCCGTACGGTTTTGGCCATTTTATGGACTGAAAGGGAAGTCACCCACCTTGTGTAATGCCCCTTCGTGCTTGAAGTAAATCCCACTATAAGGTTTCTACAGCTTTATCTTTAATCGCCTGCACGTTGTCGCCAATCTACGTGAACGGCTAAGAAGGGAGTTTGTTGGTTGTAAGGAAACAATAGTTTGGCCACGTTGTAGTTCAATCCTGCAAGTGCTGGCTTGTAGGGCTTCCTTCTTTCTTCGCATTTTCCCTCCACCACTCTCCACCCCTCCACCTCTCCAAACTCACCCTAACCCCCTTCCCTCCCCTCTGGTTTGTTTGTGACGCGTTGCGCTTTTAATTTGTCTCTATAATGTCTGCGTTTACGAGTACAAACACACACACATACACACCCACACACGCGCGCACGCCCACACACACACACACACTCTCTCTCTCCTGAGCACATACACTCGCTGTCATTGTGTGTAAAATGATGTTCTTTTATTTCTAAAACTAGCAGCGCTGCGAGAGTGGACACAGTAGTAGTAGGGACCGTACCGTTTGCTAGGTAAAGGACAAGGAGGCCTACGTTTCCAAGCTTGAGCAACGATTGGCCAGTTTTACACGTTTCAAATGTGGAAAGGAATGCCATTTCTCTAGTAAACTCATCGCCACACACCAAAACAACAACAACATAAAACAAACTTCGTTGATACCACAGCCCTTTGAACAGAACCACGACATTTTATTGTAAACAAGATGGAAAAACAATGCGTTGAAACTCCGGGCGTTGCTTTTTCAAGGATGGCGTGACAAGGGCAATACGGGTGTGACGTAGACATGTCATGCGTCCATTAAAAACCACACATTAACCTTTTTCAAACCCCCATGCCAATGAAAGCAGGCATTATCTCCTCGCAAACACGACCGTTCCTCTTCTTCTTGGCGAAACAGAAAACACGAAAGCAAGGACAAGACAAACCACCTCAAAGCTGCAGTTGTCTTTCTTTAGTTTCAACTTTTAGAAAGGAGTATAAAATGTTCCTTTGTGCAAGAGTCAGCAAGGCCAAACTAAAAGAGCTGGGGAAAAAAACACACCACAAATATGGCTTGTCCTTTTTAAAGCTTTGGTGTTGAGTAGAAAGTTTTATGGGTAAAAATAAATTAAGATCCAGCAATGCTAAGTGAAAAACAGAAGCCCATTCCGTCTACATATACACACTCCTTTGTTGTCTCCATAATCATTGCAAGGAGTGTGTATGAGAGTACAACATGTGATTCATCCAAAAACAGTCATGGGTTAATTATAAAAAGGCATTTGATAACGTACAGCGAAATATGTCTTGGGATAAATGAATAAAAAATGGTATTTCTAAAGTTTTGACTGTAATTAAAGATATGTATTTTTTAAAAAAAGGCAAAAACTTGTATTAAAACGCGTAATTTTTTTATTTTTATTTTTTTATTTTTTTATTTTTTTTATTTACCTTATTGTCCCTTTTTTCAAGGGAACTTCTGGGCCGCCTCTCCTGGGGAAAGCGTAGTCGCAGCCTGTGGCGCGCCTAAATCCAACCTATCTAACCCAAGCCGCTCCAGGCGCCCCACACTGTACGGACTTTTGAGTTGTATCGGTTCACACTCACAGAAGTTTCTGCTCAGTCCTCTATCATGACTGAAGCTGTGGAATTTCCCTGGTCTTACGGCTTTGTCACTCGAGATTTTACGGTCTATTCCTACTTCGGAGAATTTAAGTCTTAAGGGGTTGTCACGCGAGACTTTTACTGGCTATTTCTACTTCGGAGAAAGTCAGTCTTATGGTATTGCCACCCGAAACGCATCTACCTGCCAACAATAACAATAACATATTGGCTCCTGAATGAAGAGACAGCAAATCAACTATTTTTAACTCGTACATACCTCGTAAATATGCACTCAACGAAACACACACGCACACACACACATACTAACCGCACTGGACGGTGCTTAACTTGCGACACAGTAGTGAGTGCTCCAACCACTGCGCTATTCGACATCTTACAAACCATTTAAACAGTTTTGTCCGAAGGTTAGGTTTTGTATCTCCAATCTTCGTTGCCTTCGTGCTTCATCACACACCTTGTAAGGTATCTTTGTATCTCTGGCAAATATCTATACATTTTGATGTTAATCTGACAAATCAAATTAAAACTATCAAAAAAAATTTGAAATAGTTCTCATTTTTCGTTTATTAAAAATATTTTTAATTCTTGTTAAAAGGAAAATAAGTTTCCTTCAGTACAAATTGGTATTGCACATTTGAAGTTTTAACGAGTTGTAATTCAATCCGATCTTTATATGATTTGGCGTAATGGAAAAATAACGTGGGTAGATGTGATACTATTTACATAGAAACGATTTATATTAAGATGTTAATAGTGTACAATGACTTTTAAAAAAAAACTCATTACAAAAGTCAGTTTACCCAATACTACTGCTGGGAACGTACTTGAAAATAAAAGAAAGAAAAGAAAGTAGGAGGAGGAAAAAGAATTAGACTGAATGAGCGAACATTGAAGCTGAACGTCTACACCCCCCATTGGCGATACGGCAGACGGTAATAAACATCCCAGGAAATCAACATTGTACCACCCGAGCAATAATATTAGATGGACAGGAAACATTTGCACCTTTACCTTGGACACCTTGGGATTCGAACTTGGGTCAGCGATGTTACAGGCAAAAACGCTCTACCCTATTAGAATGAATGAGCCCATGAGAACGTGGGTTAGTGTAATGTCATTACTTTGAAATGACGACGAGTGCAAAGAATCAAACAACAAAGCAAAGAAAAAAAACTGGAACATTTAAAACAAAGGGAGGCGAATGAAGACAAAAAGTGTATGTCAAACAACAAACTAAGAGTTGTCGCGCCTAAGGACTGTAAACCAGAGTGCCCACGGAAGCCGAAATTGTCAACAGAACTGGACGTTTAAAATAACATGAAACTAGGTCTGTTGTAAGTGTTCGATGCATGACTGTTTGAATAAGGAAATGAATGAAGTTTGTAGTATTGCTTTGTTTTTAGGTTTCACTTTTTGTGTGTAGTTTTCACTTGGTTTGTTTGGGATTTTCGTTTTCTTTCTTTCCAGCTGTTGTGTCTTGTGAGTAAGATGTGTGCGCATGTGCAGAAGGACATTGAATGCAACAGAGAAAAAAGACATAAAGAGAGAAAGAGAAGAAAGAGAGAGGGAATTGGGACTTTAAAAAGTTGTACTTTATTTTTAATTAAAAAACAAGTCATTTAAAGAATACGAGTAAAGAATCTCTCAACCCAGGTTTTTTTTAAGAGAGAGAGAGAGGGGGAGGAATGGGGGAGGGAGCGCAATGTGCGCCTTACGTAACTGTGTGTTTTCATGATTGTTAGCAGGACATGCGTGTGGATCTTTGTGTGTACAGCCTGTTGTGTACTGTACTCTCTTGTTCACGTTACTTTTTTGTCAACGACTTTATTGACCGAGTTCTTTGGAAGCCAGACGAATTGTAGTTGGACATATTCGCAATTTGTTACCTCTTAAATAACCTGCAGTCGTTACGTACATCAACATTTCAGCAAGGGTCAATGTGGATAATTATATCTCATCTTTGAATATAAGCAGTTCTGGTTTTATTACAAGATATAAAATGAGTTATTGCCCCCATTTACACACAAGGAAATGTGACATGACATGAACATGAAATATGACAAGGACAATATCTATAGCCAATAAATAATACATCAGATATGCAGTAACATCGATATTCATTTCACACTATTAATAATAAGATGGCAATATAATATGTAATATAATTACAATTCAAGCAGTAGAAAATAGTGGATATTATGAAGATTATAACTCTTAGATCGGCCGTTGATTGTCCAAAGAGATAAAAAATTACAAACAATGGCTGCTTTCACTCAAGATAATGTTTAAGGAAACAAAACTTAATCCAAAAAGACGTTGCCAAAAATTTATAATAAAATAGCTAGTGCCTATTTCGTACCTAGTTCATGCTCAAAACCGCGTAATAGTCCCGGCTGGTCGCTTCTCGAAGCTTCAAGAAAATCGCTGTTGCCTCCTTCAGGGTCGAGTTGGCTCGTGCACTCAATCTTCTCCTTTCGGAAGCGGTGTAAAACGGCCGTGGACTATAACACTTACATCAAGGCGGTTGTCGATCAGCATGCGCCTCTCGTGACGTGCCGCGTGTCTGACCCTATTTGAGTACGGCGGATGACGCCCGCCATCACAAAAGCCAAGCAGGATCGCCGCTGCGCCGAACGCGTCTGGGTGGAAACAGGTTTGACGGTTCACCTTCAGATTTTTGCCAGCATCGCAGTCTGGTCAAACGTGAAGGCCTCATACCATACCTGCGAGAGAGGATAGAGACCGCAACCAGCTCGCGAGAGATACTCCACATCAGTTGTGAGCTCATGGGCGCTCCCCACCTCAATTCCGCCTGACAGCTTTAACGTGTAGTTGTTGTTTTTTATGTGTTGACAGAACAGGTTTGCAGTTATATCCACAGATCTTTTTCACCATCTTCTTCACAGTCAGCCAACGAATAAAAGATCCTTGGATGTAAGTGAAAAACGATGTCCTTTTGCTGACGTTGGCATCCTTGTCTTCTCCTTCTTTCTCTTCTTCTCTTCTCCACTTCTCTCGCTTTCATCTCCACATTTCTTCCCATTCCCCTTCTATCCTCTTGTACCCGTCATCTTGATAGCTCCTTTTGTCAAATCAGGATCTGAGAATCACGTCGGACACAGTTTCTTTCTGGACAGGAAGCCACAAATCTGACACACTCGCAACATGGAATCAACGCACAAACCCACCCGGATTACAACCAAAATTTTTTTACAGGAAACAAACCCAAACATCTCACTTCCAAATCAGAATTACAAAGTATAAAATAAAACAAAAACTAAAAACTAATGGATGTAAATCGTTTTCTTCTGTGAGTAAAACCCACAAAATGTATAGGCCAACATAAAAAAATATATCGGAGTTACATTTTCTTTCTTTGCAGGAGAGACTCCCAAAAAAGCCTTTGATTCACGTATGCTGTAACAAATTCAAATATTGACAAAAACGTTTGATACAAGGGAGTAAATTTGGTTTTAATGTTTATTTTATTGAATATTTTTTTTGTGTGTGGGCTTGGGGGTGGGGAGAGTTGGTAGATGGTGGGTGATAGGTGGGGGAAGGTAGGTGAGACACGTATCTGGTTTTGGTTTTTTTCTGGGGATGGGGATGAGTTAGAAATGGGGGTGGAGGTATCTGTATTTTTCAAACCCAACGTTACATTAATCTGAAAATCGTGTCGAAGCAGCTTGTGCTGGCTGGTTTTGTGGGTTCCTCAACACTCCGCTGCTAACCTTCTTTTTTTTTGTTTTTCTTCCATTGATGATGATGAAGATGGGGAGAGCGAAGATGGCCCTATATTCAGACGATGAAACATACTAACCTCAAAGTTAACACCCACCATCGGCGATATGGCGGCAGGGGTTAAATATCCCAGAAATGAGTAAATAAGAACCTTAAGAACCCAGTAAGAACCTTAAGAACCCAGTAAGAACCTAAATCAACACTAAACCACCAGAACATTCACACTGCTAAGATCAACCGTAAATATAAGCCACGTTCACCATGCCCACCTAGGGATTCGAACCTGGGTCATCGGTGAAACAGACGAACGCTCTACCACTGCACTGAGGTACGGAGGTGGTGTGGAAACACACGTTACTTTCCAGTATATAGTCTCTCTCTCTCTCTCTCTCTCTCTCTCTCTCTCTCTCTCTCTCTCTCTCTCTCTCTCTCTCTCTCTCTCTCTCTCTCTCTCTCTCTCTCTCTCTCTCTCTCTCTCTCTCTCCCTCCCTTCTTCCGGTATTTCTCAAGTACAAACCCAGAGTTCGTTTTGTCTTAAATCAATTAATTACATCATGTAACTCCCTCCCACCTCTCTCTCTCTCTTTCTCTCTCGTCTGTCTCTCACATATTCCCCCCACCCCATCCATTTTCCCTTTCTCTTCGACTGTAAGATTTAAGGTTCTCTTCTAAAGTCTGTTACCTTGTTGTAAATACAACGTCTGATTCTGAATCTGTAATCTACCTCTTCTTCTTCTTCTTCTTCTTCTTCTTCTTCTTCTTCTTCTTCTTCTTCTTCTTCTTCTTCTTCTTCTTCTTCTTCTTCTATCCCTCTCTCTCTGTCTTCGTTTTTCTCACCGTGCAAAGAAATTCAGAGTTCTACTTTACCATGAAGACTTTTCATTCAATTCATTAAATTGTATGACCCGTCTAGCCTCTTTCCGACACCGTAGGCCACTTCACCACTCTTGACTTCTTCTCCCAAAAAAGAAAAAAACAAATTAATTAAATTTCAAAACAGCCTTCTGCTGTTTCTGATGCATGTGGAAAACCAAAGATCGGGCACAAGTGAAGACAAGCTAGTGTCAGCCTATACAATGCAGTACAATATAAAATCGTTCTTTGTTCGTATAGAGCGCTTTTCCAGCTCGAGAGCTGCTCTCAAGGCGCTGGCAGATACATTATCTAACCCATGCCGGCCGAGGCGCCAACTTGCTGCTATAGTCGCATCGTTGGACGACTGAGACAACTGAGTGCAGCCCAAGCCTGAGAAACCGGGGATCGAGAAGAAGGGACATATTGCATGGTGGATATGTTGATGTTTCTAGCACTCATCCATCTATGACATGAGCGTCGGGATCTTGTAAGAACCGTGTGATGGAATGCTTGCGTGCAGCGACTAGATCTCGGTTTAAACTCTCATTTCAAGGAGTAACGTCTCTAAATGAATATGACAATGCACTTTTTATTTTGTTATTTATTTTTGTTGTTGTTGTTGTTGTTGCCAATGTAGATTATATATATTATTATAGATTATAGTCACACGACACCGAAGCGTATAGGCGACTACTGGTCACATTTTTCTGACACCAGCGAACCAGTTGATGGTAAGGGGAAAATAATATGGTCACACGTTGGCCAATCCGGACCAGGTACTTTTCGGTTACTGGTAAGCCGCTCTACCAACTGAGCTACCCGGCCCCATTTGTTGTTGCAGCTGCTTCGTCTCAATTTATGCTGCTGCGCCGCCAGTTCAGGAACGACAACCGAGGCCGCAATCCAATCCCGCAAGGTTCAGTGTTAAGTTCAGTACGTGCTGCATGTTGGGGCGACGGCATGAGAGACAGAGAACAGCTTTCTCCTCTACGTCCAATCCCACACAGGGTATTCCAGACCCGCAGGAGGCACGCTAACACAAAGGATATAATGATACATCACTGCTTCATTATTGCACAGTGAAGAACAGGCCAGGGGGTCAGTGTTATGAACGGGTTCAAAAGGCCCCAATCTGAAGGCTTTGTTCACGTTTGACGAAAAGGGGTGTATCCTAAAATTCGTCTTGTTATCACACTACACCATGATAAAGTAGGCTTTCGTGGCTCAAACCAATCGCTACACTTTGAATTTTCCGTTTCGGTTTTGATAAGGAGTGATTTACCCTGTTTTAACGGTACATCAATACCATAGCCGTAAGAACTTTGACCCTATTTCTGAATGAACCACGCGGCTCAAACAGCGCGTCTTTGGTGTCTGTGGGGTAGGCTCTATTCTATCAACCTAAAACGGAAAACCTTACCGAGCAATTTTTTTGGTACTCGTTCTTTCTCTTACTAGCAGTGGTAGATACTATTTTTAGCTCAAGAATGTGAGCTAACCGTTGCTATTGATAGAAACAAAAACTACGGACTTTATTTATAACAAAAAATTAATTATACTTTGGAAAGAGCTTTTTTTGGTCGTAAGCTTCCTTTTTTTTAGTGGGACAACATTGACTGTGAATGGTAAAAGGACTTGGCAAGGGGGCATGGTCAAACTGGGTCCCTTTAACGATGGACTAGTAGACTGACACCTTAAACAGTATATAGTATAGTTATAATGGTGTTGTTACGTTGAAACGCGTACGAAAGTATGTCGAAAGCGCGCACGATAGATCTAATCGTTTCGTTTTGCAAAGTATTCAATAATGGAGTTTATTTACCTTTGATTTGAGTTTGCATTGTTGTTTGGAGAGGTTTTGTATAACGTTGATAATTTTTGTTGGTCGATATTGATGTAGAATATTCTGGATCTGCGTGTTTACTCTTGATAGAAATTTCCGGATGGATATCGAAGGTCGTGAATGTTCCCGGAAGTAGAGAAAATGTGTATGACGTAAGCCAGTGATGACGATCTTTAGTTCGATTGGTGGCAGTGTGTCATTTCTACCATGTACCAAATTGTTCTAGAAAAGAGAGAGGTTATTTAATCGTGTGCCGAGTTGCTGTTGAGAGATAGTAAAGTTGTTGATAGTGATTTAAAGAGTTGCTGTGAAAGTTGTTGAGTTGAGTTGAGAATTGTATGCAGTTGTTGATGTGTGCTGAATAAAAGCGGAAAACTTCATACGTCGACTTTGTGACTTGTATGCTGTTTGGACGGGTTGCGTGGATAAACGAATCTGAGTTACACAACTATCAGGAATTCAAGCATCGGGGCTGAATCAGATACTGATAGAAAACACCAACATCAAACAGAGTGTAACATTTTGGGGGCCAAGCCGGGATTCACGCCATAGCCAAGGGTTCAACTGCTACAACAAGCGAGTCAACGTTACGAGAGGCAGTCATCGAGGGTAGCCGCCAACGAGTTGCGTCGAGAGGGGCCAACATACTGGGACTACATCCGATAGATTCGGGTTGACTGCAAGGGCGTGTAGTCGCCGAAGAGTTGCTTCGTGAGCGAACAACAGAGCGGGACTACGTGGCTGCCGCAGGACTACGTCGATGGACAGTCTCGGAGCTACATCGCCAGTGTTACAGCGAGCGTCGAGCGGACGTCGTGTCTACTTCAGCACAGGAGCGTATACATCAACACAAGCGTGGTGCAGCGTCGCATACGACGAGGACAGCGGGGCCTGCGTCAACGAAGGCGACTAGTGGCAAGCATCAGCGCTACTGCAGAAAGCGTGCTGTTCTAGAACAGTCTAGAAAGGTACAGCACAGTCAAGAACTTTCCAGAAAAAAAAAGAACTCTACAGTCAAGAACTTTCTAGAAGAAGAACCTTCCAGAAAAGAACTTTCTAGAAAAGAACTTTCTTGAAAAGAACTTTCCAGAAGCATCAAGATGGCTGACTTCTGGCAGAAAGGGGTTGAACTGAATCTAAAAGGCAAGCAGCTGACGGAGTACGTCAAGTCTCAGGAGAGAATACGAGAAAGAGAATTGGAAGAGAAGCGTCTAGAAAAAGAAATAGAACTAGAACAGAAGCGTCTAGAAGTAGAAGAGCAGCGTCGCCGTGAAGAACGAGAATTAGAAGAGCAGCGTCGCCGTGAAGAACGAGAATTAGAAGAGCAGCGTCGCCGTGAAGAAAGAGAATTAGAACAGAAGCGTCTAGAAATGGAACAGCAGCGGCAAGAAAAAGACAGAGAATTCGAGCTGAAGCGTCTTGAGTTCCAGCTTGAAATGGCGCGTATCCAGCAACAGCAGAATGCGCCACAAGTTATCAGTGACAACAAAGCTCCAAAATTGCCAGCGTTTGTCGACGGGAAGGACCAGATCGACAGCTATCTGGCGAGATTCGAAAGGTTCGCCGAAAGCTCTAACTGGCAACCTCAAGACTGGGCAATTCGACTGAGTGCACTTCTGACGGGGCAAGCTCTCGAAGTTTACACCAGACTGTCGAACGATGACGCCAAAAACTACGACGTCTTGAAAGAGGCCCTATTGCAGTGCTACAACTTTACAGAGAAGGGCTACCGTAAACGCTTCCGTGAATGCCGGCCTAAGTCAGACGAGACGCCAAAGCAGTTTGTGGAGCGCCTGTCGTCATATCTACACAAGTGGGTGGAGTTATCAGGCGAAACGAAGTCTTACGACAGTCTCCATGACCTGATCGTGAAGGAACAATTTCTCAATGCCTGTCACAAGGACCTAGCGACCCACTTAGAAGAACAAAAGCTGCAGACGCTTAAAGATGTGACTGAGGCTGCTGAAAGATATCTCATCGCTCATGGGAAAACCCTGGGGCCACCCAGCGCGACGAAACATTTTCAGAAGACTGGAAACCATGTGAACCAGATCCAGGGAAGCCAGACGAGCCAGAGACAGACGGACTCCACGCCTCCTCCCAGGGAAGGGCATTCAAGAGGCTGTTTCACCTGCAACGCTACAGACCACAGAGCGGCTAACTGTCCTCAAAACAAAAGTAGCGGACAGCGGAGCAGTACGGACAATTCAGCGGCGGGCAACCGGCAGAGGCGGTTCTCCAATCAACGGCAAACCAGTAGATCTGACCATCAAGTGTGCGGCGGGAGTGTCATTCTTCCGAGTGAGACCGAGCGCGCAGCTACTCCCGCGGACGTGCAAGAGTGCATAACCGATGGCCAACTTCTCCTTGCCAACGGGAAATCCATCCCCGTCGTCGCCAGCGCAGCTGTGACCGTACAGAACATGCCTGTTTCCAAGGGACGCGTCGGAAATCATGAAGTGACTGTTTTAAGAGACTCTGGCTGCAGTGGGGTCATCGTCAGAGAAGACCTGATCGCTAAAGAACAGTTCACTGGCGATTCAAAATGGACACTTATGGCCGACAGCAAATGTGTGAGAGAACCAGTTGCGAAGATTCGTGTCAACACCCCTTTCTACATAGGCGAAGTCGAAGCGGTTTGCCTGAAGAAGCCGCTGTACGATTTGATGATCGGGAATATCGACGGCGCGAGACGACCCGACGACCCCGATCCAGAGTGGAGTCCTGCCTCAACCCAACACGTCGAAGTTGTGGAGGAGGATCCATTGCCGTTTCCCGATGGAGACCTTACAGAGCTGCTACGGGACAATGTGGTTACTCCGGCTCAGCCCTGCCGACCAGAGATCGTCGGTGCTGTTACTACCAGGGCCCAGGCCAAGAGAGGCAAGACGTCTACGCCACTGAAGGTCGCCGACAACTCTAAAGCTGCCATCGTGGACAGAGATAAGCTGATCCAGCTCCAGGAAGCTGATAGTACTTTAAACAAGTACAGGAACCGCCAAGACCACGTGACCAAAGGCAGTGGTACGGTCTATTTCGAGGTGAAGGCCAAGATCCTGTACAGAATCTTCCAGCACCCGAGGGTCAACGGAGGGAAACCACTACGTCAAGTCTTGGTACCGTTACCTCTAAGGCGCCAAGTGATGGAAGTAGCTCATGACTCTATCATGGGAGGTCACCTAGGCATCAGAAAGACGTCAGACAGAATCCAGGCGGTGTTCTACTGGCCAGGGCTTCATGCGGACGTCAGCCGTTACTGCCGATCATGTGACATTTGCCAGAAGACCATACCTCGAGGAAGGGTCCCGAAAGTGCCTATGCAGAGGATGCCTCTGATGGACCGACCTTTCAAGAGGGTGGCCTTAGACTTAATCGGCGAAATAAGACCTCCGAGTGAAGAAGGTCATCGATGGGTACTGACTTTAGTGGACTATGCGACTCGGTACCCAGAAGCAGTGCCACTGAAGAAGATTGACACTGAATCTGTAGCAGAGGCACTAGTGGACATGTTCAGTAGACTTGGAGTGCCTGAAGAAATTCTGACAGACCTCGGGACGCAGTTCGTCTCTGACTGCATGAAGGAGGTCAACAGACTGCTGAGCATCCGGCATTTAACTACGACACCCTACCATCCAATGTGCAACGGGCTTGTCGAAAAGTTCAATGCTACGCTGAAGTCCACCTTGAAGAAACTGTGCAGCGAGCAGCCCAGACAATGGCATCGCTACATCAACGCCTTACTTTTCGCCTACAGAGAAGTGCCGCAGGAGTCCACCGGCTTTTCTCCGTTCGAGCTGCTGTACGGAAGAACCATCCGAGGGCCGATGCACATCCTAAAGGAACTGTGGACGAAAGAAGTAGACACCCCAGAGGTGAAGAACAGCTACCAGTACGTGTTAGAGCTACGGGAGAAGCTTGAGCAGACTCTCGATATAGCCAGAGAAAACCTGAAGAAGTCCCAAGACTGTGGAAAGCACTACTATGATCGTAGGGCTGTGAACAGGAAGTTCAAACCTGGCAACAAAGTGCTGGTGCTGCTACCTACCGATCATAATAAGTTGCTGATGCAGTGGAGAGGCCCGTACGAAGTGGAGACCGTGGTGGGGATCAACGACTATAAGGTGAAGGTCGGCCAGCATTCCAAAATATACCACGCCAACCTCCTTAAGCTGTACGTGGAGAGGCCGCCAGAGACTGTACATGCAGCAACAGCAGCTGTGACCGACGACAGCTTTGACAGCGAAGAACTGTTGGAACTTGGAGACTTCCACAGCAAAGAAGGCATCGATGACGTTAAGCTAGGACCAGGCTTGACGGAAGGTCAAAAGTTGGAGCTCAAGGACCTTATGGGTGAATTTCCCCATAGCTTCAGCGATGTCCCAGGCTCTACGACTTTGGTCGAACATGAAGTCTACACCCAGACCTTGAGGGAGCTGTTCCACCGTCCCGCAGAAGCCAACCTGACCGTGAGACCCAGCGAATGCATTCTGGGAGCTGACAACGTCGACTGCGTCGGACATCCGACGGAAGAAAAAGACAACGGAGGACGCAATGATTCCAGGGAAGCCCACGTGATCATCGTCTTTGACCCTGGGCCGATGACGACCGCAACTGACGAGGGCGTCGATTCCTTGCGAACGAAAGAACATTGACTGTGTGGACGAACTAAGAATATTGGTAATGACAGACTTGAAAATGAAAAACGTTGACTGGGTAAATGATCTGTGAACATTGACAGTATCCAGAAAGATTTGCAGATGAGAAACATTGACTCTGTGTGAATGAACTGTGAACATTGACAATATCCAGATAGACTTGCGGATGGAAGAACATTGACTCTGTGTATATAAACTGAGAACATTGACAGTAAATGAGACAGTCTGAAGTAAGTTTTAATTCTGTACATTGTTTGTGCATTACGTTTCAACGTTGTTGAAAGAAATTGGGTAAATTTCTTCTTGAGTGGGGGGTTATGTTACGTTGAAACGCGTACGAAAGTATGTCGAAAGCGCGCACGATAGATCTAATCGTTTCGTTTTGCAAAGTATTCAATAATGGAGTTTATTTACCTTTGATTTGAGTTTGCATTGTTGTTTGGAGAGGTTTTGTATAACGTTGATAATTTTTGTTGGTCGATATTGATGTAGAATATTCTGGATCTGCGTGTTTACTCTTGATAGAAATTTCCGGATGGATATCGAAGGTCGTGAATGTTCCCGGAAGTAGAGAAAATGTGTATGACGTAAGCCAGTGATGACGATCTTTAGTTCGATTGGTGGCAGTGCGTCATTTCTACCATGTACCAAATTGTTCTAGAAAAGAGAGAGGTTATTTAATCGTGTGCCGAGTTGCTGTTGAGAGATAGTAAAGTTGTTGATAGTGATTTAAAGAGTTGCTGTGAAAGTTGTTGAGTTGAGTTGAGAATTGTATGCAGTTGTTGATGTGTGCTGAATAAAAGCGGAAAACTTCATACGTCGACTTTGTGACTTGTATGCTGTTTGGACGGGTTGCGTGGATAAACGAATCTGAGTTACACAACTATCAGGAATTCAAGCATCGGGGCTGAATCAGATACTGATAGAAAACACCAACATCAAACAGAGTGTAACAGGTGTACCTATTCGTTTTTTTATACCATCTTATACAACTGCCTCCAGCAATACCATCTGGTCAAACGCTGCATGCAGCTCATCACACTTACACATAAGACTTATGGACCACTTAACCTTGCACGACCAAACTGCCTAAATGAGAGGCACAGTGGTCTAATGGTAGTGCTTTGGCTTGCGGATCTGAAGGTCCCGGGTTCGAGCCCTGTCCGGGCCATTGTGTTGTGTCCCTGGGAAAGACACTTTACTCCCGTTTCTTACTCCTTCGGATGAGAGTATAAACCGAGGTCTAGTTTGTGTGTCGCATACATTCCATCATAACGGACTTTAAAGATCCTGACGCTCATCCCCTAGACGGGTGAGTGCCGGTAACAAGAACACACATCAGTATGCACTTGGTCCTTCTCCCCCATCCATGGCTGGCCAGGATTGTGCTCAGTTGTCCGGGCGTCAGACCATGCGCCCAAAGGCTGCGGGTGGGCGTCTCGGGCCGTTTGAGTTAGATCCTGTATCGGCCAACGCCTAGAGTCTGGTCACGTACGGCGAGATAAGTGCGCTATAAAAATCCTCAATAATAATAATAATAATAATAATAATAATAATAATAATAATAATAATAATAATAATAATAATAATAATAATAATATTATTATTATTATTATTATTATTATTATTATTATTATTATTATTATTATTATTATTATTATTATTATTATTATGCGCGTTTATTTCAGCCTGTCAGGTGCGGTTTCATTCCTCAATATAGATGCGTACTACTACTACTACTACTACTACTACTACTACTACTACTACTACTACTACTACTAATGTGTGTGCGTGCGTGTGTGTGTTAATGCAGTATTTGTAGGTTTACAATTGTGTGCGAGTTCTTCAGCATTGCGACTGAGGTGGGTTGGATGATGTTTACAAGTGCATATTATTTAATCACTTTTATACAGCACTTTTCCAGCTTAAAAGCTGCTCAAGACCCATTCTGGATGTGAAGTACATTATTTGCGTATTCATAATATTATACATATATAGATTTAAACTGTGATCCGTGCCTGTTGGTATTCCCTTTGATTTAAAACAACTATATTATATACTACTACTACTACTACTACTACTACTACTACTACTACTACTACTATTACTACTACTACTACTACTACTACTACTACTACTACTACTACTACTAGTAGTAGTAGTAGTAGTAGTAGTAGAAGTAGTAGTAGTATTTATATAGCGCTAAGCTTCCCAAAAAGACTCGGTGCAAGGCGTACTTCTCACGCATTCATACGCCAATAGGAAAAAACAACACCCAATACAACATTACAATATTATAATGAACAACTAATGGAAATGAGAAGAGATTATTACAGACGTAAAAGGTGTATATATATTAGGTTTACAGGTTGATTTGAGTCTTCATACGCTGTGAGAGTAATAAGTCCGAAATTAGGTAAATTCACACAGACAACAAAATCCCTGTTTGGCAGAACAACAAAGTTAAAAAAAAAAAATAACGACTCGAAAGATTTTCAGATGACAGTACTGTGTACATATCTTGCAAACACGCAGTACAGTACGTATTGAGCTCAGGCTGAAATTGGACACTAGGCCGAAATTAGGTTAACTCACACAGACAACAAAATCCCTGTTTGGCAGAACAACAACAAAAAAAAAAAAAAAAATGATTCGACAGATTTTGAGATGACAGTATTGTTTACCTACCTATCTTGCAAAACACGCAGCACGGTACGTATTGAGCTGGGACTAAAATTAATGCCCATCTTCATCAACTTTGTACTTTCAAAGAATAGTGTCCTTTCCAAAGCCATTTCACTCGAGATGAGCCTCGGCGAACGGTTACTTTCACGCTGCACAATGGTGTGGAGGAAAGACACAGAATGCTCATCTATTTGAGGGGCAGTTGAAGAGCCCGCGCATCGCATAGGCAATATGGTTATTTCGGGCTTATTGTACTTCTTCCATTTGAAGACTGATGATTTGTCTTGGCAAGTGAAACCTCCTAGCGTGCTCCTGCACCTTGCAGAGCAAACCTCTTATTATAGATCTAGTAATTCGATTTTGAAGCAAATATTTCAGTTTCTTCCATTCCATTTTTTTGGAGTGGGGGTGAGGTTGAGAGTAAGGAGAGGGAGGGGGTGGAGAGAGAGAGACAAAGAAAACAATTCAACAGATGTTTTATGTGTGCAAAGCCCAAGCAAGAATGACAACTCTTAAGCAGAAGAGTCGCGTCCCTTCATCGATTCTTATGCATACCCATTGAGGCAAAGACATTGCATCGGCATCGATATTGTAGCATACTGCAGTTTGTTGTGAGAGTGCCCGAATGCCAGAATTGCATTTGGCAACAGAGTAGAATATTAGCAGATAGGGAGCGGTTTTATGGTAAAAGGATAAAGAGAATATTGCTTTTCTCTTTCTCGTAAGTCGGTAAAATCCAATAGAAAATTAAAGGTTAGGCTCTTTTTTTTTTCTTGGATCAGCTTTATGAGAGCAGTGTATGTGTTTGTAAATAAATGTTGTGTTCATAAGCATTACGAGCTTGAGCTTGCTGTCTGGTCAAATTGTCAACAATTAGGAACTTAATTTTTACAGGGTGGTTCCCAGCCATTTTAATGGTAGAGCGTTCGCCTGGCACACCGATGACCCAGGTTCGAATCCCGTGGTGGGCGATATAAAATGTGGCCATTTTTCATTGTCCACCCTAGCGCCATTATTACTGTTGGTGGTTCAGTCTGGATTTATATCCTTATCCCTTATCTCTTGGGATAGGTATTTATCCCTATTTGACATATCGCCAATGGTGTATTTTGTTTGGATGTAACGCCTTTTTCACCAAAAAGATAAGACAAAAAACAACAACAACAGCAACAGCAACAGCAGCAGCAATAACAACAACTGCAACACTCCATGGTTTGGTGTAGACGCATAATCTTAAACGTCCATTCGTTCTTTCTTCTATTTGTCAAGAATAACCGGGGTTTTTTTACGTGCCGGTGCAGCAACAAGCCTAAGCTGACAGGGTTAGGAGGACTAGCAGAAGAATAAAGAAATAAAACGGGAATGAGAAGTAAATCAAATTAGTATGATCGACGCAGTCGCGGCTGGTGGCATCTTCTGATTACGGGCAGGAAGAGTGATTGAATTTTGACGAATAGAAACCAGCCCGTTGCATGTATTATTTGTCAGTCAGATAACAGGGGCTTTTTTAAAGCCTCGCATATAAAAACGAGTCGATTTTGTTCGAACCGAGAGGACAAATTGTAAGGACAATACTCAAAGACTTGAAAATAAAAGGAGACGTTTGCAAACATAGTTTTTTTTTGCGAAACACACCCTGATACTGTATACGTATATATCTTAATTGGTGATTTGGGGAGAACCCAAGAGAGGCTTAGAGAAATGATATGTTCAATGTTGGGATAAATGTGATAGTAAGTGTGCTGTGCGAGAACTTGAAAGTAATGTCCAGTCTATGTGCAGTCTAAGTAGTATTGAAACGAATATGTTGTGTTATATAATTATGTATGCATAATGTGCTAATACGTTTCTTAGTTCTTGCCCATGTACTCTCAACTTTTATGTCGGGTTGCAGACCATGTATCGAATTTCTCAGTTTGAGATCAATAAAGGTATATTGTATTGTATTGTATTGTATTGTATTGTAGCTCGACACTGCAACATTAGGAAGATCAGCTCACATTAGACCTAAGACCAAGTGCCAGGCGTCGGGCATTACGGGCTGCTCTCATCATAGCGAGAAGAAATCAGAGATGGGCAATTAGATTCTACCGTTGTAAGGATCACAATTGGCGTTGTTTGAAGCAAATGCAGTAGGCCTACTATGAACCAATGTTATTAAGCATTTTCAATAAGAAGCTACTTTTCAACCACCTTGAATATGGAGTGAGTCTTGTGGCACTGAGCAGAATTCACAACTTTCCGGCACCTCTCATAAAAACTCGTGGGTATCGCCATTATAAATTAAAGCGAGGTTAGAATGAAACCAAGTTCCGGTCTGGCTTGTTTTGCTTTTATCAAAGCTTGATGCGTGACTTTTAAATATGGCAAATTGCCGAAAACGACGATTGTTAGAGCCAGAAAACGAGTGGGATAAGTATAAAAACGGTGGAGGAAGTACATGCTCAGTGAAAGGATGCAAAAAACAATCGTAGAGGCCTGTATTTGTGGCGACTTCGGAGGTGCGTCGATCATCGACAGAAAGTGAAACAAGACCTGAAGACTCGTGTAGTTTTCCATAGCTTCCCCGTCGCAACCTTAACAAAACACGAAGTAGTTGACTATGTTAGGCGAGCGTTGTGGCCAAGTGGGCTAAGGCGGGACTAACTTGCCGTGTCCACAAGCCAGAAACCAATGGCGCCTGACAGGTGTGGGTTCGAGCCAGCATCTGGGCGTTATGTTTCTCCGAATATTTTTGAAAAATTCACAAATAATGTTAGGTAGGTAGTGTTTAGGCGCGCCACTGGCGATAGAAAGGGATAATAAACTGCAGCAAAAAAAAAATATGTGAGGGTACGATACTGGTGGCCCACTGTAAAACTTCCCACTGTACAACTTATGTTAATCTGATGAATAAAAATTGATGCAACAACAACGGAGAAAGAAACCGGAAGTATGTTTCACATGAGGGGATTCCCGTTGGTGCATAGGATAGCAAAAAAGTGTGAATAGACCCAACGTTTCCCGGCGCGTCGTAAGAGATGACTCACAAGGGTGATGTCAGCACAGCATCACAGGGCGAAAGTCTTCTACACAAAAGTCACCGGCAAGGACGGAGAACCTCACGTAATATAAGCTCAACGACCACGTGCTTGGGGCCAAGGCGAGGCACACTGTACCCGTGGATTTCGGCTGTGGCCAACCCCCCTGGAGAGGATTGGGCCCCGCCAGGTCTTTTTTGCCCAAGATGAAAAGAAACATTCACGCCATACCGGGTCGGTCGTCGCCCGGGTCACCAAGGATCGCGCCTTCCGTTGGCCACCAGGACGGAGGTGATATGTGTGTTACTGATGGACACTTACAAAGATCCGCACAAGAGACAACATCGTCATAGGAACCTGGATGTCAGGACTCTAATTGCGGAGAAAACATTAGAAGAACTGGTCTACGAGCTGGACCACTATCGATGGAATATTTTAGGTATAAATGAGCTGCGCTGGAAAGGCCTAGGTGAAACAACGGCCGACAAAGGCCACAGGCTTTATTTTAGCGGTAGAGATGACAGGCACGAACACGGCGTTGGATCCTTGGTCCACAAAGACATTCTAGCCACTGTCATGGGTTGCCACCCAGTCTCCAGTAGACTCATTACCATCCGTCCGAGAGCAGCCCCTTTCAACATCACCATCATCCAGGCCTATGCCCCAACATCAGGCTATGACGATAGCGGAGTCGAATATTTCTATGAACATCTGCAGGCTGTCCTTGACCAAGTGCCAAAGAAGGACATAGTCAAAGAGCAAGGCGACTTGAATGCCAAGGTTCGCCAAGATGCGCACCACAACTCGGAGACACATGTGGACTTCACTGCAACAACGAGATAAATAACATAGGTCTGAGACTCTTGGAGTTTGCAGATACAACAATCTGATACAGACAAACACGCTTGGTCTCCACACAAAAATCCAGATGATGGACATAGCACAGTCCCAGCGAAGAGCATCACAACCAGATTGACTGCATCATAGTCAAGAAACGCTTCAGATCAAGCGTCAACATGCGCAGGACACGCATTTTTCTAGAAGCAGACATCGGAAGTGACCACGATCTCATGATGATGTCTTTCTGACTACATTTAAAGAGGGTAAACACTGCAACGTGCACCAGACTGAAGCTCCACCTGGAAAATTGCAATACCCGGAGAGGTCAGAAATATTCCAAGCCACAATTGGAGGGAAATTTGCACCACTGCTCATTTTGGGAGCTGGTGAAGTTGATGTCAACACCATGACCACCACTTTTAACTTAGCTGTGACAGATGCCGCCACTGAAATCCTTGGCAAGCACCGCCCAAAGAAGAAACTGTGGATCACACCTGAATTTTTGGGTCTGTGTGGCAAACGTAGAGAAATGAAAAAGAAAAAGAACACCTAACAGGGAGCTGATGCCTATAAAAAAAATCAACAATGACATCCGTAAAGGCATACGCACAGCTAAGGAGAACTGATAGAAGAGCAATGCCAGGAAATATAGAACAGTCTAAACAAGAACAACAGCAAGAAGGCCTACCAGATAGCGAAGCGGTTGACAAGTGTAAAACAGTTCTCCGCGGTCCAAGGCAAATCTGGTCTTACAGAAGAACAAGAAGAATTGGATTGATGGACAGAGTATTGCTCTGACCTTTACAACAGCACATCAAACGGAGACCCATCAGCATGTCCCAGAACAGAGAAGAAGAAGAAGAAGAAGAAGAAGAAGAAGAAGAAGAAGAAGAAGAAGAAGAAGAAGAAGAAGAAATTCTCCCAATTCTCCCAGAAGAATTTGAGGCAGCAGTGCAATCGCTGAAGAAGAGGAAGTCAGCGAGAGTGGATAACATAACCGCAGAATTGCTTCAAGCAGGGGGAGAAGCGATGATAACGCCCTCACGATTATCTGTAACAAGATCTGGCAGAGTGGGGAGTGGCTACAGCATGGATTCGTCATCACTCTTCCCAAAAAGGGTAACCTTCAGGAGTGTGAAAATTACCGCACCATCAGCCCATCTGCCATTCCAGCAAGGTCCTTCTGAAAATAATACTCAGCAGGTTAAAACCCCAAGCTGAACAAATCATAGCTGAAACACAAGCAGGATTCAGGGCTGGACGAAGTACCACTGAACAGATTTTCAACCTCTGAATAATCTGCGAGAAATACCTACAGCATCAACAACTTTTATATCATGTGTTTGTAGATTTCAAGAAAGCGTTTGACAGAGTCTGGCATGCCGCTCTGTGGGCAACTATGATAATGTAAAACATCAGCCCTAACATTATTGAAATCATCAAAAGCCTGTATGACAAGGCTACCAGTGCATTCATCTACTATAGCGCCACCAGAAACTGGTCTAGAACAACAATAGGCGTGCGTCAAGGATGCCTACTCTCCCCAACACTTTTCAACAGCTTTCATGTCAGATGCCTTTTCAGATCATGAAGGCACAGTCAGAATAAGTGGTAGAGCAATCACCAACCTCCGTTTTGCGAATGACATGGACGGATTGTCTGAAGAGGAACAAGAACTTGAACAGCTGGTACAGAGTCTTGACACCACCTTTAGAGTCTTTGGAATGGAAATAAGTGCAGAGAAGACCAAAACGATGGCCAACAACAGCCATCACATCAACAAGGACATCAAAGTATAAGGTCAATCTTCCAACACGGTGCACAGCTTCCAATATTTAGGAGCAATTGCATCGGACAATGTGTTCGAAAAGGAAGTCCTCTCCAGGATAGCACAAACAATTGCTGTCCTAACAAGGTTGAATACAATTTAGAAAGACAGGACCATCAGTTCATACTCCAAGTTAAGGTTGTTGCGATCCCTTGTCATCTCCATCTTCCTATACTCTTGTAAAACATGGACCCTCACAGCAGACCTACAACTAGGAATCCAAAGCATGGAGATGAGGTGCTACAGAAGACTTCTGGGAATCTCCTATACCCAGCACATCACCAACGACAAAGTCCGACAGACTATCACACAAGCCATTGCACGATGACATGCTCACAGTGGTAAAGAAACGGAAACTCCGATGTTATGGCCACGTCAAACACCATCCTACAAGGCACTGTGCAAGGAGGCAGAAGAAGAGGGAGACACAAAAAGAGGTAGAAGGACAACATTCGAGACACTGAGCGAAGCTTTGGGGGTTGCTGAGGTCAGAGAAAGATGGAGTACGCTGGTTAAACGATCATCTGTGGTGTTTTTGTCTGATATCACAGATGTGAATAGACCTATCCTATCCTATCCTATCCTGTCCCGTAATCCGGAGGTCGTAGGGGCACCACAGATGATCGTTTAACCAGCATACTCCATCTTTCTTTGTCCTCAGCAGCCCTGATGGCTTCGCTCAGTGTCAAACCAGTCCATTCTCGAATGTTGTCCTCCCACCTCTTTTTCGGTCTCCCTCTTCTTCTGCCTCCTTGCACTGTGCCTTGCAGAATAGTCTTTGCAAGGCCTGATGATCTGGTGACGTGGCCATACCACCGGAGTTTCCGTTTCTTCACCACAGTGAGCATGTCATCGTGCAATGGCTTGTGTGATAGTCTGTTTCTTAGTTCTTGCGAAAGATGGACGTCGGACGTCGGACGTTAAATTAAATAAATAAATAAAAATAAAATCATCTATGGTGCCCCAACGACTTTCAAGATACGGGATAGGATAGGATATAAATGTGGATCTTGGATCCTTTCAACATATTTGGTTTTCAATTCTTTTATTTTAGAAAAAAATGCTATATAGATGCTAAATAAAAATGCTGTACAAATGCATTTCATTATTATTATTATTATTATTATTATTATTATTATTATTATTATTATTATTATTATTATTATTATTATTATTATTATTATTACATGTATTATTATTATTATTATTATTATTATTATTATTATTATTATTATTATTATTATTATTATTATTATTATTATACACATTGATTGCATTATACGCCAAGCTGGAGAATATATTTAGAATTGACTTCTAACTGCAGCTTCTGACTGAGATTTTGGTCTTTCGAAAATATTTTTTTTTAAAATCTGATAATTAAAGAATTCACATTTCCAAGACAGACTCAAACTTTCTAATTATGTCTAAAATTGGATGTTGAAATTATGAGATTTTTATCTAAGGCTGTGATTTGAAGGATGGGCGGGACGAGACAAGAACGGAAAGATGCAAGCAAGTATCATCATCATCATCATCATCATCATCATCATCATCATCAGCAGCAGCAGCAGCAGCAGCAGCAGCAGCAGCAGCAGCAGCAGCAGCAGCATCATTACCACCCCCACCCTCATGACCACCGCCACTACCAACATTATTAACTCGACGACCATTATCACCACTCCGATCTTCACTATCATCATCATCGTCATCAGCAGTGACATAATAATAATAATAATAATAATAATAATAATAATAATAATAATAATAATAATAATAATAATAATAATTCATCATCATCATCATCATCATCATCATCATCATCATCATCATCATCATCATCTTCTTCTTCTTCTTCTTCTTCTTCTTCTTCTTCTTCTTCTTCTTCTTCTTCTTCTTCTTCTTCTTTTTCTTCTTCTTTATTGTCTACAGACCACCCACATAGAGCCACTGACTAATGTGTGCAGTATTGCCTCCATTAATTTCCACATCAGTGAAAACAGTAAACATCAGCAAGGCGAGGTTTGGGGAATTCTGGCTGATTCCTATACTATAATTACGCGCTGATTTTGTATCATCACATTGCTCATTTGACAATGTTGCAGACGCGTTCCTAAAGAGAAAATGATATGAACTGTTTTATTTTGATTTTTAAAAAAGTTTTATACCGTTTACTTATCATCTCAAGGACTCATCAAGGTGCTGGAATATTGATCGCTGGGTGGGCAGAGTAGGCTAACTTGGAGTCGCGTCTCTGCTAACCTGGAGTCGCATCTCTGCTAACCTGGAGTCGCGTCTCTATGGTGGAGAGACCATATTGTCGCGTGAGTAATATTTAAGTATTTGTGTATTTAACCGTACTTATATAGCGCGATTCCAGCTCAAGAGGAGGCAGACGGAGGAAGAGGTAGAAGATGAGGCTGATACTGATAATGAAGATGAGGGCGGGGATGATGGCAATAAGCAGGAGAAGAAGGTGGAGAGGAAACTGTTGGATGCAATTTGTACGCTGATATTTTTAGTTTTAATACCCTGCCACAACAAACAAAGAAACAGGAAATCAAAATAATTGCCCATAAAATCCGTACGGGCTCTTCTGCCTTCTACATTATTGTGCGAACATTAACTGCAACAATCACGCGTGCACAAACATACAGAGAGAGAGGGGGAGAGAGAGAGAGAGAGAGAGAGAGAGAGAGAGAGAGAGAGAGAGAGAGAGAGACAGAGAGACAGAGAGAGAGACAGAGAGAGAGAGATAGAGAGAGAGAGAGAGAGAGAGAGAGAGAGAGAGACAGAGACAGAGACAGAGAGAGAGATGCAATTGTTCACACACACACACAAACAAGCCAAATTAAATATTTTTTTTATAGGTGTGACGGATGGAGCGTTGTCGTTAGTTCTACATCACATTTATTCAGCGCCCTGTTCCCCCTGCCCCACCCCCTTGCTCCCCCACCCCCCTCAAAACCTCCCTCCACTATTTTGTTTTTTCCGCTCCGCCTTACACCGCACAATGGATAGGCACACAATTTGCATGCCGCTATTGCGAGTTCACTAGGAACCGGAAGTAATGACGTGCATTTGGCTATTTCCGTTGGAGGAGACGAAACCGGAAGCAAGGTGCGGCCATGTCGATTCCGATCGACTTTTGCGAGATAACCGGACGTTATGCTATCCTGTTTCTGAGGATTTCACATTTTTCTTATAATCTTTCAAATGTGAAAAGAAAAACATTTGCTTTATAAAATGGGAGGAAAATATTTAATTTTTGCCTAGGACACGACGACGAAGGCTAATGGAAAGGAAACCGTATTAAATGGGGTGTACGCATGTAGCCTGTTGTTATTTCGTCAATGAAACTATATGTAAATATATTTTTTAAGACACTATATAATTTAGCGAGGAGAATGTATATGTATGTCGGTGAATCGTGATATTCCATTCTTTGTTATATTTTGTTCTTTTTTAAAAACAGTTCCCTAAATTAAACTTGACAGGAGTGATAAAAAACCAATTCGGATTAAAGCACGTACATAATGAAAGAAATATTATAAATAAAAACAAAAAATACAATACCAAAATATACGACAGTACGAAATGATTTACGTAACATAAATAAATAAAATGTTCTTCGTGTGACAATTATCGTGATTAATATGGAAAACTTCTAATGCAGTTCATGAGTGCCAAGCTTTTAGTGTATGAAGGGTAAAAAACAATGTGTAAAAATTCAGATTTATAATCCGATCAATAGTTACAAGATTTCCTGAGAGAGAGAGAGAGAGAGAGAGAGAGAGAGAGAGAGAGAGAGAGAGAGAGAGAGAGAGAGAGAGAGAGAGAGAGAAAGAGAGAAAGAGAGAGAGAGAGAGAGAGAGAGACAGAGAGAGAGAGAACATTTTGCACTTTCAGGTGGAGATGCTTTGTATGGATGCACGTGTAGAATTTGTGAATGAGTGGAGTTCATCAAGAACGTAGGTGGTGGGAGGGTGTGTGTGTGTGTGTGTGTGTGTGTGTGTGTGTACATGCGAAAGTCATCTGTCTTCTTACGATGTCACTAGTACTATGTCCTCCTTCCTAATTTCATCAGCGCGGAAGAGCGCCAACAGCGACTGAGATGCTGGAATATTAATAATACATTAATTATGGCCTAGAATAGGACCACAGGTGGTAGTAACAGGAGATGTTGATGATGTTCATATCGAAGATGCTGCTGCTGTTTCCGAGGAGGAGAGGAAGAGGAGGGGGGGAGGATGTGAAGGAAAAGGATAACGATGATGGTGATGATGAGGTTAATATCGAAGATGCTGCTGCTGGTGATGATGACGATGCTGATAGATAATTCGTATGGGATGATGACGATAACGATGATGATAATAATGATGTAGATGGCGGTGATGATGACCATGCTGATAGGTTATCAATGCTTATAGGATGATGATGATGATGATGATGATGATGATGATGATGATGATGATGATGATGATGATGATGATGATGATGATAAAGATTCTGCTGTTGCTACTGCTGCTAAAAATGACGATAACAACCTCTAGACATTGAAGTATCAGAAAATAATCAATTAACTATCTCATGTAAAAAAAAAAAAAAGTCTAATGGAAAACGTTTCACAGATGCATTTTGGGGGTCAGTGACGCCATTCCGTTAAATTGAATCAACGTAGATTAACCTTGCTGATTAGAACAACGCAAAACAATACCCCGTGATGCATTCTTTCTGTTCAAAAGATTCTTTTTCTATTGCTTGGATTTTTTGTGAAAAGAACGACTGACAGAAAATTATAGAACAGAAGAGAAAATATAAAATCAACAAATGAACGGGGAAAAAAATAAGGGAAAATTGATCTGTGGACTAGGGTGATAGAAAATTAAGAGAGAGAGAGAGAGAGAGAGAGAGAGAGAGAGAGAGAGAGAGAGAGAGAGAGAGAGAGAGAGAGAGAGCTCCTCCACCCACGCAGTTTTTTTGCAAAACGTTTAGACAATTGTTTCATGCTTAAGATAATTATAATCAATTTTCTTTGGGAACTCAAAACTGTGAGATCTAATACGAGTGAGCTCTTTAAAGGTGTGTGTGGGTGTGTGTATGTGGGTGTGTGCGTGTGTGTGTGTGTTGCGCCTGTGCTGGTGTAGGAATGTAGGAGGGGAAAGGATCAGTAAAATCTTTTAGGGCACATAAGTCCTTGACTATGCATACAAGCAGTAAATATTATCGTGTTAAGGCCCGGCCACACTTGCGTTACCTACCCAGCCACACTTGTGTTACGCTTATGAGTTCGTTTTGTATTTCTTTGCGTACTGGCTAAAGTACAATTTCACAAGGATAGCGCATGTTTCATGTCTTCTGCAAAAAATACATAAGCCGGACTTACGAGGGCCAATCAGAAGCGAGAGTGTGACGTCACGAGTTTAGAGGTCACCTAAACTTCTCCCACACGCTTGATTACACGCAACAAATGTGATCTGCTACACACGCTTTGGCGAGCTAAAGGCAGTTGACTTCACTTGTTGCGTGTCGACCTTAGTAAAGTTGTTTCATATTATAGTCAAATGGTGAAATGGTACATTACATCGTCATTAAAAAGTGAGGTGTTGGAGGGAAATTACACATCTACGCACGTTTATAAATTCGAACTGGGCCGTGATAAACATGGCGCCACTACATCCGACCCAACGCATAAGCCGTAAACCGTAAGCCAAATGTCGCCACTACATTACGCAGTCCATTAAAAAAAATTTTTAAAAGGTTAAAATCACCCACGCCGGTTTGATATGAATTTGGCCAATCACGAGTGAGCGCGTGACAAGGGTTTGCGCTGGCGAAATAACATCACCAGCTGCGGCCTCGAGGACCTCATTGACATTTCTGTCTCTTCGGTCACGTGATCATTGACGACTGCTTCCGGGGGTAAAAACAAAACAACAATCTCTGACCTCAGAAGGTGTTTAAAAACAAAACTGAGAGTTGAAATTAAAACCGTTGAAACTTTCCCCTTATCAACTTCCCACGTTCATTGTCAACAATGGCTCAATAAGCCGCAAACTCATCTTAGATTGTGTGAAGGCGCAATGCAAATAGATGTGCATTCCATTGTCCTTCAAAGCTATCTTCCACATCATCAGAGCTCGTCATTCATCTCATCGCTGATAATTCCCATTTCAGAGCCATTCTGAGGCTTTCAATGCTCGATCGTTGCTGCGCGTAATTCAAGCATTACGGAAGCGTACCTTTTATAATGAATGACAAGTTATTCTTTGCTTTCAAAAGTTATGAGGTGCTTAGAATAGTGGGACGAAGCGGCTCATTCCGCTGCGCTGGTCTGAGTTATCTGCAAACACGACAGCCATCGATGAACTGCGGTGAGGTCTCGGCTGAGACCCGGCCATCTATGCACGTTGTCGGCACGTATGACGACCCTAGAGTTTCCCCAGCATCAGCTGACTTGCCGGAACAGCCACCCGACTACCGTAGACGAGCAATCCGTGAACAAAAGTTAACTCGCCTTGTACCTGCTGCTGCCGCTGTAAGTTGGAAGACACCACTGTCGGCTAGCCGTTTCTGACGTAGTGGATCACCTGTTGCATATCGGCACCATGAATTCTCGCCGCCCCCAAGGACTCTAGGCGGTCGTTGGTGATTGGCCATGTGCTCTCTACAGCGTCCTCGTACTGCGACACGAGCTTGCTGAGGTCTTCATCTGCTTTTGTGTGTTTCGGCGGGCTCCTAGAGAGAGCGTCGCAATCACCAGGCTCTTTGGTTGTCATGATTGGTACGAGGGGCTTGTGTTCCGTTAGCAATTCAAAATTGTCCAGCTCCACAAGGTATTTTGCAAACTTTTAGCACTCCCAAGCTTAGGCCAGTGCTTCTTCTCTATTTGGGCGTAGCAACATTTTGCCTCCGTGAGTGTTCTGGATGCGAATGCGACAGGGATAAGCTTGCCGTCGCTCCACTGCACGATGGCTTCCCCTAGTCCTTAACTGCTGCTGTGAGCCGATACGACCGTTTTCATCGTAGTGTCGTAAAAGCTCAGAGGCTGTAGTGTGGGCGATCTCTTGTTTGACGTGATCAAACGCTTGCTGTTGTGCTTGGACCCCAAGTCCAAGCACGTTTTTTTTTTCACGAGATCCCTCAGGGGCCTGAGATGTGTGGCAAGATAGGGGAAAATTTGCTGAGATAGCTCACCATGTCACCAGATCATAAGGTCTTGCAAGGACCATCCTGCAAGGCACAGTGCAAGGAGGTAGAAGAAGAGGGAGACCGAAAAAGAGGTGGGAGGACAACATTCGAGAATGGACTGGTTTGACACTGAGCGAAACAATCAGGTTTGCTGAGGACAGGGAAAGATGGAGTACGCTGGTTAAACGATCATCTGCGGTGCCCCTACGACCTCCGAGTTATGGAATAGGATAGGATAGGATAGTTCAACATCCCACACACCGTACGTAGCTGGTTTGGTTCTTTGGCGGAGGCATGTCGGCAATGGCCCTCACTTTCTCTGATTGAGGACGTTTGTGCTTGCTGCGGCGGACATGCGCGTCCGCTCCGCTGTACAGCACCCTATCTACGTCTGCCGTACTTCTCTTCTCTGTGCCGCTTCCTCGGCATCACGTTCTAATTCCTCCTTCTGAGCCGCTTTCGTCTGTTGCTTAATCTGCTCGTTCTGACGAGCGATGTCCAACGCTTTGCTCAAAGTTAGAGCTGCCGTCAGTTGTAGCTTTTCTTGTAGGGATTTATAACTCAGGCCTACAACCAGACAATCCTTGATCTGATCATCGACATCATTGTACTCACAGTGTTGAGCTAGATTTCTCTTGGATCTGTAAACGGGTTTCACACTCTTTCTGCTATCGGTGTTATAGTTTCGGACGCTCGTAGATGACGCTCCTCTTCACAACGAAATACTCTGTGAATTTCTTTCCTAGCGTTTCAAAGGCAGTGTCAACGTCAGTTATCTCTTCTTAATATCGTGGCTGCTTACTATCAGAAAAAGAAGAAGAAGAAGAAGAAGAAGAAGAAGAAGAAGAAGAAGAAGAAGAAGAAGAAGAAGAAGAAGTTGTTGATGATGATGATGATGATGATGATGATGATGATGATGATGATGATGATGATGATGATGATGATGATGATGATAAACCAGGAATAATACTCCACCAATGGACAAAACTGTAGTGTGACGAAGGGGTCTGTTAAAACTTGTGACGTAAAAATAGGGGGACAAGTGATGACTCAGTTTAAACAAGATCAAGACCGCTGTGAGGCTAGCGGATTTGTATCCCCCAAAATGGATCTCTTTCACTGTGTGCTTTGGGTGGGAGGGGAGGGGGGGCAAGAGGAGGGAGGAAAGGAATGGGGTTGGGGGGCGGGAGGGAGGTGGGAAGATTATGGGATTTAACCTCTTTGGTGGAGGAGGAGGGAGTGAGGGTGGGGGTGAAATTGAGAGAGAGACAGAGAGAGAGAGAAACAGAGAGACACAGAGAGAGAGAGAGAGAGAGACAGAGAGAGACAGAGAGAGACAGAGAGAGACAGAGACGTGTGTGTAAATGTGGGTGTGGTGGTATCTTTTCGCAAATTTTACCATAATACAATTTACTAAAACCAAGGTCATGCTGCGAACGCAATCATCATACATTTTGGAATGTAAAATAACCTAAATTAACAACAACAACAAAACAAAATAATTAGGAATAAGGAAGCTTAACGTCCTATTGCGTTAGCGTTAAGGACGAATCACCACGTCGCCACCCTGATAACAATGGTCATCATCATCATCATCATATCAAAAATAGAAAAAGACGATTGCGCCTAAAAGCAGCTTGTGGAAAAGCGCTACTGACAAATATTTGGACACTTTATTTGCTATCGGCCATCTAGACTGTGATACCAATCGCTTTGAACACGTCATCTTTCTCGCCACTGTTCATTTTGCCTTTCATCGTGAAGCGTTTTTGCAGTGGCCAACAACAAGCAACATTCTTGACCCTTGGAAGCAAGCATGGAGGATGACACGTGATGATCATCCCACTTCCAATCACCGGGGCGCAAACTTGTTTTTTCCAACCTAGTTCCAGTCATTCGCCCAAAAAGGCAATCACCGAAGTCGAACGAAGCTCTCCGATGTGTTACGAGATGATGCCTGCATGACGACGACTAGTTGACATTAAAAATGATCCCTGTTGCTTCTAATTCTGTTCGATTTACACAGATTAGTATTTCGCAACGGTATACGTTTTTTAATTATCGATCATATTTAATAGTTGCGTTCCCTGATTTGCATTTTGTTAGTTCTCAGCAGTAGACTAATAATACCATTCCCCATTTCCTGCCTAGAACCAAGTAGACACTGTTATACAGTATACATAGGCTTAATCTACATTATATATTATAGGTCAGTCTTCGCGCAGCGAAGAAGCTCACTAGCTGAATATAATTATTAGACCTGTATTGTTTGTTTTATACGTAAATAAATGTATAAATTACAGTATATATATTCTAATTAATAATATTTAGGCCTATACTTAATAATATTTGAATCTTTAAATTTCCGGAGAAGGACGAGTAGGCTAAGCGAATTTTTTTTATAACTCGAGATCAGAGTTAAATTAATAGTTAGTTAGTTATTCATTGCTTACAGGGTCCAGCGGACTGCAAAGAGCCGAATCAGGACCACAAAATCAAGACAACTCGAGATCAGAGTTAAATTAATAGCTAATTAGTTATTCATTGCTTACAGGGTCCAGCGGACTGCAAAGAGCCGAATCAGGACCACAAAATCAAGACCACAACTTCGCTAGTAGTAGTAGTAGTAGTAGTAGTAGTAGTAGTAGTAGTAGTAGTAGTAGTAGTAGTAGTAGTAGTAGTAGTAGTAATATAGTTATTTAGTTAAATCTTTAATTTATTTATTTGTTTCGTTATTATTATTATTATTATTATTATTATTATTATTATTATTATTATTATTATTATTATTATTATTATTATTCCTATTTTTAAAAAAAAAAAGAAAAAAGAATAGTGTGCTGCTGTGCTTGCTCAATGGTGTAAATATGGTCAGTGACGTTTTGTTTTTTTTTGCTGAAGTTGGGTGTAACCCGAAATATTCAGATGGTGTTACTGGTTATTTTTTCTTATAGATTTACCAGTTTTTAGATGATTTATGGAAATTTCCGCCTGCCACGCAACATTTTTTTAAATACGTGTTTCTCATTAAAATACATATCATTGAAATACATATAACACATTTACTGTATCAGTTAAAAAGAATAATATTAGTTAAATAAATAATTGCTTTGGTGATTGCAATAAAAATGTCGCTGTTTTTTGAGACAATTATAAACTTGCTTTGCCTTGGGCTGCAGAAGGGACATCAACGTATCCATAGCGCTTTGAAGTTTTGTCATGGTTTTATTGTTTATATAGATGTGAAATCGTTGTATGTGCGCATTATGTGTTATGTATTACTTTTACTCTTTATTACTATTTGTGTCAATATATTAATCATCATAAAATAATAATAATACTAACTGCTTCAAAATGCGAATCTCGACTTGACTTACAGCTTGAAGCTGTGCAGATCGAGAAAGAATTAGATCTAGAAGCAACAGCGACTATTTTTATGCACGGATATTTCACCACAGGCTCTGAAGTCTTTTCTTTCGTCTTTGTAAACTCGTGGGCCTCCTACATACGTACGTACCGTTGTATAGTATGTAATTGAGGCCTACGAAAGACGAGACTTCCCAGCCTGTGGTTTCATGTAGTGCTGCCAGCCTTCGTTCTTAAAACATCGGATAGCTTTGCTCGACTCGGAGAGCTTCGTTCTACTTCGGTAATTGCCTTTTTCGGCGAATGACTGGAACTAGGTTGGAAAAAACAAGTTCGCCACCGGGGCTTTACCCAAGTAGAATGGATCCGCGAAAGCAAATAAAGAATCCTCGATCGCGCCGCGGTAGATAAGACACAGTATTTGGACCAGGAACGGTGGGGATCAGACTATATTATACTGTCCTTTGTCGTCTTGTAACATTTATAACTGGCACCACGTGTGAATTTCTCTTTGATTGAGATAATAAAGTGATCGTATTCGTATTCGTATTCGTAGACTGCGTGGTAGGCGAAAGGAATCGGCCGCTCAACCGGCTTGTTCTCAAACCGCGCAAGAACGCACGTGTAACCTTCCCTCACGTCAAAACGATGTAGGCTTATGATAGTGGAAAGTTCCGCATATCATAAAATAGGCCTAAATCAATATCTTCGCAGTGATAGATAGGACTGCATTATTTCGATGTAAATGAAGATATTACATGATAGGTGGAATGCGGTTTGAGAATAAACCGTTTTGAGCGGCCGACTCATTTCGCCAAATACGCTTCCTAATCCCACCCTTCGATCTATGGTACATGGGCTGTATGCTACTACTGCTACCGCTATGCTATCTATGGTACATGGGCTGTATGCTACTACTGCTACCGCTATGCTATCTATGGTACATGGGCTGTATGCTACTACTGCTACCGCTATGCTATCTATGATACATGGGCTGTATGCTACTACTGCTACCGCTATGCTATCTATGGTACATGGGCTGTATGCTACTACTGCTACCGCTATGCTATCTATGGTACATGGGCTGTATGCTACTACTGCTACCGCTATGCTATCTATGGTACATGGGCTGTATGCTACTACTGCTACCGCTATGCTATCTATGGTACATGGGCTGTATGCTACTACTGCTACCGCTATGCTATCTATGGTACATGGGCTGTATGCTACTACTGCTACCGCTATGCTATCTATGGTACATGGGCTGTATGCTACTACTGCTACCGCTATGCTATCTATGGTACATGGGCTGTATGCTACTACTGCTACCGCTATGCTATCTATGGTAAATGGGCTGTTTGCTACTACTGCTACCGCTATGCTATCTATGGTACATGGGCTGTATGCTACTACTGCTACCGCTATGCTATCTATGGTACATGGGCTGTATGCTACTACTGCTACCGCTATGCTATCTATGGTACATGGGCTGTATGCTACTACTGCTACCGCTATGCTATCTATGGTACATGGGCTGTATGCTACTACTGCTACCGCTATGCTATCTATGGTACATGGGCTGTATGCTACTACTGCTACCGCTATGCTATCTATGGTACATGGGCTGTATGCTACTACTGCTACCGCTATGCTATCTATGGTACATGGGCTGTATGCTACTACTGCTACCGCTATGCTATCTATGATACATGGGCTGTATGCTACTACTGCTACCGCTATGCTATCTATGGTACATGGGCTGTATGCTACTACTGCTACCGCTATGCTATCTATGGTACATGGGCTGTACGCTACTACTGCTACCGCTATGCTATCTATGATACATGGGCTGTACGCTACTACTGCTACCGCTATGCTATCTATGGTACATGGGCTGTACGCTACTACTGCTACCGCTATGCTATCTATGGTACATGGGCTGTACGCTACTACTGCTACCGCTATGCTATCTATGGTACATGGGCTGTACGCTACTACTGCTACCGCTATGCTATCTATGGTACATGGGCTGTATGCTACTACTGCTACCGCTATGCTATCTATGGTACATGGGCTGTATGCTACTACTGCTACCGCTATGCTATCTATGGTACATGGGCTGTATGCTACTACTGCTACCGCTATGCTATCTATGGTACATGGGCTGTACGCTACTACTGCTACCGCTATGCTATCTATGATACATGGGCTGTACGCTACTACTGCTACCGCTATGCTATCTATGGTACATGGGCTGTACGCTACTACTGCTACCGCTATGCTATCTATGGTACATGGGCTGTACGCTACTACTGCTACCGCTATGCTATCTATGATACATGGGCTGTATGCTACTACTGCTACCGCTATGCTATCTATGGTACATGGGCTGTACGCTACTACTGCTACCGCTATGCTATCTATGGTACATGGGCTGTACGCTACTACTGCTACCGCTATGCTATCTATGGTACATGGGCTGTACGCTACTACTGCTACCGCTATGCTATCTATGATACATGGGCTGTATGCTACTACTGCTACCGCTATGCTATCTATGGTACATGGGCTGTACGCTCCTACTGCTACCGCTATGCTATCTATGGTACATGGGCTGTACGCTCCTACTGCTACCGCTATGCTATCTATGGTACATGGGCTGTATGCTACTACTGCTACCGCTATGCTATCTATGGTACATGGGCTGTACGCTACTACTGCTACCGCTATGCTATCTATGGTACATGGGCTGTACGCTACTACTGCTACCGCTATGCTATCTATGGTACATGGGCTGTATGCTACTACTGCTACCGCTATGCTATCTATGGTACATGGGCTGTATGCTACTACTGCTACCGCTATGCTATCTATGGTACATGGGCTGTACGCTACTACTGCTACCGCTATGCTATCTATGATACATGGGCTGTATGCTACTACTGCTACCACTATGCTATCTATGATACATGGGCTGTATGCTACTACTGCTACCACTATGCTATCTATGATACATGGGCTGTACGCTACTACTGCTACCGCTATGCTATCTATGGTACATGGGCTGTACGCTACTACTGCTACCGCTATGCTATCTATGGTACATGGGCTGTATGCTACTACTGCTACCGCTATGCTATCTATGGTACATGGGCTGTATGCTACTACTGCTACCGCTATGCTATCTATGGTACATGGGCTGTACGCTACTACTGCTACCGCTATGCTATCTATGATACATGGGCTGTATGCTACTACTGCTACCGCTATGCTATCTATGGTACATGGGCTGTACGCTACTACTGCTACCGCTATGCTATCTATGATACATGGGCTGTATGCTACTACTGCTACCGCTATGCTATCTATGATACATGGGCTGTATGCTACTACTGTTACCGCTAATGCTATCTATGATACATGGGCTGTATGCTACTACTGCTACCGCTATGCTATCTATGATACATGGGCTGTATGCTACTACTGCTACCGCTATGCTATCTATGATACATGGGCTGTATGCTACTACTGCTACCGCTATGCTATCTATGATACATGGGCTGTATGCTACTACTGCTACCGCTATGCTATCTATGGTACATGGGCTGTACGCTACTACTGCTACCGCTATGCTATCTATGATACATGGGCTGTATGCTACTACTGTTACCGCTAATGCTATCTATGATACATGGGCTGTACACTACTACTGCTTCCCCCGTTGGGGTGCCGGGGGTTTCAATATAAATAGTATCCCCACTTTCTGGAAATTTAGTGCTTTAAATTCCCACGTCGCTGTCTTTCTCATTTGCTCTTTCTCATTCCTGCTCTGTTCTATCAATCTGCTATACTATCGTCTTCTTCGCTAGACCAGTCTCCTACCTTTTTTCTTGAAAACTCTTCCGGGACAAGACTCCTTGTTTGTGTATGGGGTCTGTTGGATCAGCTTGGGAATGTTGGACGCTTTCTGCCGGGTGGTCACTAGGGCTTCCTATGATGTTATTATTTAGCAATATAGGCATTTTATATGTATGTGTTTTGTTGATAATTTATAATGATGTTTGTATTCTATTTTGTTTTTGTAACCGGGGGTTCGAGTAGTTGGGGTAAAGCCTCAGCCGTCCCCTGCGTGGGATGTCTTTGTTGTAAGGTGACTGGCCGGTGGAGGGCGTTCAATTTTCCCACTGGGGTTGTTTCAGCAGGTCTTTTATGCGGATCGGGGGTTGCCCGGTCCTGATTTGGCTCGAAAGAGTCCGCTGGACCTAAAGCAACAATCAATCAATCAATCAAAGCTACTACTGCTACCGCTGAGCTGTACGCTACTACTGCTACCGCTATGCTATCTATGATACATGGGCTGTACGCTACTACTGTTACCGCTATGCTATCTATGATACATGGGCTGTACGCTACTACTGTTACCGCTATGCTATCTATGATACATGGGCTGTACGCTACTACTGTTACCGCTATGCTATCTATGATACATGGGCTGTACGCTACTACTGTTACCGCTATGCTATCTATGATAAATGGGCTGTACGCTACTACTGTTACCGCTATGCTATCTATGATACATGGGCTGTACACTACTACTGTTACCGCTATGCTATCTATGATACATGGGCTGTACACTACTACTGTTACCGCTATGCTAATGATGATTCACTTTCCTTTTGCTATGGCGGTCCCGTTTAAGTTTTACTTGGTTAATCGAATGCCCCTTTGGTTTCCAGTGTATCATGTGAGACTACCCTACTCCTGGGTTTTACGCGCCGTGTTTCCACGCCCAATAAAGATGGTTCTAAACCATTTCGTAAATTCGCTCAACAGATTAAACTCCCCCCCCCCCCTCTCTCTCTCTCTCTCTCTCTCTCTCTCTCTCTCTCTCATCCCATTTTTATGTCAAAATTGAACTCTCATTTTCTGCAGTTCAACTCGCACAATCCCAGTGCGTCTCAGAATGTTAACTGCCCATTTTGTACGGATAAGCCTACAGCCGAAACCGAACTGCATTTTTTATTAGTCTGTCCAAAATATAACCAGTTACGTAATATGTACATTCCAAGAAAATTTGTCAGAATTCCCTCCTTGTGCAAGATGTCATTATTATTAGCTAGTACTAACGAAAGACTCATTATAAATGTGACTAATTTTATATTTAAGGCCACTAAACTCCGATCTGAAGACATGAACCCAATCTTTGTAGCTAGCTAAGTCCGTCCCGTGATAAGGTATACTGTTGTAATTAGTAGCCCTATCGTTAACAGTTCACACATATATAATTGCTAATGTATCCGGAAGTCCCTTTGCGGCAAATGTTAATGTTGTGTATTCCATTGTTTTTTTCTGGTTTCATTGTTGATTTGTATCTTCCAACTATGTGAACTCCATTGTTATGGGCCTGGTGCCTGACAATAAATTTTCTGAATCTGAATCTGAATCTGAATCTCTCATCCCATTCCTTCCACTCTCCGTCCAGACAATATTTTAAGTTCACCTAAATCACCCGCCTAATGCTTTGATTAACACTCAATATTCATAAAACTACGCCAACCAGGCTGGAGCGATCACGGTTGCGTGTTTCCAAATCATAGGGACAGAGAGATGTCAGAGATTTCCCTCTTTCCTCATGGCCAGCTTCATAAGAGCAGTGGTCACTTTCCTCGCTCTTGCAGGTGCTGTTCCTTCACATGTTCTAAAAAAAAGAACAGAAAAGGCCAGGAAAATAGCAGTTAGGTAGAATAGGGATGCTGTCCGCCATTTCGTTTTTTGCCCGCTCAACGGACTATTTAAGTAATAACCTGCTCAGTGGACTGGCTTTTTCTTAACTTCCAATCCTGTACGTGAGCCCAAACCTTTACACCGCCACGGCCACGCATTCCAAGAGTTTATTGTTTTAATTCAATCTATCCTATCCTATCCTATCCTATCCTATCCCGTAACTCGGACGTCGTTGGGGCAAGACAGATGATCGTTTAACCAGCGTACTCCATCTTTCCCTGTCCTCAGCAACCCTGTGTCAAGAAACGGAAACTTCGATGGCAATGCCACATAGCCTCAGGCCTTGCAATGACAATCCTGCAATGCACGGTGCAAAGAGGCAGAAGAATAGGGAGACAAAATCAAAAAATCAAAACTGTGGTCAAGAGGGAGGTGGAGGGGGGGGGTAAGTTACAGAGTCAGTACAGACTATCAATAGATCCAGTAGATTTTTCTGTGAAGCATAAATTCAGAACAATGAGTAATTATTATACATGAGATGTATGGTCCAGAGCTGGCGTGCATGAACGAACTTAAAAGCCGACTTAGACTTAACGCTTCACTAAAACATGCTACTTAAGTCTAAGTCGGCTTTTAAGTTTGTTCATGCACGCCAGCCCTGGTCCGGCTCTTTGCAGCCCGCTTGATCCTATAAACAATGGCTAACAAAATATGAGATACAATTCAGATTATTTTACAAGGATTGTTTTGTGGTTATATTGGACGTCATTTGTATAAGTTAAAATGATTTATACAAATGTGATTGTTGTAAGTTCAATTTTATTTATTCCTTCTTCTCTTCATTATGACATTTCCTTATTTGTTTAAGTTTTTCCCCTACCCCCCATCAAGTCTAAAATCACTTAGATGAAAAGACGTTACATTAAAGAAACTAACAAAGAGAAAGACAGAAAAAACAGGTGGGAATGGCTTGATACTGAGCGAAGCCATAAGGACTGCTGAGGACAGAGGAAGATGGAGTACGCTGGTTAAACTATCTTCTGTGATGCCCCAATGAGTTTCGAGTTATGGGATAGGATAGGATAGGATAGGATAGGATAGGATAGGATTGATAGAGGTCTATTGTCCTCCGTGAGATAAAGGAATGACAGGAAAGATCTCTCTCTTCTTTTCTGCTGTTATTTAAGATTGTGGAATTGTGTCAATTTATTTAGCTTTGTAAAGTGTTTGAGAATTCGTTACTTGTTAAACGTAATCGCTTTTTCTCCTTCTCCTTCTAATACTTCTACTTCTTCCTCCTTTTTCGATATTGTAAGCGAAACAAATTTTCTTTCTTCTAAAGCTTCGATCTCGTCCTTCTTCTTCTTCTTCTTTTCCCTCTTCCTCTTCTTCGTCTTCTTACTTCTATTCTTCCTTCCTATTTCAACACCCGTCTCATCCTCATTCTACATTTCTCTCCGTCTTTTTTTTCTTTGCTTCTTTTTCTTTGTGACAATGTATGGTTCCTTTTATTTGTTCTGGTTTTACTTTGAAAAATGCTCAATGCCGTAAATAGTGTCTTAATGAACAGCCCTTATTGCTCACGCTTTGTCAGGCACGCCTCAATGTTCAACAAGATTCTTTTTACATCCATCTATATATCTCCTCCTAAAGCCTCCATCTATATATCTCTTCCTAAAGCCTCCATCTATATCTCTTCATAAAGCCTCTATCTATATCTCCTCCTTACGTCTCCATCTATATCTCTCCTCCTAAAGCCTCCTTCTATATCTCCTCCTTACGCCTCCATCTATATCTCCTCCTAAAGCCTCCATCTATATCTCTCCTCCTAAAGCCTCCTTCTATATCTCTCCTTACGTCTCCATCTATATCTCTCCTCATAAAGCCTCCATCTATATCTCTTCTTCTAAAGCCTCCATCTATATCTCCTTCTAAAGCCTCCATCTATATCTCTTCCTTACACCTCCATATATATCTCTTCTTCTAAAGCCTCCATCTATATCTCCTCCTTACACCTCCATCTATATCTCATTCTAAAGTCTCCATTTATATCTCTTCCTTACACCTCCATCTATATCTCTTCTTCTAAAGCCTCCATCTATATCTCCTCCTTACACCTCCATCTATATCTCTTCTTCTAAAGCCTCCATCTATATCTCCTCCTTACACCTCCATCTATATCTCTTCTTCTAAAGTCTCCATTTATATCTCCTCCTAAAGCCTCCATTTATATCTCTCCTCATAAAGCCTCCATTTATATGTCCTCCTCAAGCCTCCATCTATATCTCCCCCTCATACCTCCATCTATACTTCTCTTCCATCGCACCCCCATATTTCTTTTTTCCAATTTCAGAAACCGAGTTAAGATGTCGCCTTTAAAAAATAACAATCAATTAATGTATCGCCAACGCTTTAAGGTGACATTGTTGCCAACATATGTCATAGCGGGTTGACGCTAATGATAATTGGATACCCTAGCTTTCCCCCGTTTTCCTCTTTTTCTGTCATAATTTAATTAAAACGCCCCTTAAAAGCTGGTCTGTGATATCCAGTTTGACTTTGTACGTACTGTATTAAAGAAAAGTATTGCGCTCTCTCTCTCTCTCTCTCTCTCTCTCTCTCTCACTCTCTCTCTCTCTTCCCCCCCCCCCCTCTCTCTCTCTATTTCTTACGATGCTTAACCAGTTTTATCTCTTAATGTTGTACCGTTTTGTCCAAATATGTATCCTTGTTACATGTGACGTTTGTATTATTTCTTACCTTGTTTGATCTCATAATGTTTTACCACATTGTTTACATGTATAGCCTTGCGCACGTATGTGTGTGTGTGTGTGTGTATGCGTGCGAGCGCATACAGCAAGCTTTAAGTTTGGTTTTGCGCTATACAAATAAATTATTATTATTATTATTATTATTATTATTATTATTATTATTATTATTATTATTATTATTATTACTATTATTATTATTATTATTATTATTATTATTATTATTATTATTATTATTATTATTATTATTATTATTATTATTATAAGTGTTGTTGTTGTTGTTGTTGCTATAACAATGCCGACCGAAGAAAACAAACATTAGTACAGGCCCATCCAGCATTCAACACAGAATCAAGCCAAAGGTAAAATTACGTGCTGTCATTGCACACTTTGTGCCTC
>CM072514.1:85944580-85959580 GCA_036898135.1 Oncomelania hupensis | reverse complement strand
CTGAGATAGATATAGACTATTTGGCAGCGCCATGAGATAGATATAGACTGTATCTGGCAGCGCCTTGAGATCTAGACTGTATCTGGCAGCGCCCTCAGCAGCCATTGAGCTGGAAAAGCGCTGTACAAAACCGATAACATAAAACATATAAATGCTAACTCCACCTCGGTTAGTACTTGCGATCATAGAAACGAAACGTCGCACAACAATCGCCCCAATCCCTGTAAAAAGAAGGTAAAGCAGCGCATCCTTATAAAATATATGGCTATATTCAAGCACACAGAGATATAGATTCCGTTTGAATATACACGGTCTTTGAATGTAAGCAAGCTTTGTTTAATAAGCCCCAATACGAAGGCTTTGTTTGCTTTTGTCCAAAACGGGTTGATCCTAAAATTCGCATTGTTATTACATTACACAGTGATACAGTTTGAATTTTCCATGTCATTTCAAGGATGCCTTGTGTGAACCAGGCGGCTTGAAGTGCGTGTGCGTTCTTGGTATCTGGGGTAGAATGGGGCAATAGAATAGGATAGATTCTATCAACCTAAAACGAAAGACTTGCAGAGTAAAGTGTTTTTACGGGTTCTGTCTCTTGCCGGCTTTGGTGGTTGCTATTTTTAGCTCCAAAATGTTGGTTAGCCCTTTGCTATTAATAGACACCAAAACTACGGAATGTATTCATAAAAAAAAAAAACAAACATACTTTCCAAAGAGGTCCTTTTTTCGGAATGGGGGTAAAGCCTATTTGTTTTCAGTTAGGCAACATTCACTGTGCATGTTTAAAGGATCTAAAACTAAAGAAATTTGCTTTGAAGAACACCGTGCGAAAGATCCTGCCCTGCTTCGCCCCCTGAAAATCGCATCTGAAAATGTAGAACAGGTTGAAACTTTTAAGTATTTAGGGACGGTTTTAGACAAGAACTTGAATTTCAGTGATCATGTTGGTTTTATTTGCAAAAAGGCCAATCAAAGGATGTATCTAATAAAAAAAAAGTTGAAAAATTGGGGGGTCAATCCACATATCTTAGAAATGGTTTACAGATCTTTAGTAGAAAGTATTTTATGCTTTAACATCGTTACCTGGTTCGGAAATCTTGGCGTTCGGAAATCTTGACAGGAACAGACTCAACCGTATTGTAAACCTAGCTAGCGAAGTGATAGGAAAGACACAAAAGCCAATAACAGAAATATATAAAGATTTTGTGAAAAGCAAAGCTAAAAAGATCATGTCTGATAACAGTCATCCCATGTGTAGATCATTTAAACTGTTGCCCTCAGGTCGGAGGTTTAGAACTCCGGCCTGGAAAAGAAACTTGTATGGCCACTCTTATTTACCAAGTGCAATCCGCATTTTGAATTTAAGCAAACTGTGATACCCCCAGTTACCTACTTTTTTTTTCTGTGTACTGTGATGATGTAATGTGATATGATGTGAGTTGTGCAATGAAGTAAGCGATTTATTAGTATGATTGTCTTAATGTTTTATATAACAAAAACTGCTAATATTTCTTTTAGTTTTTAATCTTTTCGTCTTAGTCTTTGTGCTACAAAAGACAAAATTCCATGTTATTGTATTTTAACTATGGACAATAAAGATTCGTATTCGTCGAGGGGGCAAAGTGAGACCCTTTAAACAAAAGCTGAAAACAGCACGGCTGAAATTTTGGTTTGAAGCAGAATTTTGAATTTCTGCGGACTTAATTACACCTTCCCAGTTCCAACCAATCCTATCCTATCCTATCCTATCCTGTCCCGTAACTCGAAGGTCGATTGGGCACTACAGATGATTGTTTAACCAGCGTACTCCATCTTTCTCTGTCCTAAGCAACCCTCATGGCCTCGCTCAGTGTCAAGCCAGTCCATTCTCGAATGTTGTCCTGCCCCTTTTTCTTTTCTCCCTCTTATTCTGTCTGCTTGCACCGTGCCTTGCAGGATGGTCTTTGTGAGGTCTGATGCTCTGATGACGTGGCCATACCATCGGAGTTTCCGTTTCTTCACCACTGTGAGCATGTCACCGTGTTGTCCAATGGCTTGTGTGGTGGTGTGTCGGACTTCGTTGTTAGAAGCGATATCTGAATTCACACACACACAAACACACGCTCACACCTACACATACACACACACGCACATTCACACACGCACACAACATTTGAGAAAGATGCGACCTTCATTGAATCATTCCCAGTGCCACGAGCGACGCAGCCTCCCAAAGGACGTGATGGAGAAGCATCTAGGCAGGGGAGGTAATGAGAAATCATGGCAATTAGCGCGCGCTCTCTGATCAATGTGTTCCGAAACCACCTAAATTCTCTCCCCTGCTGCTTCTTCTGTTGCTCGCTTTAATGAAAGAATGGAATTCGTAGTCGGGCAGCCGAGCAGAGCAGCCATTCACATTGTGCTTTTTTTGAAGGGTGGGGTTGTAGAGGGGTGGGGGAGATGTCCTCCTGTTTGAACTTCTTACTTCTAAACGAAGATTCCACTGTGCTCGCTCCAGAACACAGAGGTACAAAAACAGTTTCATTCCTACCGCCATCTCCTTGCTGAATGAAAACTATGCCAGAATGTCTTCCTAGTACTGTCTTGCTGCTTGTGTATTCAACTGTCTTGCCGCGCATTTCATTTCATTTCATTTCATGCCTCCCATCTGACTATGTTGTGTATGTGTGTGTGTTTGTGTTATACAATACTGCAATCAGTCTATATCTACGACTTTCTTCTTATTGTTGTTATTATTGATATTACTATCATTATTATTATACAGTAGTTATACATGTACTAGTATTGTGTTATGTTATACTACTTTCGTTCCTATCTTAATCAACGAAATCAATTTGTAGACATTCGTGGAATAAATTCCTCTGTAGGCCATGTGATTCACGGGGTTCCTCAAGGATCTGTTCTAGGGCCTGCCTTTTTTGTATTTATATTGATTATTTGCCATTACATCTCTCAAATCATTCTGTTGAATGCCATAGGTTAGCTGATGACACAACTTTGCAAAATCAGGAATTTTTCTACAAGGTGCTCTTAACAATGGTGCAATTTAAACCACATGTCTCTGAATCCGGCTAAATCTAAAGCTATGTTAATAACAACTAGACAAAAGCATCAGCAGGTTCCGCTTTCTCTTGATTTAGTCGTGAATGGAAAAAATTTCGAACAGATTAAAAGGTTGAAAGTAATTAACTTTTAGGCGTAATCGTAGACAACAAAATCAGTTGGCATTCACATATTAAAAGTAAGCCTATTTGTAAAATTCTCTCAAAAAATTATTTATGTTGTCTAAGCTTCAATCTAACGTAACCGCAGACGCAAAAAAAAAAAAACTTTTATAATGCTCATATCAAACCTCACATTGATTATATTTCAACAATATTGGACGGCTGCAGTGATGCCTTATTTAAAAAGATTAATTCTATTCATCGCAGAGCTGCAAAACTAGTTATCCCCAATGCTTCCCAACTGTTTCAAATTTAAAATTAGCTGGAATGCCCCCTCTTAACAAACACCTAACTTACGATCAAGCCGTTTAATGTACAAAATACTGGACGATAAAGCCCCTGCTTATTTAAAAGCACTTTTTAGCAAATTATTATCTCGTTATTCATCCTTCAGACACGACTTAACATTTCCGCAACCACGCTTAGACATATTTAAAACATCTCTGTCGTATTCTGGTCCAAGCCTGTGGAATTCTCTACCACAAGAGGTCAACGATAGTAAATCATTAACATCGTTTAAAACTTGACTCCACAAATGGCTACTCTTCCTTTGCTCCTAATATTAAAAGTTATATACCTGTTGTTCTTTCCTAATATGCGGCAATGTAAGTTTTTAAGAATGTGTGAATATGTGTGTGTGTGTGTGTGTGTGTGTGTGTGTGTGTGTTTGTTTGTGTGTGTGTGGGTGGGAGGGGTGAGGAAAATGGGTATCGGGGGAGGGAGAGGGGTGGAAAGAAGGGAGTAGTATGCGTAGTTAGGTGCATCGTTATTTCTTACCGTAGCTTGGTATATATCTGTATGTATGTATATATATTATATAATTAATTGTATGTTACTTCTTTGGTTCTTAGTTGTTTATTAATGACTGGCTATAAGACAGGTTCATAGGACCTAATATTATTTGACCTATTATTATTATTTTTATTTTTATTATTATTATTATTATTATTATTATTATTATTATTATTATTATTATTATTATTATTATTATTATTATTATTATTAAAATGGTTCATAGGTGTCTCAATTAATGTATTTATGTGTATGTTCTAACGGCATTATTCCTCTATTGATAACGGTTGTTTGGTCACACTTGCAACTGCAGCATGTTTGCCAACGCTGGAATATGCGTGTGAAAAGTGTGAATGCTTGTGCATGTTTGCACTATGCATGCAATGGACCAGAGGCCGTTTATGCACTAAATTGTCAAGTTCTCTCTCTCTCTTTCTCTCTCTCCCTCTCTCTCTCTCCCCTCCCCCTCCGTGGGGGTGCCGGGGGTTTCTGTTTAAACATTATCCCCACTTTCTGGAAATGTAAATTCCCACTGTCGCTGTCTTTCTTCCTTGTTCTTTCTCATTGATACTTTGTGCTATCAATCAACTATACTATCTTCTTCTCTAGACCAGTCACATACCTTTTATCTTGAAAACTCTTCCAAAACTCCTCAGTTATGTATGAGGTCTGTTGGGTCTCCTTGGCAATATTTAATTCTTTCAGCCAAATGGTCACTAGGGCTTCCTATGGTATTATTTTGCAATGTAGGCATTTTATATGTAGGTGTTTTGTTGATATTTTATAATGATGTTTATATTCTATTTTGTTTTTGTAAAAGGGGTTTCGATAAATTCGAGTATAGCTTCAGCGTCCCCTGCGTGGGATGCCTTTATTGTAAAGTGACCGGCTGCTGGAGTGCCTTCAGTGATACCATTAGGGTTGTTTCAGCAGATCTTATATACTGATCAGGGGTGAGTCCTCTTTCAACCACGTTGTGGTCCTGATTTTGTGGTCCTGATTCGGCTCTTTGCAGTCCGCTGGACCCTGTAAGCAATGAATAACTCTCTCTCTCTCTTTCTCTCTTTCTCTGTCTCTCTGTTTCACTCTTTCTCTCTCTCTCCGTCTACGTGTCAGTCTCTGCCTTTCTAATTCTCTGTCTCTGTCTCTGTCTCTGTCTCTGTCTCTGTCTGTCTGTTAATTAATTAATTAATTATAAAAGTGATGTATAATAACATCTATGACAACACAGTCATTCATGTATTTATTTATTTATTTATTTATTTATTTATTTATTTATTTACTTTATTATTATTATTATTATTATTATTATTATTATTATTATTATTATTATTATTATTATTATTATTATTATTATTATTATTATTATTATTGTTATTATTATTATTATTATTATTATTATTATTATTATTATTATTATTATTATTATTATTATTATTATTCTAAGGGTGAAGGATATGGGGAGGAAGGATGGTTGCCTAAAATTGTTTAAAGATAATGATGAAGATGTTGGTGTGATTGTGTGTGCATGTGTGTGTGTGAGTGATGTGATTTCCAAGTTAAAGTTAAAGGTTAATTATTATTATGTTAATTTCTTAAGGGACAGATTGGAAGATTAGACTGTATCATTAGTCTAAAATCTTTATCCCTAATAAAAAAGTTTCAAAAAGTTTCAAAGTTTCTGTCTCTCTCTCTCTCTCTCTCTCTCTCTCTCTCTCTCTCTCTCTCTCTCTCTCTCTCTCTCTCTCTCTCTCTCTCTCTCTCTCTTTACAACGAGTTTGAGTAGAGAGAGTGCTAGAGACCGGAAGACGTTTTGTGGAAACAACAGTTTACATTTAAACAGCCCAACACAAATGTAGGTGTTGCCATTTCATAAGAAACGCGAAAATAATTCCCATAAAAATTATTGTAAATACGGGCAAAGCAAAACAGGAAGTGCTCTTTGACAGGAATACGACAACAGCGGACTTAAAGTGTGTCTGAGGTCTTTTTTTTCCTCAAAATTATACACTAGATAGTAATCATCAAATAAAAGTGCATTACTCCCTACTTTTGACATAAAAACTCTCAAATAAGCGCGTACGCAACGTAATCAGACATTCGGTCCTTGTATAACGTCATTTGCTTCCTACACCGTCGATGCAACAGACCGAGAACCTGTCGCATAGCCACAGCAAAGTCCTCCAAAGCACGCTGATGACGTTGAGTCACCCAGGAATACGACAACAGCGGACTTAAAGTGTGTCTGAGGTCTTTTTTTTCAAAATTATACACTAGATAGTAATGATCAAATAAAAGTGTATTACTCCCTACTTTTGACATGAAAGCTCTCTTCTTCTTCTTCTTCTTGTTTTATTCTTATTCTTATTCTTATTCTTATTATTATTATTACATTCGACTCATTCTTCTCTACGACACAAACGGGAAAGCCCGTTTTGACGTTTGACATCCGATTTAGCGTTTCACCACAGGTGCTTACATTCGGGTCTCGCAAAAAGAGACGGTCGTCGACCGTCGTTACCGCAAAAAATGTTTTCACTGACATGCAACACAAACCTGACTACGGTAATATTTGCTACCAAAAATATAGGAGAGATTCACTTTAAATAGAGAACCGGAAAATCTAACAAAGTAAATGTTTGAAAAAAGAGCGGGTGGAGAAAATAAAGAAGTGCCGGGTGTGCGTGAGTGGTTTAAAAAAGAAGATTAAAAAAAGAATGTTTTATGGGATGTACTGAGCTCTGTGCTTATCTGAAACAAAGCTTTCTGTGCACAATTAATTTCATTGTTCTTACAGAAAGCACTTACATTAAGAAAAATAAAAAGAATAAAAAAGAAACACTAAAATGTTTGAAGACCTTTTCTCAAGTCAGAATGGGGGGAAAAATGGAGAAATAAACTTACCGCAGGTCACAGGCGCCCGAATCTTAATGTGAGAGAGGTCAAAGCTAATAAGCATTGCTATCTATATTCTAGAACATAGAATGTGAGGCGCTCTCGCATACAGATACAGGCGCCTGTGGTTGGGGCTGTTGAGGACTGGTCGGGGTAGTGGGTAATGCGTGTTGTTGGAAAAGGACCTTTCAGGATGTGGGAATATGTTTTGTTTATCCTGAGCTTCCTGCATCAAGCCTTCGCTGTCCTGTTCACAATGGCTGGCACAGACTGATGTTTCATTGATAATGGCCTAAACTATTCTGTTGTTGGATTAATGATTGGAAAATATGTTATTTTGTTGTTGTTAATATTCTAGTGACCTCATGCAATGCAGATAGCTTTTATGATGGTATGCTGTTTGTTGTTAGTATATCAAGTTAAGGCAATACCTTTCTATATTAAAAACATCCAAGCATTTGTCAAAGAATTGTTGCTGTTTTTTTTTGTTGTTGTTTGTTTTTAATGACTACGAACATATTTTATCTCTCTCTGTCTTTGTCTGTCTATCTGCCTGTCTCTGTCTGTCTGTCACCCCCGTTGGGGTGACGGGGGTTTTAGTATGAATAGTATCCCCACTTTCTGGAAATTTAGTGCTTTAAATTCCCACTGTCGCTGTCATTCTCATTTGCTCTTTCTCATTCCTGCTCTGTTATATCAATCTGCTATACTATCTTCTTCTTAGCTAGACCAGTCGCCTATCTTTTTTTCTTGAAAATTCTTCCGGGACAAGACTCCTTATTTGTGTGTGAGGTGTGTTGGATCACCTTGGGAATATTGGACGCTTTCTGCCAGGTGGTCACTAGGGCTTCCTATGATGTTATAATTTAGCAATGTAGGCATTTTATATGTATGTGTTTTGTTGATAATTTATAATGATGTTTGTATTCTATTTTGTTTTTGTAAACGGGGGTTCGATAAATTAGAGTACAGCCTCAGCGTCCCCTGCGTGGGATGTCTTTATTGTAAAGTGACTGGCTGGTGGAGAGCTTTCAGTTTTGCCACTAGGGTTGTTTCAGCAGATCTTTTATGCGGATCAGGGGTTGTCCGGTCCTGATTTGGCTCGGAAGAGTCCGCTGGACCTAAAGCAATAATCATGTAATGTAATGTAATGTTTTGTCTGTCTGTCTGTCTGTCTGTCTGTCTGTCTCTCTCTCTCTCTTTTTCTCTCTCTCTCTCTCTCTCTCTCTCTCTCTCTCTCTCTCTCTCTCTCTCTCTCTCTCTCTCTCTCTCTTGTGTGTGTGTTCTTGATTCGGCTCTTAACAATCCGCTGGATCCTATAAACATCTCTCACTCTCTGTCTCTCTCTGTCTCTCTCTCTCTCTCTCTCTCTCTCTCTCCCTCTCTCTCTCTCTCTCTCTCTCTCTCTAGCTCCCATTGTCTCAACACATTCTTTTTCTTCTTCATCCTCCCTACCCCCCTACACCCCACCCCCCACCCCCGCCTTCTTCTTCTGTTTGCCATTGGCTCCATTAAACCGATCCCTATGATGTCTTTCCTTTTTTCCACCATGCCAAATATCTGACCTGACTCTCCTCCCAAATTATCAAATGGTAGGCCAATAAGGACGATTAAATGGACAAATACATTAATTAATTAAACATTGTATTCGCTGTAATCAAACGCTAGTTTTGATGGATTATATAATTACGTTGTCTGAACGCCAAACGCCTTTCCTACTGTTTGTGTCCACTTCAAACTCAAACGGACGAATCACAAACACTGATAGCAACACATTCGTATCACTTCCAACGATGTCGGCTCCAAATTCACTGCGAATTTGTTCGAAAACGCATTCACATAAGCTGGTTCGAATTTGGTCACCACGCCGCGAGTCGATCCCAATATATATATATAGCAACTGCTTTACGACATTTCATTGGTCGCCTAAGAATACGCGCTAGTAGGCCTAATGAAGGGCAGACTACTCTAGCGATATAAACAAAAGATCGTTGGCGACTTTCGAATATCGCTAGAGTAGTCCGCCATTCATTAGGCCTAATAGCGCGTATTCTTGGGGGACGTTAATTTAACTAACCAACGGCGTGGTGTCCAAATTCAAACCAGCTTATGTGAATGCGTTTTTGAACAAATTCGCAGTGAATTTGGAGCCGACATCGTTGGAAGTGATACAAATGTGTTGCTGTGAGTGTTTGTGATTCGTCTGCCCCCCCCCCCCTCCCCCTCCCGTTTGAGTTTGAAGTGGACACAAAAGGTAGGAAAGGCGTTTTTTTTTTTTTTTTTTTTTTTTTTTGGGGGGGGGGGGGGGGGTCAGTCGTAAACCGGACGTTGGTGAGTGTTGGACCTTTTATGTATAGTATGTAATTGAGGCGAGGCCTACGGACTTCACAGCCTGTGGCAAAATGCCGAGAAAATGCGCCGTACAACGATCAAATAGAAATACAGTTTCCACATTGTTCCTAAAGATCCTGCTCTTACTTACACACATAGCAAAAGCTTATAAATAAATCGGTGAAAATCAAAAAAAAAACATAGCACACAACCCAAATACATGTAGTAGATCTAGAGGCGGAATTGCTTACCTTCCGCTGCATCGCAACGTGGCGAAACTTAAGTCTTTCTCTGACACCTGTGGGTTTGCAGTTACCTATGTGAGCACTAAGTCATATGGTGAAAGTGCTTTCTCTTAACAGGGTTCTAAGCTACCTCTTTCTTTCAGAAATTCGTAGTCAGTTCAGTCCTTTAATCAGCTCTTATCCCTTAGGAGACGATGGGGTCGATCTACTGGCCCGGCGTGTTCGTGCCAAAAGGCTGAGGAGTCGCCGAGAATCGTCTCGGATTTGCTCTTAAAGAGCGAAACCGGTTTACCAGCTGCTATGTAGCTATGAACGAACTTCTAGTCTTGCACTGATGATTATCGGCGATCGGTTTTACGGGTTTTGATCTATTTTGCAGTGGTTTGTTGTGACAAGGTGAAAATGCTCAACCGACAATTCACGCTATAGCAGTTAATTTTTCGTCTGCTATATTGTTAGTGTGTAAATAATATGACCGTGAATGCTAATGTTGAGTTTGTATTTCTTGAGATCTTATGTTTTAGTATGAATTGTACTTATAGGACTCGCGCGTAATTATTATTATTATTATTATTAGTAGTAGTAGTAGTAGTAGTAGTAGTAGTAATGGTGGTAGTAGTAGTAGTAGTAGTAGTAGTAGTAGTAGTAGTAGTAGTAGTAGTAGTAGTAGTAGTAGTAGTAGTTTCAGATGCAGAAAATGTGTTCAGAACACAAGACGTCAAGATCTTATTAGCAAGACAGCAGCGGAGCTAAACAAGGGAAGGTACATGTTTTGCACCTTTCACTTTGAACCCAGCCCGTTTAGTGTCCCAGAGGAGAAGAAGCGATATCTGTGTATTTGAATGTTCAGTTGTTTTAGTGTTCCACCAAGTTAATGCTGAGAGAATGAACATGGAATGTGGCTGGAGTGAGCTTTAAACTGTAATTTTTATTGTGCTGCATTTGGAAACTAAGCGTTTGGCAGATACGTATAGGTTTGTGGCTAGAAGATAGAAATGAAATGACCATTGAGGTTTAACGTCTACACCCACCATTGGCGATATGGCAGACGGGGATAACCATCCCAGGGAACAAGGGGTAGGGATCTAAATCAACACTGAACCACCAGAGCAATCATACTGCTAAAATGGACAGTGAAAATGGAGACTTTTATTTTGCACATCACGGGATTCGAACCTGGGTCATCGGTGTGCCAGGCGAACGCTCTACCACTTGAGCTACGGTGATGGGCTAGGCTAGAAGAAACACGCCATGCTCGAAGATGGCATATTCATGTCATCCATTGAAGGGTTTTGTAATTGTCACGAAAAATTCTGCATGTCTTAATAAAATCAAAAGGATCTTTAATTATACAGCCGTATATTTTAATGTACAATTACAACTTTTCATCCGTTTTGCTCTCTCTCTCTCTCTCTCTCTCTCTCTCTCTCTCTCTCTCTCTCTCTCTCTCTCTTTCTCTTTCTTTCTCTCTCCTTTGCACCACTGCCTACTGTTTCTACCTCCCCCTTCTTTGTCTCATTCATCATCATCACCATCATCATCATCATCATCATCATCATCATCATCACCACCATCATCATCATCATCATTATCATCATCATCATCATCATCATCATCATCATCATCATCACCACCACCACCGCCATCACCACCACAATCATCATCAACATCAGGAACAACTTACAACACTAGCCAAACTTTAAGACGTAAACAACTTTAAACGTGCCTTCATCAATTTTGGATGAAGTCTTATACACGTGCTCTTAAAACGATTGTCAATTAACTATTTCAAGATTGTTCATTAAATTTCAACAATCCAAGAATAAAATGGTTCGGTTATTTTCGTTAACAGTCAAAACTTAAGTTTCCCAATAAAGCAGTACAGGAGGAAATAAAAACTTGGTACGCGAAATGCCGGTCAACTCATTGAGAAAGAAAGGGATATATAACAATACTTCACTTCATATATACATATATACAGTAACAACCACGATGCACATCAGCATGAAGAGTGTATAAACCGAGGTCTATTCTGAGCACAAAGCCCGCATTCCGTCGCCGGAACTTTAAAGATCCTGACGCTTATGCCCCAGACAGTAGAGGTGAGTGCCAGCTGCACAAAGACGTGCTGGACAGCTCCACAACCAGGAACCAGAAGAATCTTCAAGGTTGAAGGCTGTATGAGTTTACTGCTAACAAATTCTAGTTCTTGATCTGCGGATCTTCCTGCTGGGACTACCACTCTCTGGGGGAATACCACTCTCTGGGGAAATATCCCTCTCTGGGGGAATATCACTCTCTGGGGGAATATCACTCTCTGGGGGAATATCACTCTCTGAGGGAATATCACTCTCTGGGGGAATATCACTCTCTGGGGAAATATCACACTCTAGGAGAATGTCGCACTTTAGGGGAATATCACACTCTAGGCGAATATCACTAGTGCAATATCACACTCTAGGGGAATATCACTAGTGCAATATCACACTCTAGGGGAATAACACACTCTAAGGGAATATCACCGTAGTCCACCTCGCTCGTTTCATGGCCGTAGCTCAATTGGTAGAGCGTTCGCCTGGCACACCGATGACCCAGGTTCGAATCCCGTGGTGGGCGATATAAAATGTGGCCATTTTCACTGTCCATTTTAGCAGTAAGATTGCTTTGGTGGTTCAGTGTTGATTCAGGACCCTACCCCTCTTTCCCTGGGATGGTTATCCCCGTCTGCCCTATCGCCAATGGTGGGTGTAGACGTTAAACCTCAATGTTCATTCATTCATTCATGGCCGGCTATTCCTGAACTTTAAAACAATGTATCCATGAGTTGAAAAAAACCAGGCCTCTGTTCAGAATTATAACAATGTTTTTATTTATGTATTTATTTATTTATTCAGGGATTTTCTTATTTTACCGTTTTTTTTATATAGCGCTTTTTCAGCTCAAGAGCTGCAGGCTTTGGGCGCATAGTCTGGCGACCAGACGACTGAGCACAATCCTGGGCGATTGGGGATGGGGAGAAGGGACCTAGTGCGTGCTGGGTGTATTTGTGTTGTCGGCACTTACCTGTCCAGGACATGAGTGTCAGGATCTTTAAAGTCCGTGTGATGGAATACGTGCGTGCACAGACTAGACCTCGGTTTATACTCTCATCTGAAGGAGTATTGATTGATTTATTCAGCAATTCATTATGTATTTATTATTTAATTCATTTATTGCTTTGAGTTTTTTAATCCGGTCTAGACCATAATTATTTCGGATCATTTTAATTTGGATGTATTGGATAATATACGTGACCAATTTGGGCGCAGTTCGATAGTTTACGCTATAAACATGTTTTAACAAACCCCATAATCCGTATTCAAAACCTATTGTATGTCTATTTAACCATACATTAGGACCGAAAGGACGACCACAAAAATATGCGATGTTCAATGTAAAAAGGTTGCTTCATTAGAGTTAAAATCGCGTCACTGCCAACAAGGAAACCAACCACTAGAGAATTTTTAATCCGCGCTAACTTAAACCTAAATTATGCGCGTTCCCCTGACATTTTTTGAATCCAAATCACACGCTTTATTGTTCTAATAGCAAACAAGGCAATTATAGAAATGTATTTTGGGAGGTCTTCTTTCCAGACACGGAAACATGCAATGATGTTATGATCTGCAGCGACGAAGTGTTGATTTGCACGTGAATTCCGCCAATGGAGTTTACGTCACAATCAAGGATTTTTGTTTCAAACGAGTAGTTGTCTTAATAAGAAGAATAAAGATTTGAAATCGAGCAATAAAAACAGTAGTGTAGCGTCGTATTTCACGATTCTGGTATATAAATAAATTAAAATTAAATTAACAAAGGTTCGAGAAAAAATATCATTGCATGAAATTGCACTTTTGTACAAAGTGATTGACGTAGCTTCGTCAACATGCCACTTTAAGCGGGCAGCAAAAGCGTGTTATAGTGTCGTCACTTTGACAAAAGATCGTTATGGATTCTCACAATATATTAAAAGATATGTATGGTTTGTTTAAAATTTTGTCTGGCACTAACAGTCTGCCGGTAAATGTTATCAGTTGACAAGACAATGACCCACACGTTATTTGTGTGTGTGTTATTAAAATCAGCCATTATTACAGAATCTCCCTTCTGACTTCGGAGTTACATTTTCGGAAACTTAGTGATATTTCACTTCACGAGGATATAAAATTTCATACATGTTTACTGTAAGAATGACCGCGCGTATGCCTAATACGCAGTAGGTGCCTGATGGACCCATCATTTTTAATTTTAAAAAAAAAAGGTTCAACGTTTTCTTTAACTCTTTTACTAATAGTTGATGTGTACTTTCTAGATTTAGATTTACATTTATAGATTTTATTTATTGTGACCGGACCATAATGTTTGGTACCAAGTTGTACAAACGGTTTGGGGAAATAGGGTGTGTACAAAAAGAGAACATTAAATTCCAGTTCCAAGGGCAGTTTCAGATTACACAAATGTAGGCTTAAGTGAAAATTAGGCATACCGTGTTTGCAAGATCTGTTAATTGAAGTCTTTAAAAGGGTTGTTTCAGGTATGGATGTGTGGTGACTGTTTACACAGCATAGGGGCAATTTTCAGTGCAAGGAGGTAGAAGAAGAGGGAGACCGAAAAAGAGGTGGGAGGACAACATTCGAGAATGGACTGGTTTGACACTGAGCGAAGCCATCAGGGTTGCTGAGGACAAGGAAAGATGGAGTACGCTGGTTAAACGATCTTCTGTGGTGCCCCTACGGCCTCCGAGTTATGGGATAGGATAGGATAGGATAGGATAGGGGCAATTTCCATGTATATGCAATGAATGTTATAATTTGGCTGAATACATTCTATTATCTGTATTCTGTCTTCATCAGAGAAGCAAGAAATACACATCCAACAATTTGAGGGGTCCACATAGAGTCTACAGCTGCTATGTACTGCCCACGATGTAGGACGAGTTTTGTGAAATCAGGTCTGAATTAAAACTGGGGTTTCCCTGCAAGCATTAGAGATGAACAGTGGCAGTGCATGTACATTACACAGTACGTGTGTTAACGTATACATTCCAGCGACGTCTTTACAGTAGCGTCATCATCATCATTTCTTCTTTTCACACCGCACGCCGCCAGCCCCTCCTCACTCCTTAGCTGCTCTCTTACCACCCCCACCCCCCATCCCCCTGTCGTCTTTTATTTTTTACTTGTAAACACTCATCTGTATTTCGAAGTTAACGTTTAGTATGAATGCGTAAGAACAGCGTTTGCACTGATGTCATTAGGAAAAAGCGCTATGTTTTTATACTACTACTACTACTACTACTACTACTACTACTACTACTACTACTACTACTACTACTACTACTACTACTACTACTTACTATTATTATTAGTATTAGTATTAGTATTAAAACAATTACAGGACATGAATTATGAATAAAACGAAGTCAAGTGTTTGTGTCTATTTATCCAAACATAAGACCCAAGTTGTGAGGAAGA
>CM072514.1:85894580-85939580 GCA_036898135.1 Oncomelania hupensis | reverse complement strand
GGTTCGCTCAATATAACATTATTTAATGCAATTTTTGCTTTTAAAAGGCCAGTCCCTTTCCTTAGACATATTGGTTTAGCATCTTCATTCGGCCAGCCATGTGGATCGAACCAGGCTGGTTTGTCATTGTTCTCACACCGCTTGGCTTCGTCTAGCGTCATGTAGCACCACTCGACGAGGCCGCGCCTTAGACACCGCCAGTATTTTTACTGACTGAAGTATTCATCGCAAATTTATTTTTAGATCAAGATATCAATTTTCTAACTTTTTTTTTTTTTTTTTTTTGGTCACTATGCGCTTTCTTTACACACACAAAATATTTGTTAAAAAATGTACAGGGTGTCCCGGTGTAACAGGCCGGAATATACCCCTGGCTACTTTATACCCTGGGTATAATGTAGCCTAGGCGGGTTTAACCCCCTGGGTATAGATCAGCCTAGGCCAGGTCATACCCCTCGCGCCCGGAATATACCCCCACCTAAAGAGATTTCACTCATGGGTTTGTTGTACATGACCGTTTGCGTGACCAACTCTCAGGTAACAGCCTTTTGCTTGCATGTTAAAAAAAAAAAGCAAAAAAAAAAACAGCTGAGTGAACTCAGCTAACAGCCTTTATCTTGCGTGTAAAAAAAAGGAAAAAAAAAACTTAAAAAAAAAACTAACCCTTACCCTATCTATCTATCTATCTATCTATCTATCTATCTATCTATCTATCTATCTATCTATCTATCTATCTATCTATCTATCTATCTATCTATCTATCTATCTATCTATCTATCTATCTATCTATCTATCTATCTATCTATCTATCTATCTATCTATCTATCTATCTATCTATCTATCTATCTATCTATCTATCTATCTATCTATCTATCTATCTATCTATCTATCTATCTATCTATCTATCTATCTATCTATCTATCTATCTATCTATCTATCTATCTATCTATCTATCTATCTATCTATCTATCTATCTATCTATCTATCTATCTATCTATCTATCTATCTATCTATCTATCTATCTATCTATCTATCTATCTATCTATCTATCTATCTATCTATCTATCTATCTATCTATCTATCTATCTATCTATCTATCTATCTATCTATCTATCTATCTATCTATCTATCTATCTATCTATCTATCTATCTATCTATCTATCTATCTATCTATCTATCTATCTATCTATCTATCTATCTATCTGAGTGCATCAGAACAATAACAACACATAAATTAAAGAGTAACGTGAAGGATAAGTTCTTCCGTAGTGGGGAGGAGAGGGGGGGGGGTTATAATGGGCAGGAGAGGGTTAAACGAGCCTAGGCCAGATAATACCCAGGGGTATAGTCTGGGCTAGGCCAGTTTATACGGGGGCATAGTCTGGGCTAGGCCAGTTTATACCCTGGGTATACTTGAGGCGGGGTATAATCTGGCCTGCTACACCGGTTGCACGTTTGGTTAGTCGCTGGTGGTTTTCTATTCCGAGGGTCGCGGATTCGATTCCAGCAAAGGGTGAACTACTATGTAACTTATAGGTAGCACGAGACAGTTCAGGTCACGGAGGGTTTTCTCCGTGTACTCAGGTTTCTTCGCTTCCATCAATGATGGTATTGGATCATCTAAACTTTACAAAGTGGAATTTAGTATAAATTGTATTTAAAATTATTGTGCGCCTGTATTCTGTTGAACCCGGGTTCAACTTCGTGTAGTGCGTGTGGCGTGTGCATGATTTGTTTGTGCAGTGAGCGAGCATCGCAATTGATATTCATATTGCCTGCTTGGAAAAAATTATCGCCAGTCGACTCCCGCTCGCCGTAGCAGCAACAGCTTCGCAGCGTTTTTCAACGTTTATCAACGTTTATCGTACTCGGTTGACCGGTCTGCAATGGCGGAAAAATCTAACTTCAAGTGGAAGGACTTTGCAAAAACTTTGCCCCCTGGGGTTGCTGAAGTCCTCAGTGAAGCGGGATTCGACTGCTATTTGGCATTAGCAAATGCGAAAAAAGAGGATATCGAAGCCTTGAAATTGAAAAAAGGTCACGAAATTGCCACCGTCGCACTAGTGCGTGAGCTTCAGGCTACGGCAGAGATAAAGGTACCCTTGCCAGGCGACCAGTCTACGCCTCTACAGCCGACGTCAGGCGAACACGGAGGGGGCGCAACATCACAGCGTCCACTGGACAATATTTTGTTTCCTGGCCTGCTTCCCACGGGCACCACTGCACCCACCCCCGGGGGCCGTGTCGACTTGGACCCCACGGTGTTTCTCAACACGTCGAGGTCAGGTGAGACAGCTCTACGCATCGTTGACTTCATCTCTTTTCAGGACGACACGACCCACGACGACATAAAACTCAACGACGGCGTCTTCCTGCGACTGCCGAGGGCGAAACCCAAGCTGGACAATGTGTCGCCGGCGCAGTGGATCAGCGCCAACAGCAGAGTGATGGCCAAGCTGTTGGAGTCAGGGCGTCTACCTGGCCTATACCGCCAAGATCGGCGAAATGGCGACGCGCTACACGTGGGGCTCTGTGTTGGCCTACGACCACCAATACAGGCAGAGCCAGGCAGCCTACGCGTTCAGGTGGGGATGCGACTCCCAACACCTCGCCATGGTCGCGCTTCGTGAACGGCCCACCTCCGCCCCCCGCCCCCAAACCCTTCGCTTCGCGCAACCCCCCTACCTCGAGAGAGGTGGGACCCAGTGGCAAGCAGATCTGCGTGCAGTGGAACCGAGGTCACTGCACGTTTGGACCGCGGTGTAAGTACGAGCACTGCTGCAGCACCTGTTTTCAGGCCGGCCACTCAGCATCGTCGCACCCAGCGGCGCCGGCGCATCCACCCAGCATAGCGACAGCGGCCAGCAAAAGCAACCACGCCTAGGACAACGCGCAGCCAGCTTCGGTTGACAAGGTGGGTCCCAGCAACTTTTTAGATTGCCCCATACCTCCTCAGAATCCTTTTACCTGTGATTGGCTAGGTAACCATGACAATGTTGCTAGCATATCAAAACATTTAGACGCTTGGGAAGTAGAGTTAGCGTGTGATCATGATCGTGAGTTTTTGCTGAAAGGTGTTAGAGAAGGTTTTCGTGTTACGGACGCTGGTAGTGATATAGCCCCAGTCGAGTCTAATAACCACAAATCTGCTTTGTTGCATAAAGCAGCAGTAGAAAAAGAACTACGTATGCAAATAAAGCAAGGTCACTACGTTGTAGCCGGTAAAAAACCGCAGATTGTAAGCCCTCTTGCTGCTATACCTAAAGACAATAGTGACGAGATTCGCCTTATTCATGATGGTAGTCGTCCTTTTGGTGCAGCTATGAATGACTATGCTACGTTGCACTCCGAACGTTTTCAAACAATGTCAGACGCTTGTAACATAGCAAAACAAGGATATTGGTGTGCAAAACTTGATCTGAAGGCAGCATATCGCTCTGTACCTATTCATAGTGATGACTATAAGGTGACTGGAATCAAGTGGCATTTTGAAGGGGAAAAAGAGCCCACTTATTTATTTGACTCTAGGCTTCCGTTTGGGGCCACTCTGGCGCCAAGCCATTTTCATCGCCTCTCCCAGGCTGTAGGCAGATGTCTACGCAGGCGTGGCTTTAAAGGCACGGTTGTGTACATAGACGATTTTTTGATCGCAGCTCGTACCTATGATGAGTGCAACGAAGCTCTGCATTGTTTGATTAGGCTAGTGAGGAGGTTGGGGTTTCAGATTAGCTGGAACAAAGTTGTTGGGCCCACGCAGCGCATAACATTCTTGGGTATTGACATCGATACTCGAGACTGCACTCTTCTGTTAGGACAGGAGAAGCTTCGCAAGATCGAGGGGGAACTCAGCCAGTTCTCCGGCAGATATCGTGCAAGCAAGCGGCAGCTTCAGCGTCTCGCCGGCCTATTAAATTGGGCTTGCCAGTGCGTTCGCGGAGGAAAGTTTTTCATGCGACGCGTGCTGGATGCCATCCGGCCTTTGCGGCAGCAGCATCACAAGATAAGACTTAGCTTAGAGTTTCACAAAGATGTGCAGTGGTGGCTTACGTTTCTCAAAACCTTTAATGGTATACTGTACTACAACAGCGGTAAAACCCATCATTTACACGTAGATGCGTGCAATACTGCCGCCGGCGCCTTCTGGGCCGGGGATTGGTTGTATTCAGTGTTTAGCAAAGATGCCCCTGTTATGAATGGGCTCCACATTAACTACAAAGAAGTGTGTGCAGCAGTGCAGGGTGTAGAGAAATGGGCCAGTTGCTGGCGCGATAGTACAGTAATTGTGCACACAGATAGCACTGTGACCAAAGCCATTCTGAATAAGGGCAGGAGTAAGCACCCTTTGATTAACTGCCTGCTTAGGCGCATGTTCTGGTTAAGTGTGACGTATAACTTCAGTGTTAGAGCTATTCATATACCTGGCAGCATCAATACGATTCCAGATACAATATCTCGATTGCAAGAGCCTAGGAAATGCGAATATTTGTGTACTTTGTTGGCGAACTGGTCACACGGCGCAGTTACCAGTGAGCTTGATGTGTTTGGTCATATGTCTGCAGAGACTCTATTCTTCTTGTTGCAGAAACGTCAGAAGCGTTCAAATCAAAACTTGAAGAGGAATTGGCCTATTTCAGGGGACACACCTTCGCAGAGAATACGTTCAGAACGTACAGAACGCACGTGACGTCATACCTTGACTTCTGCAACCAACTTGGTGTACCGCCCGTGCCCGTGACTGATAGAGAGGTGGCGCTGTATGCAGCGTACTTGGCTCGACGACTTAAGCCTGCCTCAGTGCGCCAGTACATTAACATTGTTAGGATTATGCATTTGGAGTGTGGGATGAAGCATCCCTTTGAAGACTCGTGGTTAGTTAAGACTACCCTAAAAGGCATTGACAGAGAGAAAGGTTGTGAGGTGGTGCGAAAGGCCCCCATTACCCCCCAGTTGTTGCTCATCATAAAATCCAAGTTGAACCTCACGCTCCCCCGAGACGCCATTTTTTGGGCAGCTTGTGTGACAATGTTCTTTGGTTTGCTGAGAAAATCAAATTTATTCTGTGACAAGTCTGGACTTGAACCCATCAGGCAGCTGGTCAGATCAAATTTTGTGGTGGAGCAGGGTCAGTGCCTCCACGTTCTGGTCAAGTGGTCAAAAAACAATCAGTTCAAAGAAAGAACCCAAAAGATTACCCTCCCTCTCCTGTACCCCCACCCCCTTTGCCCAGTATCAGCAGTTGTGAACTGCTTCAAGCTCGTAGGCCCCCGCCCTCCCCTCTCCCAGGCCTTCCCCCTTTTGGCGTGCGATTTTTCAAAACGTCTCCGTCTTCTGTTGGGGGGTCGTACCGACATTTCCAGTCACAGTTTCAGAAGAGGTGGCGCCACCTGGGCACTGTCGTGCGGCGTGCCGGGTGAGGTCATCAAAGTCTTGGGTGACTGGCAAAGTTCAGCCTATCTGGCTTACGTGGATCAGATTCCACAACTGACTCTGGACTACTACAGAATGAAATTTTGCCAAAACCTCCCCTCCGGCTGACTCTCCACTCCTTTTTGGGCGTTCCCTTCAGTGGTATACTCATACCACTGTCTTTGGGTCAATGTGTGTGGAAAAAAGAACCCTTTTTTAGTGTAAAAGGTTTAAAATATTAAATGAAAGTGATGCCTTTGATTGAGGCACGTTTGAACGCCCAATTGGAGTTGAGATTTTGGAGTCACTTGGTTGGGTGTGTGTGATGTTTGTCTGTGTGTGTGTGTGTGTTTGATACTTGTGATTCTACCTGGCTCACAGTACATGATTCCTTATTAGACGCATGCACCTTTTTAATCAAGCAATTTTAAGTGGAATTTAGTATAAATTGTATTTAAAATTATTGTGCGCCTGTATTCTGTTGAACCCGGGTTCAACTTCGTGTAGTGCGTGTGGCGTGTGCATGATTTGTTTGTGCAGTGAGCGAGCATCGCAATTGATATTCATATTGCCTGCTTGGAAAAAATTATCGCCAGTCGACTCCCGCTCGCCGTAGCAGCAACAGCTTCGCAGCGTTTTTCAACGTTTATCCCACCACCTCCCCATTCGCCCCCATATTTATGCGCTAATTGTCAACGGGGGTTGGCTGCCACGATGTTGGTTTTAATTATTCTTTAGAGTTTAAAGTATTTTGTGTATGTATATTGTTTTTGTGGGTCAATGTGTGTGGAAAAAAGAACCTTTTTTTAGTGTAAAAGGTTTAAAATATTAAATGAAAGTGATGCCTTTGATTGAGGCACGTTTGAACGCCCAATTGGAGTTGAGATTTTGGAGTCACTTGGTTGGGTGTGTGTGATGTTTGTCTGTGTGTGTGTGTGTGTTTGATACTTGTGATTCTACCTGGCTCACAATACATGATTCCTTATTAGACGCATGCACCTTTTTAATCAAGCAATTTTAAAAAGTAAATTTTTTAATTTCTTTCCGCCTTCTAATGGCGACTTCACTTTACACCACGTGTTTGAGTGTTAGATGTAGGTTTCTTGTGTTTGTTAGAGTGTGTGAAACATGCGAGTGTTTGTAGGTTACAGATCGCCGCGCTTTCACCATGATTGATTGGTGATTTGGTCAAAATTGCGAATTTAGTATCCACTATTATTACTAGTAGTAGTAATGCCTTAAGAAGGGGAAGTCAGCGGGAGTGGACAACATACCCGCAGAATTGCTTCAAACACGAGGCTAAGCGATGATTGACGCTCTCGCCATTACCTGTAACAAGATCTGGCAGAGTGGGGAGTGGTCGACTCTATGGACCCATTCGCTTATCATCACTTTTACCAAAAAGGGTAACTTTCAGCAGTGCCCGAGCTACCGTACGATCAACCTCATCAGCCATCCCAGCAAAGTCCTCCTGAAAATAAAACTCAACAGGTTGAAACTCCAAGCTGAACAAACTATAGTAGAAGTACAAGCAGAATTCAGGGCTGGGCAAAGTACAAATGAGCAGATTTTCAACCTCAGAATAATCTGCTAGAAATATCTACAGCACCAACATCTATATCATGTATTTGTAGACTTCACCAAAGCGTTTGACAGAGTCTGGCTTGCAGCTCTGTGGGCAACCATGAGAGAATACAACATCAGCCACAACATTATTGAAGTCATCAGAAGCCTGTATGAAAAGGCTACTAGTGCAGTCCTCCACAACAGCGCCATCAGGAACTGGTTCAGAACAACAATCGGCGTGCCTCAAGGATACCTACTCTCTCCAATATTCTTCCACATAAGGGGTAGAGCAATCTCCATTCTCCGTTTTTCGGATGACATTGATGGACTGGCTAAAGGGGAACAAGAACTTGAACAGCTGGTACAGAGGTTTGACACCACCTCCAGAGCCTATGGAATGCAAATAAATGCAGAGAAGACCAAAGTAATGACCAACAACACGAATGGAATCAACACGGACATCAAAGTACAAGGCCAATCCCTCAACACCGTGCAAAGCTTAAAATATTTAGGAGCAATTGTATCAGAGAATGGTTCCAGACATGACGTCCTTTACATGTGTTACACTCGTTTTTGTTTTTTTAAATCAGTAGTTGATTCAGCCCCGATGCTTGTATCCTGATAGGTGTAACTCAGATTCGTTTATCCACGCAACCTGTTTACTCAGCAACAAGACAGGAGTCGTTATATGACGTTTTCCAACATTATTCAGCGAACATCAACAACTGCATACAATCGATTTTTCCACTCCCAAGTTTTCACTTTCAACACAACACTCTTTCGAAACAATGCGGTCAATATATAGTCTCTCTATACTCCAGAGAAAGAAAGAACATTCGGGCAAGACACAACTATAACCAATCAGAACAAATTTCGTCATCACTGTCTCACGCCATACAACCATAGTTAGGATGGAAGCGTCTCTAGTTACCACTAGAATTATCCACACGCTTCGATCGATAGTAAACAACCAACTCTATAAAATTCTCAAATAATCGACCAACTAAAATTATCAACGTTATAACAATAATGCAAAATCAAATCAAAGGTACATACACTCTGTTATTGCATGCTTTGCAAACTAAAACGATCAGATCTATCGCGCGCGCGTCCCACACGCACCATCGCGCGCGTCTCAACGTAACAACATGGTAGCACAAACAACTGTCCTAACAAGTTTGAAGCCAATTTAGAAAGACATGACCCTCAGTCTACACTCCATGGTAAAGTTACTGGGTTCCTTTGTCATCTCCATCCTCCAATACTCTTGCGAAACATGGACCCTCACAGCAGATCTACAACAAAGAATACAAAGCATGGAGATGAGGTGCTACAGAAGAATTCTGGGAATTTCCTATACCCAGCATATTACCAGCAACGAAGTTCGACAGACCATCACACAAGCTATTGGGCAATACGATGACATGCTCTGTAACAAGAGCCCCGTTTCCACTGCCTTTGAGCTTTTGCTTGTTTAGTCAGGTAGACTTAGAAGGTTACTGTTAGTCTAAAGCAGACGACAGAAGTGATCAAGCGTAACACAGTTGTAGCTTGATGCAAACACAGTTGGTGGCATCATCGCAGCCTACAATGGAGTTTCGAATTTTACATCCACTTAGATTTTTCATCCAATGAGAACACAGCTAGGTTTGATAGGTCACCGTTCTGGGTGATTCAAGCAAAGAGATAGAACGTCATTCGAGTTTGAAACGCTGAGCAGTACACAGTACACTCAAGCAAAAATCTCTCTCCTGAGCAGTACTTGTTGAATATTCGAATTCAATCAAGTAGCCACGGCCTTATTTTTGTCAAACAGGTAAATGAACAAACTTCTGTTTTATCGTGGCGCAGTGGATAAGTCGCCCGTTTCCTATGCCGAAGGTCGCGGGTTCGATTCCCGCAAGGGGCGAACGTATGTGACTTAGGTACGAGACTATTGAGGTCACCGAGGGTTTTCTCCGGGCACTCCGGTTTCCTCCCTCCCTTAAATAATGGTACAGGACGCAGTCAATATAAAAATTTCAAAAATAAAATTTCGATTTTCTTTCCGTCTTCTAATAGCGATCTCCCTGCCTTTACACCACCTGTTTGAGTGATGGATGTGTATTTGGTGTGTGTGTGAGGGTGGATGAAACAGGTGAGCGTGTATGTTGGTATAGATCGCCGCGCTTTGAGCCTGATTGATTTGGGGAAAGGCGCGTATATAACATCCTGTATTATTATTATTATTATTATTATTATTATTATTATTATTATTATTATTATTATTATTATTATTATTATTATTATCATCGTGATGTATTTATATTATTATTGATTTATGTGTGTGAACTTTGCTATGCATAGAATTGAATTGTTAGTCCGACTTTGCCTGTCCACGTGGAGAATCCGACCACGAGGCGACCGGTCGAAGCCATGTTCATCATCATCATCATTATTATTATCATTATCATCATCATCATCAGCAGCAGCAGCAGCAGCATTATCATCATCATCATGAAAATCATCATCATCATTATCATCACCGTCATCACGATCATCAATAATAATAATAATAATAATAATAATAATAATAATAATAATAATAATAATAATAATAATAATAATAATAATAATAAATTCAAGTCAAAGTGCTTTATTCCATAAAGCCTCTTTGACATCTGGGTGCAATAAAAAATTAACCAGAATAATAATAGAACGCTTAAAATACAACACAAAACATGGAAAGTACACCTATTTTAATGAATCGACAACAACAACAAATGCTGAGAGAATACAGTCAAAACATTTTATTCAAGCTTACGTTTATAGCAATTTACCCGATAATTATAATATGCCAAAAAAAAAAAAAACACCACAAACATGAGAACCCCGATTTGTCAAAATGATTAAAATTCTTCATTTTCCCTCAACGAAGTTTTCTGCGTAATACCAATAAGGAGGTCGTGACCTTCCGGAAGCGCAATATTTATGACGTAGACGGCGGTTTTCCAACGAAAAAGAACTAGGAACCAAATTTATTTGCATCCTAAAGCTCTGTAATACGTGAGTAGAAGCAATTGTACTTATTCCATTTGATTCTTGTAAATTTTGCATTTGTACTATTGTGTTATTTTATGTTTATTGTTTAATAGATAGTGTGGCAACTGTTACGAGTTATAGAAGTGGTGAGACGGGAGAACACGCAGATTCACGCATACACGCACGCACATTTGGAAATACCCCTTTCGCGTTACATTAATTTAACCACGTTTTTGTCAAAAACATAAAAATCTAAGTTTTGTTGGAGAATAAAATCGGAGATTGCTTTTGGTATGCCTGATTTCACAGCGGACTAAGAGTTAAAAAGACATAGTCGAAGGTCTTTTGAGCGGGTCACATGGCTAGTACATGAGTCATTCATTGAGCGTTCTTGACATCCAACATGTGAGGGCGAAGGCGCATTGCAAGTTTCATACAGTCCATGGTGGAGAGGACTGCCTGGAGGTGGCTGCGACTGCGGACGGGGAAGCCAGTAGCCCCGCGAGGTTCCCCAATGTGGAACAAAAAGTAATGAGTGGCTGTCCGGCTGGAGCCAGCGGTGATCGTGTGCAGGGCGACGGCCATGGGAGCCACCTGAGGACTTACCGGTGACAGCAGGCGGTGAATTCATGAAGGGGAGGTTCTGCCAGAGTCTATGGAGACGTCCGGCACTTGTCCCTTGCGTGGTGGGCGGCTGGAAGATCTCCAATGACTTCAGGCGCTGGGACAGATCTGGAGGCAGACGACTTTTAAAGTTCGTAAAATGACGTAGTATGGTTATTTCCATAGTGATGAACTCTCTCGGTTTTAAGGGTCAATGGTCAAAATTCAATCAAAGCAAAAAGTTAATGGTGCAAGTGGTATATGTTTGTAAGCACAGATCACAGGCGAATAGTCCAATATAGAACATTAAAAACGGTAATTAAAGATAATTAATTTTGGCTGAAAAAGTACGTATCCCCCACTTTATGACGGCGAGCTGAAACTTGCTGTTAATGTCTCGGCCGCCCGCTGCTAACGCTGACCAGTTGGTAAGCAGGCTGGGTCTGCCTACAGTAATGGTTCGCTTGGCACACCTATGACCCAGGTTCGAATTCTAAAGCGGGCGAAAAAAAAAAGCCATTTTTCACTGTCCATTCTAGCAGTATGATTGCCTTGCTGGTTCAGTGTTGTTTTAGGTCCCTAGCCCTTGTTCCCTGGTATGGTTATCCCCGTCTGCCATATCGCCAATGGTGGGTGTAGACGTTAAACCTCAATGTTCTCTCTCTCTCTCTCTCTCTCTCTCTCTCTCTCTCTCTCTCTCTCTCCGGGTGATCTAACACCAGCACAAAATCGCATTCTAGAGATAAGGAAGGTCTTGCAAGTAAATAGGGCAACAGTGGGAAAGGAAGCATAGCTCTTTCCTCCATGATCCCCGCCAGTAGCTAGAAATCTCTTATTTCACAGTGCAGCTATATATCTAGCCGTGTTGGAAGTAAGCTTATACGAAAAAGAAATAATAAGGTCCACAACATCGTACTAAAGTCCACTTTACAAAAGAATACCACCACAGTATAGCTGGCACGTCACAGACACAGTAATATGACCTTTTAGTACTACAAACAAATAAATTCGCCAAAAATACTGTCACTAATAGCAAGCAGACGCAGAGCAGCCTACGGGCGCTAACTCCTGTACCACAACCTGTGACTTTAAGTTTCATGTACTTTCTTGTTCCTAGTCTTGATGTGAGTTTTCACTTCAATCCAATTTAGATTTCTACTTTTCGGGAATTGAAACTAAAGAACGTTACTTGAAATGTTGACTTGGCTTGATAAATAAGTGCATTGTGGTGTCTTTCCTTTTTTCTTACCCTGATGACCCAGCCATGTATCGAACCCTGTGTTGTCCATGATTTTAAACAAACAAACACACTTGCTGCTTTCTGGTAAATTATAAGATGATGACGCTGAACAATACGAAAGTACGGAACCACACAAACATTGCTGAAATTGCCAGCCATTTTCTGATCCCCATTTAGCTGATTTCGAGTCCTGCTATTGTTTATCACCATGCTTTCATAGATGTTAAAGTAAATCTGAAGTCTTTTAACAAACTACCTATAACATAAAATAGTATGACCATAGAAGAGTTGATCAATCCACCTTCAGAAGGTGAAGGATCGAAAATCGTACCTACGTAGTTGGTCCCACGTAACGTCATCTAGCGATTCTACCAAAAGACTCCTCCTATAACAGTCATTCGTACAACAGGCCCAGTTCCAATCGCACAGAAACAGCTCAGCAAAGCCCTCCAATACAGTCACGACCAGTAACTCCACTTTTTTTCCACGCCTGTATTAGTAATCTATGGAGATTCGTCACACAATGGCTGACAGCAGACGACCGTTTGAACGGTCGGACAGGAAGTTTAGATGCAATTTTCGCGAAATTAGAAACAAAAACGTGTCAACCTATCGACACATAGTCTTAAATTGTTTTTTTTAAGTCCCCAATTCGAAGGTTCGGTTTACTTTTGTCTAAAACGGGACTACTTTAAAATTCGCATTGTTATTTGTTACATTGAAACGCGCACGATAGTACGTGTGAGACGCGCACGACAGATCCGATCGTTTTGTTTTGCAAAGCATGCAATAATAGAGTGTATTTACCTTTGATTTGATTTTGCGTTGTAGTTGGAAGAAGCTTTGTATAATGTTGATAATTCTCGTTGGTCGATATTATTGGAGAATTTTCTAGGTTTGCTTGTTTACTGTCGATCAAAGGGTGTGGATAAATCTAGTGGTAGCTTCGAGATGTTCTAACCTAAATAAGGTTATATGACGTAAGACAGTGATGACGAATTTCATTGTGATTGGTTATAAGTGCGTCACTCTGGAACATTCGAACGTTCTCTCGAGTATAGAGAGACTATATATGTACCGCACTGTTTCAGCTAAGAGAGAAAGTGGAAAACGCGATTGTATGCAGTTGTTGATGTATGCTGAATAAAGTTGAAAAACTTCATACGACGACTCCTGCCTTGTTGCCGAGTGAACAGGTTGCGTGAATAAACGAATCTGGGTTACACTTATCAGGATTCAAGCATCGGGGCTGAATTAACTACTAATAAAGAAAACCAACAACCAGTGTAACATTATTACATTACACAACCATAAACCAACCGCTAACGTTCCAATTTTCCATTTGGGTTCTGTATTTCTGTTGCAACGGTACATCGACACCATAGCCGTGTGTAATCTTTGAACCACACGGCTTGAAGAACGCGTCTCTGCTGTCTGGGGGTTAAGGGTTTGGGGCCTATTTTATTAATCTAAAACGGGAAAAAAAAAACTTACGAGCAATTTTCTTTACGGGTTCCGTCTCTTGCCGGCTTTGGTAGCTGTTATTTTGTTAGTTCAAGAAATTTGGCTGTCCAGCCAACGGCCTAATGGTAGAGCTTTGGCATGCGGATCTGAAGATCCCGGGTTCGAACCTAGGACGGGGCATTGTGTTGTGTCCTTGGAAAAGACACTTTGCTCCCGTTTCCTACTCCTTCGGGTGAGAGTATAAACCGAGGTCTAGTCTGTGTCGCCTACATTCCATCATAACGGACTTTAAAGATCCTGACGCTCATGTCCTAGACGGGTGAGTGCCGGTGACAAGAACACACCCAGCATGCACCTAGGTCCTTCTCCCCCATCCCTGGCTGCCCAGGATTGTGCTCAGTTGTCTGGAGCGTTATTACGATGCGCCCAAAAGGTTGCAAGTTGGCGCCTCGGGCGGCTTGAGTTAGATCCTGTATCGGCCAGCACCTTGAGCACCCCTTGAGCTGGAAAAGCGCTGTATAAGAACGATTAAATAAATAACTAAATACTATTAATAGACACAAAAAATGCGGAATTTGTTCATTTAAAAAAAGTATTCTTTTCAAAAGAGTTATTTGTTGTCGTAAGCTTTTTTTTTCAGTGTGCAAAACTCCCTGTGAATATTAAAAGGATCTGTGGAGGGAGGGCGTGGGCAAAGTCAGTCGCTTTACCGTGATTTGGACCTTTGTACCAAGGTAAGGCTGCTACGCTCCCTTGTCATCTCCATCTTCCTATATGCTTGCTAAACATGGACCCTCACAGCAGATCTCCAACGAAGAATACAAAGCATGGAGATGACCGTGCTACAGAAGACTTCTGGGGATTTCTTATACCCAGCACATCACCAACGACGAAGTCCGACAGACCATCACACAAGCCATTTGACAACACGATGACCTGCTCACAGTGGTGAAGAAACTGAAACTTCGATGGTATGGCCACGTCACCAGATCATCAGATCTTGCAAAGACCATCCTGCAAGGCACAGTGCAAGGAGGTAGAAGAAGGGGGAGACCGAAAAAGAGGTGGGAGGACAACATTCGAGAATGGACTGGTTTGACACTGAGCGGAACAATCAGGGTTGCTGAGGACAGGGAAAGATGGAGTACGTTGGTTAAACGATCATCTGTGGTGCCCCTACGACCTCCGAGTTATGGGATAGGATAGGATAGGATAGGACCTTTGAACAGTTTTTGAACAATTTTGACCTGGACTTTATACGCACTTTAAGATCGATTTGGTTTGTTTCCAAATGACAATTGTTTTTATGCTTTTGATTTTTTAATTGTAGTGTTAATAGTTATCGGCCAAATGTCATTACCTTTCGTGGTGTTTTAAAAAAAAAAAATCCCTTTAACCTCGTAAAAAAAACAACGTAACCTATTTTTGTCAGCATGGACTAGACTAAGAAACGTGTTTGTGTGGGTGTGTGTTGGAGTGTGTGTGTGTGTGTAGTGAGCACGTGCGCGCGTGTGTGTTTATGTGTGTGTGCGTGTGTATTATGTTGTGTGTGTGTGTGTGTGTGTGTATGCGAGTGTGTATATTTAGGTGTGTTTATTTGCGTGTGTATATGTCTGTATGTGTTTCTCTCTCTCTCTCTCTCTCTCTCTCTCTCTCTCTCTCTCTCTCTCTCTCTCTCTCTCTCTCTCTATCTCTCCCTCCCCCCTCTCTCTCTCTCTCAAACACAGAGAGAAAGTAGAGAGAGAGGGAGAGCGCGCATCTTCCTTCTCCTCCTCCGCACATCCTTCTCGGAAGGAAGGAAACCCATAATATACGCAAAAAACGATAAATGCAACAGTAAAACAAACGGTAAGAATATATTAAAATGAATCTGAAGCCTAAATAATAATAATAATAATAATAATAATAATAATAATAATAATAATAATAATAATAATAATAATAATAATAATAATAATAATAATAATAATAACGGATTTTTATATAGCGGGTACTCCAGCCTATGACCAGACTCACCACGCTTTACATAGTCATTACATATAAGTACATGCACTCGATAAAACATCGCTTTCGCTACAATACACCAAAAGACAGAACAGTAAGGGTACAAATTATTTACACTTATGTACACAAATTACAATTTACAACTATGTACACAAATGACAGAAAAGACAAATAGAATAGCAAAATCATATTCACAGCTATTTATATGCCCGGTTAGGCCCAGGAGGAAAAACAGTATAAATATGTACAGCCGTGTATACACTTACGGATCAGACAGAGACAAAGAGGAGAGAATGGCAGCGGGATACAGATCATTCTGAATAGTGAAGTTTGAAGAGATGGGTTTTGAGGGCCTTTTTGAATGCTTGTGTTGATTGTATGTTGCGGATATGGGAGGGAAGGGAATTCCACTGCTTAGGTGCGGAGTAAGCGAATGCACGTTGGCCGTATGTCTTAGTGCGGGTGACGGGAACCTTGAGTGTATGAGTGTCAGCAGAAGATCTTAAAGTGCGTGAAGGGGAGTAGACAGACAGTAGATCAGCAAGGTAGGAGGGACAAGAATCTGTGAAGAAGTTGTGACAGAGAACAGAGAGTTTGTACTCTATGCGTGCTTGCACAGGAAGCCAGTGAAGGGAATGTAGTAGAGGTGTGATGTGATCGCGTTTCTTAGCTCGGAATACTAGTCTAGCTGCTGAGTTCTGAACCTTTTGTAGCTTGTCAATGATGTGATTTGGGGAGCCAGCGAGGAGAGAGTTGCAATAGTCAAGACGAGAAAGGACGAGAGCGCAGACTAGGGTTTTGGTGGCAGTGAGCGTAAGATAGTGGCGAAAGGAGCTGATTTGGCGTATGGCCGTGTATGCAGAGCGACAGATGTTGGAGATGTGGTTGTTGAGGGACAGGTCATCGGAGAGAATGTAGCCGAGATTTCTTGCTGAGGATGAGAACTGAATGTTTGTTGTCCCTACCGTAAGCGATGTTGGGAGAGGCGGGAGTGAGGAGGAGGTGTTGTGCTTGTGAATGAGGAGGGCTTCGGTTTTGTCGTCATTAAGCTTAAGCTTGTTGCGTGTCATCCATGACTTAATGTCTGTGATGCAGTTCTCCAAAGTCTGAACAGTGGAATTAATGAGAGAGGGGGCTGTGGATTTATAAAGTTGTGTGTCGTCTGCAAATGACTGACTCTCAACAGCATGCTTTCTAAGCAGGAGAAGCAGTGGCTTGGTGTACAGAGTGAATAACACCGGCCCTAAAACGGAACCCTGAGGCACGCCGCACACCAAGTCTGCTGTGCTGGAGAAACAGCCATCGACAGTGACTGCTTGTGATCTGTCGGAAAGTGCGATCAGATCTGAAGTGCGAAGGTTGGGTGTAGTGGACGGTGGGTAGGGAAGAGGTGGGGGGGCGGGAAGGGGGTTTGCAGGAGGGGATTTTACATATGTCGATCTAATCAACGCTAAGAGATATCTATTTGCTTATATATTCATCCGTTTGTGTGCATCCAATATTTTGGCGAAATTTGATTCTAAGCGTCGTGGTCCGACTATCCTTTGAAAGGTCGTCTGCTGTGAGCAGAGGGTGGCGCTTGGGTCCCTTAGTATACAGGTTCATGCGCACACAAACGAAACACAGAGGAGCGTAACCATCAAGCCCCAATAATGTGGTGTCCGTTGCCTGAAGTGACGCGCGCTCAGTGACGAAGATTAGGGGCCGGCCCCTTTGCAGGCGAAGGCCCGTGAAGTTATCAAGGACCCCAAATACCTTTTTTGAATCCGCTTACACGTTGATCGGAGAGCTTTCACCTCAGCAATGTAGATTAACAAACTCATTTTTGATCTTATTACCTAGTGTAAAAGTTTGAGAAAAAGAATCTCAAACTCTTTTTAAAAGTGTCTTCTTCTTCTTCTTCTTCTTCTTCTTCTTCTTCTTCTTCTTCTTCTTCTTCTTCTTCTTCTTCTTCTTGTCTGCACTGCATCCGACCTAATATTATTATGCACATTACAGGTTATGATAATTCTGATAAAACATCGTTTGCATCCGTTTTGTGTTTTCTTCTTCTTCTTCTTCTTCTTCTTCTTCTTCTTCTTCTTCTTCTTCTTCTTCTTCTTCTTCTTCTTCTTCTTCTTCTTCTTCTTCTTCCTCTTCTTCTTGTTGTTTTTCTTCTTGAATAAACATCAGAAATAAGATTATAAAAATGAAAATAATATAGGTTACAATTTTTTTAAAGAAACGTTTTCTACTTACATTTATCTCTTCTTCTTCTTCTTCTTCTTCTTCTTCTTCTTACTCGTCTATTTTAAAGTTACCAAGATAAAACTACCTCCCCGAACGCAATCAACGTGGGTCGCATGCGTTATCCCACCGTTTGAAAATACAAAATATATATCTATATATATATCTATATCTATATATATATATATATATATATATATATATATATATAGATATACCCCCTTGCTTTTGGGTACCCCCACTATAATTATATGTAAATTATCACTTGTAGACGGACCGCTAACCCTAACCCTAACCCGTTTCGAGCGCACTGCCTTACCCTAATCGTCGAGGCACTGCCTTACCCTAATCGTCGAGGCACTGCGCTTACCCTAAGATCGTTTTCTGGGAGCCGCCTTGGATCCGGGGACCCAGCTGGGTCCCCAGATCCAAAGTCGGGTACCCAAATGACCGGTTGGTGACTTTTAAGGTGCCCAGAAACCATAGTTTATAAGCCTATATATATATATATATATATATATATATATATATATATATATATATATATATATATATATATATATATATATATATATATATATATATATATATATATATATATATATATATATATATATATATATATATATATATATACATCTATATCTATCTATCTATCTATCTATCTATCTATCTATCTATCTATCTATCTATCTATATATATATATATATATATATATATATATATATATATATATATATATATATATATATATATATCCATCTAGTTATAACGCGCACACACACACGTACACACACACACACACACACACCGAATTATAATCACTCCATCTAATCATACACAATCAACACGAAAATGAATAGCCGGAAACATTTAGAGCTGAGCACGATGATTGTTTTAGAAAGCCGCACCGGACATGCTGACATTGCCACAACGCGGGGAGAGGGGAGAGAGAGAGAGAGAGAGAGAGAGAGAGAGAGAGAGAGAGAGAGAGAGAGAGAGAGAGAGAGAGAGAGAGAGAGAGAGAGAGATTGCTAAGAAAAATAGTGTTTGAACCGAACACTCAATTATTTTGTTTCCAGTCAAATCCTGTATATATTATATTATTGGGTACGCTATGTCGTTCTGTAGATATTATATTATTGGGTACGCTATGTCGTTCTGTAGATATTATATTATTGGGTATGCTATGTCGTTGTGTAGATATTATATTATTGGGTATGCTATGTCGTTCTGTAGATATTATATTATTGGGTACGCTATGTCGTTCTGTAGATATTATATTATTGGGTACGCTATGTCGTTCTGTAGATATTATATTATTGGGTATGCTATGTCGTTGTGTAGATATTATATTATTGGGTATGCTATGTCGTTGTGTAGATATTATATTATTGGGTATGCTATGTCGTTCTGTAGATATTATATTATTGGGTATGCTATGTCGTTCTGTAGATATTATATTATTGGGTATTCTACGTCGTTCTGTAGATATTATATTATTGGGTATGCTATGTCGTTGTGTAGATATTATATTATTGGGTATGCTATGTCGTTCTGTAGATATTATATTATTGGGTACGCTATGTCGTTCTGTAGATATTATATTATTGGGTACGCTATGTCGTTCTGTAGATATTATATTATTGGGTACGCTATGTCGTTGTGTAGATATTATATTATTGGGTATGCTATGTCGTTCTGTAGATATTATATTATTGGGTACGCTATGTCGTTCTGTAGATATTATATTATTGGGTACGCTATGTCGTTGTGTAGATATTATATTATTGGGTATGCTATGTCGTTCTGTAGATATTATATTATTGGGTATGCTATGTCGTTCTGTAGATATTATATTATTGGGTATTCTACGTCGTTCTGTAGATATTATATTATTGGGTATGCTATGTCGTTCTGTATATATTATATTATTGGGTACGCTATGTCGTTGTGTAGATATTATATTATTGGGTATGCTATGTCGTTCTGTAGATATTATATTATTGGGTACGCTATGTCGTTCTGTAGATATTATATTATTGGGTATGCTATGTCGTTGTGTAGATATTATATTATTGGGTATGCTATGTCGTTCTGTAGATATTATATTATTGGGTACGCTATGTCGTTCTGTAGATATTATATTATTGGGTATGCTATGTCGTTCTGTAGATATTATATTATTGGGTATGCTATGTCGTTCTGTAGATATTATATTATTGGGTACGCTACGTCGTTCTGTAGATATTATATTATTGGGTATGCTATGTCGTTGTGTAGATATTATATTATTGGGTATGCTATGTCGTTCTGTAGATATTATATTATTGGGTATGCTATGTCGTTCTGTAGATATTATATTATTGGGTATGCTATGTCGTTGTGTAGATATTATATTATTGTGTATTCTATGTCGTTGTGTAGATATTATATTATTGGGTATGCTACGTCGTTCTGTGGATATTATATTATTGGGTATTCTACGTCGTTCTGTAGATATTATATTATTGGGTATGCTATGTCGTTGTGTAGATATTATATTATTGGGTATGCTATGTCGTTCTGTAGATATTATATTATTGGGTATGCTATGTCGTTCTGTAGATATTATATTATTGGGTATGCTATGTCGTTCTGTAGATATTATATTATTGGGTATGCTACGTCGTTCTGTAGATACTAATGGTCGGGTATATCATTTCCTAGGCAGATTGTGCCAAAGCTAACATTTTTGTATTGCCAGATATATCTAGAAATACATTGAAAAAGAAGGGAGACAGGTTGGGCCAAATGTCGGTCTGCCTGTCCGTGAGTGTCCGTCGGTCTATTCGTCGGTCTGTCCATCAGTCCGTTAGAAGGCATATCTTAAGAACCACTAAACGGGTTTTGACCAAACTTCATAGGAACATGACATAGGTCATTGGCCGGCCTCCATTCCATAATAAGAAAGGTCAAGGTCACTGCAGTAATTTTCCTTCTAAACGCGTTTTGCTCAAAATGTCAAAAAACGACTGAACAGATTTGGTTGAGTTTTGGTTTACAGGTACATAAAATCATGGGCCATCGTTCCGTAGCAGTCCGGTTGTCCGTCAGTAGGTCAGTCGGTCGTTCTGTGGCTCCCAATTTAACTTTTTTTTTGTTTTAAAACACACTTTTTACATTAGCTGAAGAACAGCTGAACCGAAATTGCTCTTTTTTTCTTTTTTTTTTAACCTTGCGGATACTATAACTACTATTAAGGCATTCGACGTTAGTCCTATTTGTACTTTCTCAAAGGTCAAGGTCCTTGTGCTTCACATTTTTTTTAAAAAAACGATTTGCGATGTATCTACAAATCATCTGTGCAGATTTGGATAATGTTTTTGTTTGCAGATAGTTCAGAGGTTTAAGCTGTGCCACGACACCGCCTAGAAAAATTAAAACTTTTAAAAATGCGAGGTTTTTTGAGCTATGTGTGTTAATGTCTTAAAATACCTTTGAATGGCTTGCCATCTTGTTTGCTCTAAATGGCTTCCTAGAGGGGTGAGGTGTGGGAGAGGGGAGAACTAAAGCATTTGGAGAAAAAAAACCGGGGTCCACGTTGTCCGACCAATTGCCCTTTATTTAGTCTTAAATTAAAATAGCGGCTGGTGCGAGGAAGACCTATTTCGGAAACGCTAGACTCGTGTATGGATATTTCAGTGATGCTGAATTGATACGCTGATGCACACTAACTGGAATTGCAGAAATAGGAGAGGGGACAGTATACATCTTTGACGAACACTGTCATCTCTGGAAGGCTTCTCCTGTCTGCCCATTAAGCAAGACTGCGCAGCTGCTAATGTCGTAAGGTGCTTCGATTGTTTGGACCAAGCCTTCATCTATATTGAAGCGCCGTTGGTCGTGTCACAGACCGTTTTAACAACAACAAAAGCAAAATTAATAATGCATAATAAGCAAATACTCATATCTTAGCGTGAAGTAAATATTTTACGATGGCTTGGTTTCTTTCGCACATCGATCTAAGAAGGGTTCACAGAAACTTATTTAAAAACATTGTGAGCTATGCATAAGCTGAAGTCGATCGGAAGTCTTGGACAAAATAGCAAAACTAAATCCATCGCTTAAAACGCTACTAAAATTGGATCGGTACGCATAGACTGATGCAAAACAAAGTCGGGGATTTAAACCTGAAGAAACAAATCATCGCTCATAACGTTTTTATTTTTACTGAGACAACTTGTTGCTTGGGACAAGTGATTTAGGGCTCCTCCATGCATCAAATCTCCCTGATAATGAAGCTATCCACAATGACCTCCAGAGGGTGAGTTTTTCATCACTGAAAGTGGCGGAACTGGCAAACATTTCATTCACATGGTGACGTTATTCTATTGCGAATGAATGAGTTTCAATACGGGCTGCATAAAACTGACATATATCTGTTTGATAGAAACTCCTCGCTCGGTGTCTTGAGCTCAACGGGAAGTCGGTTGTTATTAATTAATTTATTTATTTATTTATTTATTTATTTAAATTTGTTGTGTTGCGATACTGTTAGACTATTTATATTATGCATCGTGTGGTTGAGTTCATATTTTTGTTACTTGCAGGGGAGAGGGGAGGGGAGGGGGTGGAGAACAAAAGGAAATACAAGAAACAAAGATTACCATTCGAATCACAGGCGCTGGTATCTGGGCACGCGAGCGCCTGCGTCGCGTCTCCCTTTGTTTATCTAGTTTAATAGTTACAAGCGCCTGTGATTCGAATGCAGTTGGGCTGCTGAAATAGGGGGGCAGGCGCTCGCGTGCCCAGATACCAGCGCCTGTGATTCGAATGGTAATCTTTGTTTCTTGTATTTCCTTTTGTTCTCCACCCCCCTCCTCCCCCCTCTCCCCGTTCAACTACCCCTAATTAAATATTTGTTTTTGCTAGAAAAATAATATATGTTTAATACAGGTTTGTAATAGTTGTTAACTTAAAGCGTTTTTTTTATATTTTTTTATCTATCTATCTATCTATCTATCTATCTATCTATCTATCTATCTATCTATCTATCTATCTATCTATCTATCTATCTATCTATCTATCTATCTATCTATCTATCTATCTATCTATCTATCTATCTATCTATCTATTTACCGATCTACCTACCTACCTACCTATTGACCTATCTATCTATCTACCGATCTACCTACCTACCTACTTATCTGTTTATCTGTCTGTCTATCTATCTATATATCTGTCTGTCTGTCTATCTATCTATCTATCTATCAGTCTAGCTATCCATCTATCTATCCGTCCATCCATCTATCTGTCTATTTACCTACCTACCTACCAACCTACCTATCTATCTATAATAAACTTTTCAGCAGCCCAACTGCATTCGAATCACAGGCGCTTGTAACTATTAAACTAGATCAACAAAGGGAGACGCGACGCTGGCGCTCGCGTGCCCAGATACCAGCGCCTGTGATTCGAATGTTAATCTTTGTTTCTTGTATTTCCTTTTGTTCTCCACCCCCCTCCCCCCTCTCCCCGTTCAACTACCCCTATTGAAATATTTGCTTTTGCTAGAAAAATAATATAATAAATTGTAACCGTTTTAAAGACGAATATGGTATCCCCTCAACAATGTCTTCCTTTGGATGAGAATATAAATCGAGGTCTAGCTTGTGCTCGCACTCGTTCTATGGCATGGACTTTAAAGATCCTGACGCTCATGCCCTAGACGGGTTAGTGCCGGCTACACCAATACCCCGGTCGCCCAGGATTGTGCTCAGTAGTCTGAGCCTCAGAGGCCGCAAATGGTCGCCTCGGTCGCCTTGGGTTAGTTCTTGTTTTGGCCAGCGCATTAAGCTGCTTTCGAACTGGAAAAGCGCTATATGACAATGATGAAAAAAATTAATAAATACATAAATACATAAAATATTCGGTTTGAAGAAGGTTATATTTGAAACCGAAATTTGGCAGTTTAAAAAAATGAAGATAATATCTGCGTTCTTTCAAGTGTTTTATTTTATGTTATAATCTAGTTTCACTTTATGTTATAATCCGTTCGGAGTGCGTGCGTTCGTTGGGTGTCGGGTGTACATTCTGAAGGTGACGTTTGAAGAGAACGGTCGTATTCATCAGACCCTGAGAGGACTGGATTCCCAAAGCTCTACTACGTGGGGAAACTGTGCTTTTCATTGCGAAATTTCTCGTCTGTAGGACCTTTACCTGCGGAACCTTTACTACAGAGAACAAGTCACGCTTTGCAGACTGTTCGGCGCCCGCGGAACCTTTACCTGCGGAACCTTTACACATTGTTCGGCGCTCGAGGGCACCTAACCTGCCGTCGCTGCGTGTAACATGTGAGGAGCCACCTCCAGTCTGCCACAGTTCTACTTCCCTTGCCTGGACCATTCCCTCTCGCATCCTTTGGTATTTATATTTTCCATTTGGCTAAGTCTGAGACCGTGTCTCTCCCCATAGGAGTGGGATATATAGCCAGCTGTGCTGTTTCCCCTCCTAGTGGGTTTTATGTAACTTTTATGTATTTTAGCGAGTCCTGGACTTGCTGTTTTTTGTAAATCCTTTTTTTTAAAGCCTTAACGGCATTTTATAGGTCCGGCCCATTGCCACTTCCCTTTGATCACTTAATCTGATTTTTATTGTGGATTTAAATTTTTATTGGTCCTGATTTGGATTTTTACTGTTCGGGTCTAACGTGTTTTTTTTTTTTTTTGTTTTTTTTTTTGAGAGAGAGATCCACTTTAAAGTAAATTATGGGTAAAAAGCGCGCCGGTAGGATTCATTCCCCGCTGGTTAAGGCGCGTTTAGAAACTGTTCATGAGGCCTTTGTCGAGCCACCTGAGATCTCTGTACTTGGTACAGTGGACTTGGTCACCCCGCCTGCAGACGAGCCTTCTGTGCCGTCTAGGAAACGAAACTGGGAAACTCTGTCCGAGTCCTCGTCTTCTTCCGATGACTTGCCGGAAGTCGAGAACCGTGCGGCCAGGCCTGGTCCTGGACACAGGTTCGGTAGAGTTGGGACCGCCACTCGTGGATAAAGTGCTCCCGGTGTCTGATTCCCAGCCCAACTCGGTCGAGCCGATGGAGGGTACTTCCCAAGCCTGGACTACAGTTTCGGGTAGGCGGAAGTTGAGAAAGTGTGTGGGGGAACCTTTTGTTCCGCCACCCTTGCCAAACTTAGGAATCTGTAGATTTCCCGTGCTGGTTAGACCAGCCAGCCCGGATGAATCGAATAAGTTAAAAGACCTCTCCTGGAGATTCACTGACATTGTGCGGTCCTCTGTTGGCCCGGTCTATCGTGTCCGTCCACTCGGTGATGGCTTCCTTGTGGGATGTACTTCTCTCGTTCAGCAGCGGAGGCTGATCGCTGAGAAAAGATTAGGGTCTGTCACGGTCGCGTGCTCCGTTCCGAGCCCGGTAGTGGAGGGGGTTGTCTGCGGCATCCCGTCCTCTGTGTCCGACGATGACATCAAATGTCAGGGTAGTTTAGACGCCGATGGCTGTGTCCATTCCTGCGCTGTAAGAAGCTTTAGACGGCTGTCTCGCGCGGATGGACAGGCCTCCACCTCGGTCAAGGTCACTATTGAATCACAGGAACTTCCCTCCCTGCTTTTGATTAACCAGAGAGTTTCCTGTGAGCCCATACGTCGCAGCGGTGGTCCGATGTCACCAATGTCAAAAATTTGGTCATACAAAAAAGTACTGCAAATCTATACAAGTTTGCTCCTACTGTGGCCGTCCTGGACACACAGGAGAGCACTGCAAAGGCAAAAAGCGCTCTTGCCTAAACTGTTTAGGCGAGCACTCTGCTTCGAATAGTAATTGCCCCGCCCGCAAACTTGTTTTTTCCAACCTAGTTCCAGTCATTCGCCCAAAAAGGCAATCACCGAAGTCGAACGAAGCTCTCCGATGTGTTACGAAATGATGCTTGCATGACTACGACTAGCTGACATTAAAAATGATCGCTGTTGCTTCTAATTCTGTTCGATTTACACAGATTTAGCATATCGCAACGGTATACTTTGTTAATATGAGCATAATATGAGCACAATTATTATCGACCATATTTAATAGTTGCGTTCCTTGATTTGCATTTTGTTAGTTCTCAGCAGTAAAGGCTAATAATAGCATTGCCCATTTCCTGCCTAGAACCATGTAGACACTGTTATACAGTATACATAGGCTTAATCTACATTATTATAATTATTATAAGTCAGTCTCCGCGCAGCGAAGAAGCTCACTAGCTGAATATAATTATTAGACCTGTATTGTTTGTTTTATACGTAAATAAATGTATAAACTATATCTATTCTAATTAATAATATTTAGGCCTATACTTTATAATATTCGAATCTTGAAATTTCCGGAGAAGGACGAGTAGGCTAAGCGATTTTTTTTTTATAACTCGAGATCAGAGTTAAATTAATAGTTAGTTATTCATTGCTTACAGGGTCCAGCGGACTGCAAAGAGCCGAATCAGAACCACAAAATCAAGACAACTCGAGATCAGAGTTAAATTAAAAGCTTATTAGGCCTAGTTATTCATTGCTTACAGAGTCCAGAGGACTGCAAAGAGCCGAATCAGGACCACAAAATCGAGACCTCAACTTCGCAAGTAGTAGTAGTAGTAGTTAGTAATATAGATTAACGTCCCCTGACACATAAGCGTATAGGGGACGATCGATTCTTTTGCGTTAGTAGTAGTAGTAGTAGTAGTAGTTATTTAGTGAAATCTTTAATTTATTTATTTGTTTTGTTTGTGTGTTATTATTATTATTATTATTATTATTATTTGTTTCTTTTTATTATTATTATTATTATTATTATTCCTACTTATAAAAAAAAGAAAAAGGAATAGTGTGCTGCTGTGCGTGCTCAATGGTGTAAATATGGTCAGTGACGTTTTGTTTGTTTTTGCTGAAATTGGGTGTAACCCGAAATATTCAGATAGTGTTACTGGTTATTTTTTCTTATAGATTTACCAAAATATTTCAGATGATTTATAGAAATTTCCGCCCGCCACGCAACATGTTTTTTAATACGTGTTTCTCATTAAAATACATATCATTGAAATACACATAACAAATGTACTGTATCAGTTAAAAAGAATAATATTAGTTAAATAAATAATTGCTTTGGTGCTTGCAATAAAAATGTCACTGTTTTTTGAGACCATTATAAACTTGCTTTGCCTTGTTGTGCTGAAGTGACATAAACGTATCCATAGCGCATTGAAGTTTTGTCATGGTTTTATTGTTGATATAGATGTGAAATCGTTGTATGTGTGCTTTATGTGTTATGTATTACTTTTACTCCTTATTACTAATTGTGTCAGTGTATTATTCATCATAAAATAATAATAATAATAATAATACTAACTGCTTCAAAATGCAAATCTCGACTTGAGCTTGAAGCTGTGCAGATCGAAATAAAATTAGATCTAGCAGCGGCTATTTTTATGCACGGATGTTTCACCACAGGCTCTGAAGTCTTTTCTTTTGTCTTTCAGAGAGAGCCAGACCAAATGGTCTGGTAAATTTGTATGATGAGGGCTTTTTAGCCCAATTTTATTGTCCTTAACGCTCATGCAATAGGACGTTAAGCATCGTTTTTCGTTCGTTCTTTTGTCTTTGTAAACTCCTAAATCCGTACGTAATATAGTATGTAATTGAGGCCTACGAAAGACGAGAATTCCCAGCCTGTGGTTTCACGTAGTCCTGCCAGCATTCGTTCGTAAAACATCGGATAGCTCCGCTCGACTCGGAGAGCTTCGTTCGACTTCGGTAATTGCCTTTTTCGGGAAAATGACTGGAACTAGGTTGGAAAAAACAAGTTCGCGCCCCGCCCTGAGGGTACGCGTTCTCGCTAATCACATCAGGGCCTCAAACTATATGCCCCGTGCTCAGGCTCTGTGCCTAGCTCGTACTCAGATATCATCGGACCCCGCGCGACCGAAGGCGCCGACCAAGGTCTGGGGAACATACGTGCTCCCGTACCATCCGAGCCAACGCACACGGCCCCGTTTATTGGTTCTCTTGAGCGCTCGGGGTCTTCTGCCCACCCGTCGGATTCCGAGGCCCCAGGGACTTCGAACCACACCACTACAACAGCACTACCCCCTGTGGGCGGTGGTGAGTTTGGTGTTGCTCTTGCGAGGCTTGAGTGTTTAGTTGAGAAACTCACCCATACTGTGGCAGGGCTAGTGGACTCAGTTCACAGTCTGGTCTCCGGGTGCCTGTCTCCTTCCTTTTAGCATGTCGGACTATTTTGAATCTTCCGCGGACCGTACGGCCGACCTCTACGCAGTAGGCCGACGTTTTACGGCCTCAGAATTTATTAAAAGAATGGACGGACCTATCTATAAGTTTGTCGCTTCCCAGCCTAGAAGACACTCTAAGCGCGTTATGTACGCATTGCGTATGGGACTTAGGTCCATGTTGACTGAGCAAGCGCTGGGTTCCATGCGAGTTTTTATCCAGGATTCATCTTGCCCAGACTTGGGCACAAGTAGTCCTGTGTGTCAGGCGTCCGCTCTACGGTCCAATCCACATAGCTATAGCCATCTTTTCCCATCTTGAATGTCGGATCTCTCTTTTATTTGAACATGTTTTTTATAATTTTTTATATAAACTTGTACATATTAATCATAGCCATTTAGGCCTTGTTGATTTTTAAATGTTTTTCTATAATGTTGACCGATCTAGCACTGGCAATAGCTTGGCAGACCTGGTCTGTCTTTATATTAAAAAAATAAATAAACTCTTCTTTTTGTAACTTGATAAATATCCATATCATATTATCCATCCAAGGTCCCTTCCCTTCCTCGTTGGCCTTGCCGAACCGTCCCTCCACACCCTTTTTGGCTTCCCTCTTCGCCTGCCTTACTTCAACCAGACGCTCCCCTCCTGCCGGTTGTCGTAGCAGCCGCTGCAGCCGCTGGCGCTCCATCTTCATTAACATTCTTATTCAGCAAGACTTCATATTACATCGAACTATAAACATTTCCTTGTCCTCTATACGCACTGTGTCCGGGGACGTTAATCTACCCACTGAACTGAACTGAACTGAACTGAACTGTTATAATCTAGTTTCACTTTATGTTATAATCTAGTTTCACTTTATGTTATAATCTAGTTTCACTTTATGGTATAATCTAGTTTCACTTTATGTTATATTCTAGTTTCACTTTATGTTATAATCTATTTTCACTTGATGTTACAATGTATTGTTATAAGCTAGTTTCACTTTATGGTATAATGTAGTTTCACTTTATGTTATAATCTAGTTTTACTTTATGTTATAATCTAGTTTTACTTTATGTTATAATCTAGTTTCACTTTATGTTATAGTCTAGTTTTACTCTATGTTATAGTCTAGTTTCACTTTATGTTATAATCTAATTTCACTTTATGTTATAATCTAGTTTCACTTTTTGTTGTAATCTAGTTTCACTTTATGGTATAATCTAGTTTCACTTTATGTTATATTCTAGTTTCACTTTATGTTATAATCTATTTTCACTTGATGTTATAATGTACAATACAATACAATACAATACAATACAATACAATACAATACAATACAATATAACTTTATTGATCTCAAACTATGTATACAATGTATTGTTTTAATCTAGTTTCACTTTATGGTATAATGTAGTTTCACTTTATGTTATAATCTAGTTTTACTTTATGTTATAATCTAGTTATAATCTAGTTTTACTTTATGCTATAATCTAGTTTTATTTTATGTTATAATCTAGTTTCACTTTATGTTATAGTCTAGTTTTACTCTATGTTATAATCTAGTTTCACTTTATGTTATAGTTACCCCTTGGGGTCATGAGCAATCTTGCCACTGTAGATTGTTCAAACCTATAAAGGGAAAAGTGAAAGCCCCAGTTGAAAACCTGTCTTTCCTTTGTAGGCAAGACAGATTCACTGCGGCAACAGTACCCCCGTTGGAGTGCCGGGGGTTTTCAGTATAAATAGTATCCCCACTTTATGGAAATTTAGTGCTTTAAATTCCCACTGTCGCTGTCTTCCTCATTTACTCTTTCCCATTCCTGCTCTGTCCTATCACTCTGCTATACTATCTTCTTCTTCGCTAGATCAATGACCTACCTTTTTTCTTGAAAACTCTTCCTGGACAAGACTCCTTGTTTGTGTATGAGGTCTGTTGGATCAGCTTGGGAGTGTTGGACGCTTTCTGCCGGGTGGTCACTAGGGCTTCCTATGATTGTATTATTTAGCACTATAGGCATTTTATATGTATGTGTTTTGTTGATGATTTATAATGATGTTTGTATTCTATTTTGTTTTTGTAACCGGGGGTTCGAGTAGTTGGGGTAAAGCCTCAGCCGTCCCCTGCGTGGGATGTCTTTATTGTAAAGTGACTGGCCGGTGGAGGGCATTCAATTTTCCCACTAGGGTTGTTTCGGCAGATCTTTTATGCGGATTGGGGGTTGTCCGGTCCTGATTTGGCTCGGAAGAGTCCGCTGGACCTAAAGCAACAATCAATCAATCAATCAAAAAGTTATAGTCTAGTTTTACTCTATGTTATAGTCTAGTTTCACTTTATGTTATAATCTAATTTCACTTTATGTTATAATCTAGTTTCACTTTTTGTTGTAATCTAGTTTCACTTTATGATATAATCTAGTTTCACTTTATGTTATATTCTAGTTTCACTTTATGTTATAATCTATTTTCACTTGATGTTATAATGTACAATACAATACAATACAATACAATACAATATAACTTTATTGATCTCAAACTATGTATACAATGTATTGTTTTAATCTAGTTTCACTTTATGGTATAATGTAGTTTCACTTTATGTTATAATCTAGTTTTACTTTATGTTATAATCTAGTTATAATCTAGTTTTACTTTATGCTATAATCTAGTTTTATTTTATGTTATAATCTAGTTTCACTTTATGTTATAGTCTAGTTTTACTCTATGTTATAGTCTAGTTTCACTTTATGTTATAATCTAGTTTCACGTTATGTTATAATCTAGTTTCACTTTATGTTATAATCTAGTTTCACTTTATGTTATAATCTAGTTTCACTTTATGATATAATCTAGTTTCGCTTTATGTTATAATCTAGATTTACTTTATGTTATAATGTAGTTTTACTTTATGTTATAATCTAGTTTTACTTTATGTTATAATGTAGTTTTACTTTATTTTATAGTCTAGTTTTACTTTACATTCTTAAATTGTTTTTGTTTGTTATTTCTTCCATTGTTTTTGGCATCTACGCCGCACACAAACTTCCTTGTAAGTTATTGGGTTTGTATATTAATATTGTTTTATGGTAATGGGATTGTATGGTAATGGGGTTGTATGTTAATGGGGTAATTAATGAGGTAATTTTGGTTCTGACTCATCCATCGCCAACTGAAAGGAAAAATTTCCTTCAATGGTGTTACGCGAGATGACGGAGCGGGCAGGTAGAGAACGTCAGTGTGGATTCACTTCCACCACCTTTGAAATCCCCCTGCTTGGTGCGTCAGCCGCATTTTAAACTGTGTTTGTTATTCTTTCCCTTGAAAAGTGTTGGTAGGGGGCGCTGATCACCGCCTTTCCTTCCTTCTCGCAATGCTGGACTTAACTGCAGTTGTCCCACATCCTGGCGCTAGATACATTAGAGTGAGACTTTACCTAAACAAAGGCTATCTCCCTATCCAAATGTCGCTCAATGTTAGTTGACAGCTACTATGTCCTCTCTCTCTCTCTCTCTCTTCTTTTTCTTTCCATGACCGGGCGGGGCATCCCGTCCTTTCTCTCGTGCGTGAGGAGATCCGTCGGGTGCTTGCTCTGGCCGCGACAGCCCAAGTCTCGCCAACGTCTCGTGGTGTGCGAGCCTGTCATCGCGTAGTCTTGGTAGCTGAGACGTGGGAGATAACCCAAACTTCCGGTGGATTCACGGCAGCTTTGGTGGGTTTTGATACGGTTCTACACATAAAACAAACTTCACATCATTGTAGTAGTCTGTAGACTCCAAACTGAGTGAGCCTCGATTCCCAATAGTCTGCCTCCGTCTGTTCGTCTGCCTCTCTCTCTCTCTCTCTCTCTCTCTCTCTCTCTCTCTCTCTCTCTCTCTCTCTCTCTCTCTCTGTCCGACTCTCGAAGTTGTATTCTCTTTTGAACTGAAAGCCTTTTTCAGAGCGGAAGTGTAAGGAGTGGTCCGCTGGTGCTAGTTTTAGTTATTTTTGGTTACAAGAGATCGCAATTGTCCATTAAGACAGTAACCGATTTTTCTGCAAACCCACACCTACAGAACATGACCCCCCACCCCCACCCCGCACCCCCAATCACCCCTCCTCCCCCCACGAGCCCACACGCACGTCATTATTTTATAAATGACAACCGAGTAGTCTGCTCTGCACCCCCGCTCCCACGCACAAAGTGTTAACCCCTCCCTCACCTCCCCCCTCCACCACCTACAGGCCTAATGACTAACTGACAGCCAAGTAGGCAACTTTATGTACTTGTGCCTACAACCCTTACATAACTATATCCCCACCTACACTCACACAAACACACCTACACTCACCCCCCCCCCCCCACACACACACACTCACACACACACACACCCAGCCGAGGTTGCACAGTATTATCATGACTTTCCTGAAACGCCACATACGTTGTGCTGACAAATGGTCATATTTCGCCCCATTTTTAAGTACTTTGAAGTGTTCGAACCCTTACCCAAACCCTAACTCAGCCCTAACCCTAACGGATCATTGTTCTGACGTCAAAACAAGTAGGCATGTCAATACAAGTTGTAGATGTTCACTGATTTGTCCAGATAACACTGTGTTAGTGTGCCCACAAAACTAATTACTTGACAACAAAATATTCTAATCCCTGTAACCTCACCGATCCTCACACCAGACAAAGCCAACCACCTCGCCCTTAAGCCCCTTTTCAAGACATATACAGGGAGCCAAGTCCACATCAACACAAACGCACATTCGTAATACCTACACATACACTAATACACACACACACTGAGCCACGACGACATTTACACATAGTCAAGCCGACATCTACAAAACACACACACACACACACAACCACACACACACACACACACACACACACACACACACACACACATGCTTTAATGACTACAGAGATTTATTTTTACAGTAAATAAATTTTAAAAAAATATAATCATTCTTACATAGCGCTTTTCAAGCTCAAGAGCTGCTCAAGGCGCTGGCCGTTAAAGGATCTAACTCAAGCCGTTAAGTTCTCTCAGAGAGAGAGAGAGAGAGAGAGAGAGAGAGAGAGAGAGAGAGAGAGAGAGAGAGAGAGAGACTTTTTTATTGACAACAAGGATGCATAATTATTTTAGGCGATAACCTAATCTTACAATCGTTCCTCATATCATTCACTCTGACATTCCGCGATTTTAGTCATATATGCCAGCGACAAGACAAAGAACTATAATAACACGACAAAACAAATAACAAAGAGAGAAAGAAAGAGAGAGAGAGGGAGAGAGAGAGAGAGAGAGAGAGAGAGAGAGAGAGAGAGAATATACAAGTATATCAACTAACAAGTTAGCATCTCTCTTCTATGTCTCTATCGACGTGCGCGTACAACCGATTGCTTCCCTTTACATGCTTTGTGCTCCATAGAGCGTCATCGGCCTGAAATAACTTTTTAGAAACTTCAAAACCCAGGGGAATTATGGGTAGAGAAATCCTTTTCTGAAATAACATCGGCTAAAACCTTCTTTAGTTTCTTTGCTCGAGCAAAGGCAACTTCATAGGTATGGAGCACTTCGTCCATTATAACTCCATCGCTGATAATACTGCTTGACAAGTTTCTGCCTTTGTTCACTACCAGAAATATGCAGTTCCTCTCTCAACGTTCGTTTCATTTCAGCGTGCACATCTTCGCGAGAACAGATTTCCCAGAATTCTCTATTTTATTTTTAGGTTTGGGATATCCCCGTTTCAGCTTGTGGCTAAACGGGACCACCGCACGTCGACTAGGGGCAATACGAGATACTAACTTGTTAGTTGATATATTAGTTGATATACTTGTGAGAATATGAATACAAATCTGATAATGCTGAAATTCGGGGCATCGCCCATTTGGAAAGTGTGTGTACAAGAAATATTAAAACAAGAAACATTGACTGTTACACAGGATATATATAAATACAAAATAGGTTATGATACTGCAAGTTCCTGAAGTTTCATGGGGGTAGATAAATGAATAAAGGGCTAGCGAGAGAGAGAGAGAGAGAGAGAGAGAGAGAGAGAGAGAGAGAGAGAGAGAGAGAGAGAGAGAGAGAGAGAGAGAGAAACATACAGTTAGGACCAAGCAATCTGTTTCTTGGTTTATCATTTATATTTTTCTATCTTGATTTTGAAATTGAATGGAATCGCTCATCATTCTGCATGCCAGAGAAGATTCATCTCGGTGTTTGTTTCATTCAACAGTTGAAGGTACGAATAGAAATTGTTTATCATCATAAAACATGCAACGACAACGAACTTTAAAAAAACAAACTTGTATCTCTTTTTTTTTTAAAACTGCCTTCAAATTCACTTGTTTTGTCAAATCAACACCTTAACTTCAATAATTATTGCGTTGACCGGCTGGCATGAGTCCACGGACCCTTCACGGTGTAATTGTGTAGGGGCTGGGTAATGTTGGGAGAGTGCTTTGCCCCTCTAACGTGTGTATAATATATTCATGATATATTGTTGTTCTTCTTGTTCTTGTTTCTCTTCTTCTTCTTCTTCTTCTTCTTCTTCTTCTTCTTCTTCTTCTTCTTCTTCTTCTTCTTCTTCTTCTTCTTCTTCTTCTTCTTCTTCTTCTCCTCCTCCTCTTCTTCCTCCTCCTCCTCATTATCATCATCGTCGTCGTCGTCATCATCATCATCATCATCATCATCATCATCATCATCATCATCATCATCATCATCATCATCATCATCATCATCATTATTATCATTATTATTATTATTATTATTATTATTTTTATTATTATTATTATTTGTAGTAGTAATCGTAATAGTAGTAGTATGCTATCACGCGCTGTTTTTTTCAAAGGCACTCAAAGCACGGCGATCGAAAGAGATCGCTACTAGACGAGGCGGAGAACTCAATTTTTAGTTTTGAAACTTAGATTGATTGCATCCAATACCATTATTGAAGTGAGGGAGGAAACCGGAGTATCCGAAGAAAACCCTAGGAGTCCTGAAAAGTCTCGTATGTAAGTCACATAAGTTAGCCCCATACGGGGTTCCAATCCGCGACCTTCGGTATAGCAAACTAGCAGCCTGTCAACTTAGTTATTCATTGTCTATAGGGTTCAGCGGACTGCAAAAAGCCGAATCAGGACCACAAAATCAAGACAACAACTTCGCTGAAAGAGGACTGATCCGCATAAAAGATCTGCCGAAACAACCCTAGTGGTAACACTGAAGGCACTCCACCAGCCAGTCACTTTACAATAAAGACATCCCACGCAGGGGACGATGAGGCTACGCTCTAATTTATCTAACCCCCGTTCACAAAAACAAAATAGAATACAAACATCATTATAAAATATCAACAAAACACATACATATAAAATGCCTACATTGCCAAATAATAACATCACAGGAAGCCCCATTGACCATTTGGCAGAAAGCGTCCAATATTCCCAAGCTAATCCAAAAGACCTCACACACAAATGAGGAGTTTTGTCCCGGAAGAGTTTTCAAGAAAAAAAGGTAGGGGACTGGTCTAGACAAGAAGAAGATAGTATAGTAGATTGATAGAACAGAATAGGAATGAGAAAGAACAAAAAAGAAAGACAGCGACAGTGGGATTTTAAAGCACTACATTTCCAGAACGTGGGGATACTATTTATACTGAAACCCCCGGCAACCCCACGGAGTGGATACTTTGCTAACAGACCAGTAGTAGTAGTAGTAGTAGTAGTAGTAGTAGTAGTAGTAGTAGTAGTAGTAAGTATCCACTGTTGTAGATAATTATGCAGAGAACTCTGGCTTTGGCAAAGTTGTTTTTCGTGTCCTATCCTATCCTATCCTATCCTATCCCATAACCCGAAGGTCGTAGGGGCACCACAGATGATCGCTTAACCAGCATACTCCATCTTTCTCTGTCCTCAGCAGCCCTCATGGCTTCGCTCAGTGTCAAACCAGTCCATTCTCGAATGTTGTCCTCCCACCTCTTTTTCGGTCTCCCCCTTCTTCTACCTCCTTGCACTGTGCCTTGCAGAATGGTCTTTGCAAGGCCTGATGATCTGGTGACGTGGCCATACCATCGGAGTTTCCGTTTCTTCACCACTGTGAGCAGGTCATCGTGTTGTCCAATGGCTTGTGTGATGGTCTGTCGGACTTCAACGTTGGTGATGTGTTGGGCATAGGAAATGCACAGAAGTCTTCTGTAGCACCTCATCTCCATGCTTTGTATTCTTCGTTGGAGATCTGCTGTGAGGGTCCATGCTTCGCAAGCATATAGGAAGATGGAGATGACCAGAGAGCGCAGCAGTCTTACTTTGGAATGTAGACTGATGGTTCTGTCTTTCCAAATGGGCTTCAACCTTGTCAGGGCAGCAGTTGTTTGTGCGATCCTGGAGAGGACTTCCTGTCGAGACCCATTGTCTGACACAATGGCTCCTAAATATTTGAAGCTGTGCACTGTGTTGAGGGATTGGCCTTGTACTTTGATGTCCGTGTTGATGCCATTGGTGTTGTTGGTCATCATTTTGGTCTTCTCCGCACTTATTTCCATTCCATAAGCTCTGGAGGTGGTGTCAAGCCTCTGTACAAGCTGTTCAAGTTCTTGTTCCTCTCCAGCCAATCCATCAATATCATCCGCAAAACGAAGATTGGAGATTGCTCTGCCCCCTATACTGACTGTGCCTTCGTGATCTGCAAGAGCATCTGACATGATGCGCTCTAGGAAGATGTTGAAGAGTGTTGGAGAGAGTAGGCATCCTTGACGCACACCGATTGTTGTTCTGTGCGTCAAGGATGCCTACTCTCTTCACAAACTGAAAATTCTACGCAGATCCAATCCCCTGCGGAAGCAGAGGGAGAAGAAGAGAGAGGGAGAGGAGACAGCTAGCTCTAGACAAGCTGAACTATCAACCACCCAAACGCTGGCTGAGGTTTAAAAAAAAATCTCACCCAAATTGACCATCTTCCCTTGGCACTCTCTTTGACTGTTGATGGGTTATGCTCTTTTACTTGTAGTAATGGAAAGGTTTAACGGCTGTTGTTCTGTTTTTACGCTGAATTACCGACCGAGGTTTCACGTCACGTTTCGCTGGGACGCGGTTTAAACAAGAGCGCAAGCCATTTTTATATATATTTCCGAATACACATAGCCGATTCCTGACCATTTTACAGTATTTCCAGATAAATCTGCAAAGATTTTGGATCTCATAATTGGTTAAACAGATTTTGATAAATTCTAGCTTACATGTATTTCAAGGACTGCTTCTTTAAGATAAAGCGAAGACGGAACAGTTCCACCGAAAAGCAACACTTTGGAGAATGCTGGTGTCACCAATTTGTGAGTAAACGTCTGGAAATACGTGAGAATGGCTTGCCATCTTTGTTTGATAAATTCTCTTGGGTGTTGTATTTTTCTTGGTTTCTTGGGGTGGAGGTGGCGTAGGACAGAGTCAGTCGGATTAAGATCGTACGTTAGGATTGAAGATCGGGAACCTTAATTCTGTTTTATATAAGGTCACTTTTGCCTTGCTGTGATTCTGCTTTGTTTAAGGGCGGCGCTGCATTTCGGCTGTCGTGCTTTCCTGGACCCTCCAAGCATAGATCTAGATTACGATAGGAAAGGTCGTCTGACAGGCTTTGTCCTTGCCTGCACTACAGCGTAGCTGCTGTGACTTCCGTCACAACGCGACGAGCATTTTATTTTTTCTATCTTTAAGATGATGGCTCTGTCTGTCTGTCTCTGTGTCCTTCGGCCTGTCTGTCTCTTTGTCTGTTTTTCTGTATATCTGTCTGTCTGTATCTCTTTTTTTCTCTTCCTCTTTCCTTTTCTCTTACCATAGGATATATGAAAAATGTGCATTTGTGCCCCGAGTTACTTAGAATAAAAGCGATACAAAGCGGTGTTTTTTCTGGGCAACCATTTGCCACAAGCGAACGTTTTCAAAATGGCGCAGCACATGTTTACTGCACAACATCCAACCAAAATAAAGTCGGCTTAAAGTGAAAGTTATTGTCAATCACTATCCTATCCCGTAACTCAAAGGTCGTTGGGGCACCACAGATAATCGTTTAACCAGCGTACTCCATCTTTCTCTGTTCTCAGAAACCCCCATGGCTTCGTTCAGTGTCAAACCAGTCCATTCTCGAATGTTATTCTCCCACCTCTTTTTCTGTCTCCCTCTTCTTCTGCCTCCTTGCACAGTATTTTGCAGGATGGTTTTTGCAAGGCCTGATGCTCTGGTGACGTGGCCATACCATGGGAGTTTCCGTTTCTTCACCACTGTGAGCATGTCATCGTGTTGTCCAATGGCTTGCGTAATGGTCTGTCGGACTTCGTTGTTGGTAATGTGCGGGGTTTAGGAAAGTCCCAGAAGTTTTCTGTAGCACCTGAAGCCATGAGGGTTGCTGAGAACAGAGAAAGATGGAGTACGCTTGTTAAACGATATTCGGTGGTGTCCCAACGATTTTCGAGTTACGGGATACGATAGGATAAGAAGGATGAAACATTGCTCAAATATAATACAGACATTTTAACTTGAGATAGATAAGGTATAAAATGTAAGAAAATGCATTATGCTCATATAAACACTGTGACTCATTAACACCGCATTGGCAACTCCTCACATACATGTACATTTAAATTCACATAATGAAATGGACATTGCATAAAATAGGAGAGCATACGTATAAACATTTACCTTACAGTATAAAAACTGATGTTAAAAAATTAAGAAATCATTTGGAAATAGTCAATAAAGTTGTCTTATCGTATCTTATCTATTATATTCAATGTCCGAACCCTGTGACCAAACGTTTCTCGTCGTGTCGTAAGAGGCGACTATCAGGGGTGATGTCAGCATGGCATCACTGGAAGTCGCCGGCCAGGACGGAGGAACCTCATGTTACTACAGGTTCAACGACCACCTTCTCGGGGTCAAGGCGTGCCACACTATATTCGTGGATATCGGCTGTGGTCAACAGACTGGAGAGGATTGGGCCCTGCCAGATCTTTCTTGCCCAAGATACACTGCATGATGAAAATAACCATTCACTCCATACCGGATCGGTCGTCGCCAGGGTCACCAAGGACCGCGCCTTCCGTGGCAACCAGGACGGAGGTGATAAGTGTGCTACTGATGGACAACTTAGCAAGATCCGCACGAGAAACATCATTGTCATAGGAACCTGGAATTTCAGGACCCTAACTGCGGATGGAAAATTAGAACTGGCCCTCGAGCTGGACCACTATCGATGGAACGTTCTAGGTATCTTGGAACGGTGCTGGAAAGGCCTAGGTGAAACAACGATCCACAATGGCCACACGCTTTATTTCAGCGGTAAAGATGACAGGCACGAACACGGCGTCGGATTCTTGATCCACAAGAACTTTCTAGCCACTTTCATGGGGTGCCGCCCAGTCTCCAGTAGACTTATTACCATCCGTCTGAGAGCAGCCCCTTTTCACATCACCGTCATCCAGGCCTATGCCCCAACATCAGACTATGACCACAGCGAAGTGGAGGATTTCTATGAAAATCTACAGGCTGTCCTTGACCAAGTGCCGAAGAAGGACATAGTCATAGTTGAAGGCGACTGGAATGCCACCAAAACTGGGGAGACACACGAGGACCAAACTGCAACGACGAGACAAATAACAGGTGTCTGAGATTCTTGGAGTTTGCCAGATACAGCAGTCTACACGCTTGATCTCCACAAAAAATCCAGACGATGGACATGGCACAGTCCCGGCGGGTAGCATCACAACCAGATCGAAAACATCATGGTCAAGAAACGCTTCAGATCAAGCAGGAGAAGACATCGGAAGTGACCACGATCTGGTGATGATGTCTTTCCGGCTCCAGTTGAAGAGAGTAAACACGGCAAAGTGCACCAGACTGAAGTTCGACCTGAACCAGCTCCAAGACCCGGAGGTGGCAGAAATATTTAAAGCCAAAATTGGAGGGAAATTTGCACCACTGCTCATTTTGGGAGCTGGTGAAGTAGATGTCAACACCATGACCACCTTCTTTAACTCGGCTGTGACAGATGCCGCCACTCAGATCCTCAGCACCGGCCAAAGAAGAAGCCATGGATCACACCTGAACTTAGTGATCAGTGTGATAAACGAAGAGAGATGAAAAATTTAAAAAAAAAATCACAGGGAGATGATGCCTACCAAACAATTAACAATGACATCCAAAAAGGCATGCGCACAGCAACGGAGAACTGGATAGAAGATCAATGCCAGGAAATAGAGAACAGTCTGAACAAGAACAACAGCAAGAAGGCCTACCAGACCAAGTGTGTTTGCCATTATCAGATTGTTGTATCTGGCAAACTCCAAGAATCTCAGACCCTTGTCATTTGTCTCGTTGTTGCAGTGGGGTCCACATGTGTCTGCCCAGTTGTGGTGCGCATCTTGGCCAACCTTGGCATTTTAGTCGCCTTGCATTATGACTATGTCCATCTTCGGCACTTGCTCAAGGACAGGTTGTAGATTTTCATAGAAATCATCCACTTCGCTTTCGCCATAGTCTGATGTTGGGGCATAGGCCTGGATGATGGTGATGTTGAAAGGGAGACGGGGTGGCAACTGATGACTGTGGCTAGTATGTTCTTGTGGACCAAGAATCCAACGCCGTGTTCGTGCCTGTCATCTCTCCCCCCTAAAATAAAGCTTGAGACCTTTATCGGTCATTGTTTCACCTAGGCCTTTCCAGCGCAGTTCGGCCGATACCTAAAATATTTATCGATAGTGGTCCAGCTCTTCTAATTTTCCATCCGCAGATAGGGTCCTGACATTCCGGGTTCCTATGACGATGTTGTTTCTCGTGCGGATCTCGCTAAGTTGTCCATCAGTAGCACACTTATTACCTCCGTCCTGGTGGCCAACCGAAGGCGCGGTCCTTGGTGACCCTGGCGACGACCGATCCGGTATGGAGTGAATTGTTCTTTTCATTATGCAGTGTGTCTTGGGCAAAAAAATACCTGGCAGGGCCCAATCCTTTCCAGGTTGTTGGCCACAGCCGATATCCACGAATACAGTGTGGATCACACCACCTTGGCCCCGAGAAGGTGGTCGTCGAACATGTAGTAACATGAGGTTCCTCCGTCCTGGCAGGTGACTTCTTTGTAGAAGACTTTCGCCCAGTGATGCCGTACTGGCATCACCCCTGATAGTTGCCTCTTACGACACGCCTGGAAACGTTGGGTCTATTCCATTCAGTGCCCGAACCCACAGGGAAACCGTACTACCCAGAAAAATCCTCGGTGTCCTGAAAAGGTCTTGTACCGAAATCACCCAAGTTCGTTTCACGCGGTACAGTGTATGTAGTTATTTGTGTGTGTGCGTGTTTGTGTAATAATCATGCAATGAAGGGGGTAGATAACGAGAGAGAGACGAGAGAGAGAGAGAGAGAGTAGTCGAGAGAGAGAGAGGGAGAGATGCAGAGATGCAGAGAGAGAGAGAGAGAGAGAGTAATCATTATCACTTAGCCTATGATCGATGTATGCATGGACATTTGTATTTATGGTTGATGTATTTATTGCATGGAAAGGTGTGCGCTGACGCCTAAGCCAATGTTCCACTGTTATATATGCAATGTGAAAGTTGGACAATAAAGACGTGTTGTATTGTTGTTGTAATGTATTGTATTGTGGAGATTGTGATGTCTGGAGGGAGTGGTCAACATGGCCGCCTATGTCATGGCTCGCTTGGTAAGTAAACTAGGTCTAAAGCACTCTTCAACCCTAGAGACCGTGACTAATCTTCCTGACCGTTACCGTGGCAAAGTGAAGACTCCCTCTTTCTTATGCTATTGTAAATCAGTCACGTGATTATACCCGCTGGCCCAATGGGAGATAAACTACAATTCACACAGCTGGTTTATTTATTTATTTATTTATTTATTTATTTATTTATTTATTTATTTATCTATCCATTTTCTGATTTATTTGTATTTAATGACTTATTTACTGATTTATTAATTTATTCTTTCTTTCTTTCTTTCTTTTTCTTTCTTTCTTTTTTTTCTTTCTTACTTTCGTCCCAACGCAGTAGCTCAATTGGTAGAGCGTTCGCCTGGCACACCGGTGACCCAGGTTCGAATCCCGTGGTGGGCGATATAAAATGTGGCCATTTTCACTGTCCATTTTAGCAGTATGATTGCTCTGGTGGTTCAGTGTTGATTCAGGTCCCTACCCCTCTTTCCCTGGGATGGTTATCCCCGTCTGCCATATCGCCAATGGTGGGTGTAGACGTTAAACCTCTATGGTGGGTGCAGGCGTTAAACCTCTATGGTGGGTGTAGACGTCACACCTCAATGGTCATTCATTCATTTCTTTCTTTCTTTGTGTTACATATTTTAATTCTTTTTGAGATTTAAAAAAAACACAAGCATATTATGCATTCAGTCTAAAAAAAAAAATAGGAGAAGGAATTTTCTTTAGGAGTCAACTAAATCGTTCCTCGTGTCATTTACACTCGCATTGTCCGATACTTAGTCAGAGAGGGAGGGAGAGAGAGAGAGAGAGGCAGAGAGAGAGAGAGAGAAGATGGCTAGCTAGAAGGAAATAAAAAAGATTAAATAAACTGTTATCTCAATAACTATGCGTGTACGCTTCTACTATTAGGCTAAAACAAAAAGCTGACAGACAGAAGAAAAAAAAAGGAATAATTTTTTTTAAATGCTCTGAAAGAACGAACTAAAGAAATTTAAAAAAAGGAAAGACTAGAAAGAAAGGTTCCGAAAACGCAGTAAAGTGTTGTGCGGAACGGTGTGTGTTTCTAGGCTTTGGGGCGATTGTTTAAACAAGCGTGTTTCCTTTTCTTGGGAGGTCATGCCGGGAATTGAAGACCCCGTGATTTATGGGGTGTGCTGTGACATAGAACTGCGGCAAATTGGAAGACGAACCCTCCAGCCTTCGTGATCCATCATGCGACAATCCGTTCAACAGCTTACTTCCACACTGGCCGACGAGACCAGGTTCAGAAAAGTATCCAATCAGTGTAAGCATCACAGTTGCTGCGCCAATCAAAACAGGCCTTAACACAACCTACCTTAGTAAGCTTTTTCAGGCCACGGCGAATTAGCGTGAGATATTGATGCACGAATCCAACAAAACACGTCTTTAAAAAGCTTAGGCATTACGAAAGCGTTATGCAAATTAAAAAAAAGAATCATTTCACGTTAGAAGTGTTACAATAGATAAGTGTATGAACTGCAAAACAGGAGACGGCGTTCTAAAATTCGATCAAACCACTTCAAAATACACTGGGACCCCCAGATTATATAAAACGGGAGGACAGGAACACAGTTATGGCATCCTTACGCCTGTAAATTAATCACGTTGAAAAATAGGTGGAACGATGTACGCGCCCATCGCGTTGAAATAGTGTTGCGTTGTTTTTTTTTTTTTAAATCAACTTGTACAAGCATTTGCCGCCATAAGACCTTGATCACGGAAATCAATTCAGAATGTCCACTCAACTGGATTTAGATTGTGTAGAACAGGAACTAAATAACTGTTTCCAGTGAAGTTTTCCCGCCCAAAAGATTTGGATTGTAGATCATACTTTTGTCAAACCATGATGCATAAAGTGAAGGTCACTATCTCTCACATAAACTAACGTAAATAATCGAGGAAAGCTCGGCATCCACAGATCAACGCCATTTCCCTCTATTTACCCTTACCTTGCCCAGGATATTATTGGGAAAGGCAGTACAACAGCGAGCGAGGCTCGCGCGTAGGATGCTGTAACCCTGGAGCCACCACGGCAGGGCAGCCCTTGTGAACCTCGAACTGTTGTAGTAATGGAGCGTTTTGTTAAAGAAACATGCCTGAGGACATTTTGCCTGTCTTGTCGCGGCTATTACCGTGTCAGGTTGTCTGCTAATGCTTCACGCTGTGGACATTATTTGCATAGTTTTGTCCCCTTCTGTTGCTTTTCTCATTTGCACTGTGCCAGCTCCCTTTCGCTTATTCCCCCTTTCTGAAACTGCCTTGTAACAGAGTTCTCTCCCTTCCTCTTTCATAATAATAATAATAATAATAATAATAATAATAATAATAATAATAATAATAATAATAATAATAATAATAATAATAATAATAATAATATTATTATTATTATTATTATTATTATTATTATTATTATTATTATTATTATTATTATTATTATTATTGGAAACCAATGTGTACACAACCGTAAAGGAATGCTAATGCTGGCAAAAACGAAAGAAAACTATACGAAGCAGGACGCTCTTCATCTGGCGGACAAAACACTAAAGACAACAAAACAATACTTACCAAACAGAATTCCAAGAAAGAATTTGTTAAGTTTTTAATTCCATCAGTACATTTTTTTTAACATACCAAACTTGAACCAAATGCCTCCAGTAGGTTGGGGAAAAAATAGGATTAAAAAAAACACACAACAAATTATGACATCATCATGATGTCTTCACCCAACATATATATATATATATATATATTTTTTTGTTCTCTGGTAGGGTTCACGTTTTCTTAACTAAATACCAAGTTTCAAAGAAACCGCCCATTAGTTCCAGAGAGACGTGCGCAAATGTCACCTCCGGACGATGCACGCCGGACATCGGCCGGACAAAGCCAAAAACAGCAGTTACAGAGCTTCACAGGTTGGGAACTAATTTTTAATTAATTAATTAATTAATTAATACATTTATAACGCGCACATATTTCACTGGGGTGAGGTGAGGAAGTAATTCATGGCGCATTCTCTTCAAATTCACCTCGTGCTTTCTATTTCGTGCGGTCTCTTTCTAAAATCTGCATTTGAACCGGAGTTCTCGTCCTTTCTCTTTCATCATATATTTGCGCTGTGATGTATCTCTGTAGATGTTAAGAGTACAGTGGAAATTAAAAAGCCTAATTATTGGGGGTGAAGGGTGGGAGGCGGGAGGGGGGTGAAGTGTAGTTTTAGTACTGGTTATCTTGTGATTGTATGTACTAAAGAAAATTTTATTGAACACTTATTCTTCTTTGCTGAGATGCAGTGTGCTGTATAAATTCTCCATTGTGGGTAATCAAGAGCAATTGATTTGATTGAATCTGCCTTGCTCCAGAGTTCTTGCCCTTTGTCTGGGTGTATTGTTCTATTGTTTTGACGCTTTCTCTTTTTAAATCTGCCTTGCACCAGAGTTCTTGCCCTTTTTCTTTCTCTTTTAATTTACAACGTGCCATAAATATGGTATGGCTTCTCTT
>CM072514.1:85887080-85892080 GCA_036898135.1 Oncomelania hupensis | reverse complement strand
AAAATGGTGCAATCTGGTGCAATCTGAACCGTGAAAAAGCCATCTGTAATGGTCTGGGACTTAGAGCTTTTTGAACAATTGAACTGACAAACTCTGGGGTACAAAAATTATCCTCTGCCCCTCCCTTAAAAAAAACAACACACACACAAACATTTATTTATCAGCAGAGATGTTTTGTATACTATTATTATTCACTACTTTTTGTTAATCGTTAACGGTATAAAGCTTTACCTTGTAGTTTATGAACATCACCGCATTGCTTTCACTTAATTCAATCTTGCTGCACTAGGTTCCTCGGCATTAGTACCATTTGTGAATTGTATCTTCTGGCAACACAGTTCACTGCCTCTTTGAAGTCAATATAAACATCCCTGTGCACTTTCAGTAAAGCAAGTCCATTGAGTCTCTGTTGCCCCATTGTAGAGCGCAGGTAGTTTTTCAGGTTGCGCAACTTGACTCTTTGAACGCTCACACTCGGCAGTAGTGACAGGCAGGGTGCAAAGGTTCTTTAGCATGATAAACAGGTTGGGATAAAAATCCCTGTCACAATGTTTCAGTGCTTCTGATGCCGTGGATGGGATGATAGCTGTGGCATTCTCAGCAGCACTTCGCCATTTGCAAACCCACCGTTGGTAATCTGCATCAAGGGTAGCGTTGTCTGGTAGATCAGACTCCCACAACATTGCCAGCATCACCCCTTCTGGAACCTGCATGAAACCATCCTGATCGTCTATTAAGGTGCTTGGCACCAGATAGAGACCATCAACTGCTAGACCAGCATTTTTGAACCTCGAGTCCAATTCGGTTGACAGGTGTTCCAAGAAAGGAATGGCAATGCTAATCTTGAAATATTCTTCTGGAGTGGCCGCAGGTTGGTTGTCACGGAGAGTCTGTCGGGATGCTTGACGAGGAACAATAACACCAGTTGTCAAAGCATTTGCCATTTTGCTGACTTCTTCACTTGTAGTCGAGAAAATTGCTGATATTGAAAACGGTAGACTGTAAAAACTGACAGCAAATGAAAGTTTTTAAAACGCGACTGTGACGTGCACGATTTCGAAAAGTGTCACTTTGATCTACGCTAAGGCTAACGATTATGACGCGTCGACAGGAAATGATGACGAAGGGACGAACTTCTCTCACTGATCAGAGGGTGATGATGATGATTATGATGATAAACACTTGTATTGGTTGATTCCATTAGAAGAAAAAAAATCATTTGATGCGCTGGCAAAAAAAAAACAACTACTACTCATTATTGAGGGGGGCAATATATAAGGCTGCCCCCTCCAACATATTTCTAGGGGGGGGGGGGGCATGGCCCCCCTGCCCCCTTCCCCCCCCCCTTACCGCTTCCGCCGCATGTGAGTAGTAGTTTCCCGCTTTTTTCCATCTCCTCTCCAGCGATATTTCCAATGTTCGTATTTTCAATGAATCCACGCCTGTTACACTATAAGGGCGAAGTGCCGAATACGCGACGAATACGACGACTAATCTGACTTCCATTTGCGACACGTGACCTCCGGGAGTTTACGCATGCGCAGAACCATCCTCGATGGTTGTACATTTGGCGATGGCACACCGGTGTGATATCGTCAAAGGGCCTGGTATTGCCAGCGGACTGGGAGCGACTGGGAGCATTCTGATTGGTCAAAATTTAAAACGCATTACAAAATTCGACGCATGCACACAGAGCTATCGTAGTCCGACCGAGCACAGCTTCATTCATTCGGGTTAGGGTTAGGATTTACGACGCCTAAGAAAATCGTGAAAAGGCTGGCCCGACTTGACCTGGCGCATGCGCAAAGGCGCCCGGTTAATTACGATAGTCGGTCGGGCTGCGATGTTACACCGGCACTCATCCGTTTAGAACATGAGCAACAAATTTAGAACAGAAGTTGTATTATAGAATTACAAAAGAATTAGAAAAGCAGTTGTATACAACATGAGTGTAGCTTATCAAATTATAAAAGTCATGCATCCTACATTCTAACCCCTAACAATGACATCCACCTACACAAACACACACACATACACCCCTCACCCCCCACCCCACCCCTCACACACACACACCAGAAATTTATACTGTATTTAAAAAAAGTTACCGGTACAGTATTTAATGCAGACTGTCACTGGCCGGTGGCAGGACCAGTAATGACGTCACTTCTAACCTAGTTAGTGTTCTAAACACATAACGGGACACACGAGTCGTGCGAAGTCTGTGTTTATTTCAGTACAGTGCAGATCAACTGCAATTCCTGGATATTATTTTTACACGTACACAACAGGACTCAAGAAACAAAAACCTGAGTTTCCAAGGAGTAGACATGTTTGTGATATTATGAACCAGACTGCCACGCAAGAAGAAACTGGGGCGATACTGGGATTAACTTTGCACAGACTAAGCATGGTTATGCATAGGAACCTTTACAAACTAGACGACTAAAATCTATTGTTTTAAGAATAAATTACATAGAATCACACATTACTGTTTATATCTCTCACTACTCGCACCTTTTCAGGCTGACAGCCGTCAAGTGAAATTGACCAACTTAGCACGTCACATCCTCCCATCCCCTCCCTATGATACACAATTTATTTGCGTGTTCGCTGTTCTTTGTGTAAGCATTTTTTTGTTCCAAATTTTTATAAACGCCTTGCTTTGTTTGGTCAATTATTCATTGAATTTTTTCCCTGTGTTTCTCCTAATTTTATGTCTGATTTTGATATGGAAATTGTATTTGTTATTAGATAAGATAAGATAAGATAAGATAAGATAAGATAAGATAAGATAAGATAAGATAAGATAAGATATTACTTTATTAATCCAAAAGCATGGAAATTAACTTGTCTGTCAATTAAACATGTCCATTCATACTTCTTTTACACACACATAAAGACGCATGTTTCTTACAAGTGATAAATAAAAAGAAAAGTATTGAAACAAAGGAATTAAAATATTTATACACATTCCTTCAAACACATGGACATATTTTCATAATGCAAATATTATAAATAAGCAGTCATAATTATAAGCTTTGCTTTTGAGTGCCCTTATGTATCAAATGTATTGCTTTGGTTTTCTTGAATAAACATTATGTTTAAACCAACAGAACTAGAAAGTTTATGATTTGAAAACACATATTAAAGAAAGGATTCGTTACATTACATTACATTACATTACATTACATTACATTACATGATTATTGCTTTAGGTCCAGCGGATTCTTCCGAGCCAAATCAGGACCGGACAACCCCTGATCCGCATAAAAGATCCGCTGAAACAACCCTAGTGGCAAAACTGAAGGCTCTCCACCAGCCAGTCACTTTAAAAATAAAGACATCTCACGCAAGGGACGCTGAGGCTATACTCTAATTTATCGAACCCCCGTTTACAAAAACAAAATAGAATGCAAACATCATTATAAATTATCAACAAAACACATACATATAAAATGCCAACATTGCTAAATAATAACATCATAGGAAGCCCTAGTGACCACCTGGCAGAAAGCGTCCAATATTCCCAAGCTGATCCAACAGACCTCACACACAAATAAGGAGTCTTGTCCCGGAAGAGTTTTCAAGAAAAAAGGTAGGTGACAGGTCTAGCCAAGAAGAAGATAGTATAGTAGATTGATAGAACAGAGAAGGAATGAGAAAGAACAAAGGAGAAAGACAGCGACAGTGGGAATTTAAAGCACTAAATTTCCAGAAAGTGGGGATACTATTTATACTAAAACCCCCGGCACCCTAACTGGGGAAGAAGGATTCGTTGTCATTATTTCTGACTTTCTTTTTTTTTTTAAATCGAATATGCGAGTTTGGACGTTTGTTTTCATTTGCATCGCTGTCCAAAGGAAGGGCCTTCCATAGTCCAGGACACATCGTCGTCGACATTGTGCTTTCCCGATTTCGCCTATCCCCATTCTAAATCTAGCTAGTACAAGAGTTCTCGCCCTTTTCCCCCTGCTTTACAATGCCCTACTAGAGTTCTCACCATTTCTCTTCTGCTTTACATTGTGCTATCCCCTTTATTTATTTGTGGCTTTTTTCGCCGTCTCTCTTTCTAATCTGAGCTATTTGTTCCTGAACGCCGTTTACAGGTTAAACATAAAAAGTTGTGTCATGTGTAGGATTTCGCACCAACTGAGGGCTTTAAGATGATTAGCTCCGTTATTTATTTAAGAGATGCTCAGGGTGCTAGCCGATACAATGCATTTTTAATAATGGTATTAGGTACAGTCAATCTAAATGTCAAAATTAAAATGTTTCTATCGGCTACAGATTGTTTTGACAAGTCACACATGCGTAAATGGCTACTTACTCGTGTAGCTTTCAGTGACTATCCCGTCGCCTTCATCAGCACAGACTGAAGGTGAGAACTGGGATTCAGTTCACATCCCCGTGAGTACACTCACGGCACTGTGAATGAATGAGCGAGGTGTAGGTCGCTAGCAGTTGGTGTCGGCTCCGGTCACGGTTCAGGGTGGGGGTGTGGGCTGCGATGTAGATAGCCTCTTTGACACCCCTCTGGAATCCTCTCTGCTCCCTGTCGATCCAGTACTCTGACGTTGTCCTTCTCTAGGTGGTGGTCATGTTCGAGGAGGTGCTTCTTTACACGTTAAACTTTCTGTAGTTTTCTCTCTCACTCACCCACATAAAATGTTTCTCTCAGCTCGATTGAAGAAAAATCGCGTAATATTGTCCTATATTATTAATTAATTAAGTTTGTTTTTTTAACTATTTTTACAATTGGCATTATGTCGTTATTTGCGAATATCTATTTATACCCTTTAATTATTATTATGTTGGTTTTCTTTGCTAACGCTTTATTGTCCCTTTTTATCGGGAAATTCTGGGCGGCCTCCCCTGGGGAAGGCGTAGTCGCAGCCTGTGGCGCGCCCACACCCAACCTACCTAATATTAGCTGTGTTTTTAGAAATTTTGCTGGGGGAGCAAATCGGAGTACCCGGAGAAAACCCCGCGAGACTGCGCCC
>CM072514.1:85779580-85882080 GCA_036898135.1 Oncomelania hupensis | reverse complement strand
ACTACATTTGCATTAAACAAAATGTATCGTGATCATGACGGTAGTAGAATGTAACTGCTGAACTTTTATTTCATCTTCCAGTGACGACAGCAGTTCACAATGTCCTTCGGTGATGCAAGGAAAAAAGTACTTAACAGTAGGCCGGTTGTCAAAGAGAGGTCCTTTGCGTCTGTGGCGGGTTCCACATCTCATGTGGAACCGGGCGCACACCCGACAATGGACACCGCCATGAGTAAAATAACGCAGATCTTGGAAACGTTGTGCAAACGGATGGATGCTCTGGAAAAGGTGCTCGCGTTGTTTGCCCAGAAGGGGGTTTCTCCAGCCCCACCGAATCCACTGGAGAACGTGCCGACGGGCACGTCCCCACCCGTCACCCACAACACGCAGACGGCCGTGACAAAAGCCATCACACCTGCTTTAAAGGAGGCTAGGCCTCATGCCACCGCACCAGCAACGACCGGTTTTAGCGACCGGGTAGTTGCTGGGGCGGCAAAGATGCTAGTCGCTCAGCAGAAGAGCGTCAGAGGAGGAGAGGGAAAGATTGGCAGGGGTGAAGGGGAGAGGGAAGATATAAAATCTGGTGCTGGGGAGAAGGGGAGGAAGTCCGCTGGCAGTTCGGGTTCCGGGGCTTTGGCCAAAAATCAAAGGCCCGGACCCCTTTCTTCCAAGCCTCATCAGCCTCTCGAAACGGAGAACCGTTTCGGGGGGTTGATGGAACATGAAGAGATGGACGAGGGTCCAAAAGATAAAGAGACGTAATTGTGCTCTCGGAGATGAAAATTTTAGCATTCTTTTACTTAATTTTTATGTCCATTTTACAATGAACATCCGAGGGATAAGGGCAAATTATGAGGAGCTCTGCTGTCTGCTGACAGAGCATCGACCTGAAGTATTGGCCCTTCAGGAAACTCTCCTGTCAGAAAAACATCCTATAGATATTACTGGTTATTCCTCTCTAGATTGTTTATCCTCTAGAGGCGTTTCACTCTTTATTCATAGAAATGTCCCATTTAATCCAATTTTACTTAATACAAGTTTACCAGCAGTTGCAGCTAGAGTATCTCTTTTTAAATCCCTCACAGTTTGTTCTCTATATTTGACACCATCAATAAATGTAACTAAAAGTGAACTTGAGAATTTGGTCCAACAGCTACCTCCCCCTTTTTTGTTGTTGGGAGATTTTAATGGACGCTCTCCCCTGTGGGGTAGTGATCGTACCGATTCTCAGGGTAAAATAATTGAAGACATTTTAGACTCGTTAAACCTAGTAACTTTGAACGAGGGTGCTCCAACTTTTTCCTGTTCTAGAACTGCTTCTTTGTCCCACATTGATATATCGATCTGTGATCCCTCCTTACTTTTGGATTTTAAATGGACAGTTTTAGAAGATCTCCATGGCAGCGACCATTTTCCGGTTTTAATAAAATATAATTCAGACAACCTTGAGCAAACTCATGGCAGGTGGAAACTGAAACAAGCTAACTGGAGTCTGTTTTCTAACCTGTCTGAGGCCCAGCTACGTGCTAAGAAACAGGAATTTTCAAATGCCTTAGATCCAATACAGCTTTATACTGACATAGTTATTAACAGTGCCAAGGAGTCCATTCCGCAAACTTCGTCAAACCCTCACACACTTAAAAAACCCTGGTTTGACGATGAATGTAGAAAACTTCAGCAAGCTCGTAAAAAAGCTTTAAGAACTATGTTTTTACACCCAAGCACTGACAATAAACAAAACCACCAACGTTTGCGAGCGCAATGCCGACAGCTCTTCAAACGAAAGAGAAGGGAATCGTGGAGAGGTTTCTGCTCCACGCTTAATTCGAAAGCGAAACTGTCGAAGGTGTGGAAAGTAGTCCGCAAACTCAAAAATAGAAGTAACAAACAGGTGAGCCCATGCCTTACTGTGCAGGGTGACGTAATCGGAGATAAAAAATTAGTAGCTGATCTTTTGGCTTCTTCTTTTGCTGCAAATTCTTCCTCTGAAAATTATTCTGTCCCTTTTCAAACAGTTAAAATCCGTAAAGAAAAACAACAGTTAAATTTTACCTCCGATAATTCTGAAGATTACAACATTCCGTTTTCATTAGTCGAGCTTGACGATGCAATTAACAAAAGTGCAGATTCAGCAGTTGGACCGGATGATGTACATTATCAATTTCTCAGACATTTAACGAGATACTCACGGTCTCAACTGCTGGACATCTTCAATCAGCTCTGGATCACTGGCACCTTTCCTCCCTCCTGGAGAAAGGCCATTATTGTACCCATCCCTAAACCTGGCAAAGACCATACTAACCCGACAAACTATAGACCAATAGCCTTAACATCTTGCTTATGCAAGACGCTAGAAAGAATGGTTTATTCTCGCTTACTGTGGTATCTAGAAACAAATAATATTTTATCCAACACTCAGTGTGGCTTTCGAAGTGGTCGAAGTACTGTTGACCACCTGGTGCGACTGGAAACTTTTATCCGTAACGCGTTCGTCCAGGGTGAACATGTCGTTGCCATCATGTTTGATTTGGAAAAAGCTTATGATACCACATGGAAATATGGCATTCTTTCAGATTTACAAGAAATGGGTTTGAAGGGACATTTACCTCTGTTTATATCCAATTTTCTAACGGACAGACTCTTTCAGGTTAAGGTTGGGGGATCTTTGTCAGATACGAGAGAACAGGAGATGGGAGTGCCTCAGGGTAGCATCTTGTCTCCCTTGCTGTTTAATATTAAAATAAATAACATTGTTCGTTCCGTTAAACGGGGAATTGACAATTCTTTGTTTGTTGACGATTTTGCATTGGTAGCCAAAGGTAAAACTTTGGCATCTGCAGAACGTCAGCTACAGTTATGTGTCAAGGCCGTTGAAGACTGGGTTTTACAAAATGGTTTTAAATTTTCTGAAGCAAAAACTGAATGTATTCACTTTTCCCAGCGCCTGGGAATTATTCAAGACCCTACTATTCTCCTCAATAAAACTCCAATAAAGGCGGTCCAACAAGTCAAATTTTTGGGTGTTATTTTTGATCAAAAGCTATCTTTCATTCCTCATCTGAAAATTTTGAAAACTAAATGTCAACAGGCCTGCAATTTGCTCAAGGTTATCAGTGGTACAGACTGGGGTGCTGACAAGAAAACTTTATTGCTGTTATATCGTTCTTTAATTAGATCCAAGTTAGACTATGGTTGCATTGTTTATGGTTCTGCTAGAAAATCTTATCTTAAGATGTTAGATCCAGTTGCCCATCAGGCACTACGCATTGCTTTGGGTGCGTTTCGCACTTCCCCTTGTGAAAGCCTTTACGTGGAAGCTAACGAACCCCCGCTGGAGCTGAGACGTACAAAATTGTCAATGAATTACTATTTAAAATTAAAAACTGATCCTATGAACCCTGCTTATGACTGTGTTTTCAACCCAGATTTTGTTCAGAAATTTGAAGCCAAACCTAACACAATCCCTCCGTTTGGCATCAGAATGCAAGCTCATCTGGAAAAAGCAGGCATTGATGTTGCTTCCATCAACGACGATGAGCTTCGGACTGAAGCCCCCCCATGGAAATTATGTACCCCAAACATTAATTGGCAGTTGTCCGCTTTCCTTAAAAACAATACATCTGAAACCGTATATAACCAACTTTATTTAGAACAGTGTGCATTATACCCAGGATATGAAAAACTTTTTACAGACGGGTCAAAGAAAGGAGATACGGTTGCTGCTGCGTCGGTCTCCGGGAGACACTTAGACCAGCCTTTGCAACAGCGTTTACCTGATTTTTGTTCTGTTTATACAGCCGAGCTCAAGGCAATTCATTTAGCTCTGAAACAAGTTTATCAATCCAAAAGAACCTCGTTTTTAATCATGTCCGATTCACTGTCAGCACTTCAGGCTCTTTCCACGAGAAAGATATCACACCCTTTTCTGGCAGAGATCCATGACCTCCATACACAACTTGTTTCTGAGGGTAAAAAGATAGTTTTTATGTGGGTCCCTGGTCACATGGGCATCCGCGGCAATATTGCAGTAGACAGGGCTGCTAAAGATGCTCTGCATCTCGATTTCCCTCCAGAGATTTTCCAGTTTGTGCCCTACTCTGACCTACGTTGTATGACTGGATCTTATTGTAAACAACTGTGGCAGACTGACTGGTCTAACCATGTCAACAACAAATTATTTCAAATTCTTCCCGATTTGTCCACTTCTTTGCCTAACTTTGCATCCACTCGCAAAGAAGAAACAGTGTTATCTCGCCTTCATATTGGGCATACTTATGTCACCCACAGTTTCCTTTTAAAAGGAGAAGAACCACCATGGTGCTTTGCATGTGATCAATCTTTTTCCGTTCGCCATTTCATGTCTGAATGTGCTGATTTGATTGAGGAAAGGGAAACATATTTTGGTTCCATACCTTTCAAAGAGATTTTTAAAGTATGTAATGGTCAACATCTGTTTCAATTTTTACATGATGTTGGTTTGTTTTATCGCATATAAATCGTATCGACATGTTTTGTTTAGTTTGGATTTTATTGTTAGGACTGAATTTAGTGATTTGATTGAAGAAAGAGATTATATTTTTAATACATCAGTTTTAAAGAAGACTCTTAAAGAGATGTCATGTGAAAGTTTGTTTGGGTATTTAAGAGTAACAGGTTTGTTTTTTAAGATTTGAATCATTTTATAATATTTTAAGATAACGTCTCTCTGGTCCTGATTTGGCTCGGAAGAGTCCGCTGGACCTAAAGCAATAACCTTGTATTGTATTGTATTGTAGCTTGTATCCGCTGAGCTCGCTCAAGCAGTGTCAGGCAACGAGCCCATTATTGGCCGTTCTCTTCACTGTGAGATCAATTCACCACTATAAAGATCACAATATAGTTTTGTTCCATGCAAATGCAGTACAAACAGTGTACGTTATGTTCAATAGGGAGTTCATTTGCAACCACCCTGTAGTCAGGTGATATGATCAATGCTTGACAGATTTGGGGAAAGAACATCAGGACCACATTTGAAGCTATAGCTGCTCTTTGTAATTAACCAACCTCCAAGTTAAGTTAACCTCTTTAGCAGCGATGATTTCCTCTACGGTGTCTCACGTCTGTTTCTCAGTCATGATTGATTGCGCGTTCGTCTTGATAATGGATGGGGTTCTTGCAAAATTAATGGTAAATGTCTTTTTTCGATCTGTATCTAATCGTCACAATGAGTTAGGACTCTTACACAGGCAGCACTCTTCATATTTTATTATGAAAGCGGAATCGTGCACGTAGTAGTAGTAGTAGTAGTAGTAGTAGTAGTAGTAGTAGTAGTAGTAGTAGTAGTAGTAGTAGTAGTAGTAGTAGTAGTAGTAGTAGTTTGTATTAATTTTAGATTTCCTTATATAGCGCTTTTCCTGCTTAACAGCTGCTCAAGGTTGTGGACAACACAGGATTGAACTCAAGCTGCCCTAGGCGCCCATTGGCTGCTTTATGCACAACATCTGACACCAGGACAACTGAGCACAATCCTGAGCGACCGTCGTTGAGAGGGGAGGGACCTAGTGCCTTCTGGGCGCATTGAGGTACCAAGTCAGTAGCACACACTAGCCTAGGACATGAGCATCAGGATCTTTAAGGTCCGTGCGAGGAAATGCCAGCGTGCACAGACTAGACCTCGGTTTATACTCTCAAATGAAGGAGTAGGAGACGCTTTGTGTGTGTATCAGGGTCATGTTATTGCGTCGACATTTTAGGCCGTCAACGATTACCGAGCAACCGCGTGTCCTCAATCAATTGTAATATTAGGGCGCTTCATTCTCCCGTTACAAGACTGTTTTTCTCCTAAAGTGTGAAACTTCCATTTTATTTAATTATATTTTATTTTATTTATTTTAATATATTTTTAAAAATTTTATTTAGTTTTATTTATTTATTGTAATTTAGGTTTGTACTAAATTTTTCTGATATATAGTTGTTTCCAGCTCAAGAGCTGCTCAAGGCGCTGGCGCGCACAGGATCTAACTCGAACCGCCAGGCGCGTGGGACTTCTACTGATCCAAAATGAAGACCTATCTTCTATTCCTATTCTATCCCGTAACTCGAAGGTCGTTGGGGCACAACAGATGATCGTTTAGCCAGCGTTCCTCTGTCCTCAGCAACCCTCATGGCCTTGCTCAGTGTCAAGCCAGTCCATTCTCGAATGTTGTCCTCCCACCTCTTTTTCTGTCTCCCTCTTCTTCTGCTTTTTGCACCGTGGCTTGCAGGATGATCTTTGCAAGGCCTGATGAGATAATCTGATAACACCATCTCTTAGTCATTTCTTTCAGTCGAAAATTTCTCGTAAGCAAATCTGCTTTCTACTAATTAATTTGAACAAAAGGTAATCAGAAACGAGCGGCAATCTCGTTGGTAAAAACTTGTAAGAAATCCTTAATTAACCAGTTTATGGATTATTTTGTATCTTCCTGTTTTCATGTAACTCATGCACTTTTGTTTAAAACGTAAGCTATTCACAATTAACCTAGACTTCTACAAACTAATCAGGACATGTTTGGGCTATTTATAGGAAAATAACTTTGGGAAAAGTACATAATGAATCATCTGCCCTTGTTTTCTTAATGTGTGTGCTTCGAAGTGTTTCTTCTTATTAAAATTGTATATTGTTATATGCATTATTTATTCAATTATATATATATATATATATATATATATATATATATATATATATATATATATATATATATATATATATATATATATATATATATATAAAGAGAGAGAGAGAGAGAGAGAGAGAGAGAGAGAGAGAGAGAGAGAACATAATAACAGTTCTTCATCTTCGCCCGGGTACTAATAATAATTAAAATAAATAAATAAATAAGTAAATAAATAAATTAATAATAATGATAATAATAATAATAATAATAATAATAATAATAATAATAATAATAATAATAATAATAATAATAATAATAATAAAGCTGAGTTTTCAAGCTATACAATCAGATGGGGTGGCCTGCTAACACAGTTGGTAGTCAGCTGGTTTCCTAGGCCGAAGGTCACGGGTTCCAACTCCACGTGGGACCAACGTACGTGACTTAGCTACGAGACTTTTCAGGACACCGAGGGTTTTCTCCGGGTACTCCGGTTTCCTCCCTCTCTTCAAAAATGGTATTGGAAGCAGGCAATCTAAAATTTCCAAAAAATAAAAATTGATTTCTATTTCCGACTTCTATAATAACGACCTCTTCTTTGAATTCGATTGAAGAAAAATACGCGTCATAGCATACTGTATATCCTAATTTCAGTTTACCATAACATTTAATTTAAAAATATGCCAGATCTTTGGGGGATAGCAACGTACTTTCATCGTACTTGTGTGTGTGTGTGTGTAGTCCTGAAGGTTCAGGAACCTAGGTTCGGGATGTGAAAACCTCGAAAAAAAGATTCGTGAACCTCTGCGAACATTCCAATGATTACAGGCCATAACGGCGTTATAGAGACGGTTGTCGGCGGTCATAACCGTAAATGTACTTTCACTGCCAGATATTACAAATGTGACTGCCGTTACTTTTGCTACAAAAATATAGGTGAGATCATCTTTACATCTTTTATGAGGCTATTATAGCTACCCTGAAGGCACACTCAGCATAGGGGGAAGAGCAATCTCCAACCTTCGTTTTGCGGATGATATTGATGGATGGGCCGGAGAGAAACAAGAATTTGAACAGCTGGTACATGGTACAGAGGCTTGACACCACCTCCAAAGCTTATGCAATGGAAATAAGTGCAGAGAAGACTAAAATGATGACCAACAACACCAATGGCATCAACACGGACATCAAAGTCCAAGGCCAATCCCTCATCACAGTGCACAGCTTCAAATATTTAGGAGCCATTGTATCAGACAATGGGTCCCGACAGGAAGTCCTCTCCAGGATCGCACAAACAACTGCTGCACTGCTGCGAGGTTGAAGCCAATTTGGAAAGACAGGAGCATCAGTCTACATTCCAAGGTAAGACTGCTGCGCTCCCTTGTCATCTCCATCTTCTTATATGCTTGCGAAACATGGACCCTCACAGCAGATCTACAACGAAGAATACAAAGCATGGGGATGAGGTGCTACAGAAGACTTCTGGGCATTTCCTATTGTTACACTCAGTTCGATGATGGTGTTTTCTTTATCAGTATCTGATTCAGCCCCAATGCTGAATTCCTGATAAGGTGTAACTCAGATTCGTTTATCCACGCAACCCGTCCAAACAGCATACAAGTCACAAAGTCGACGTATGAAGTTTTCCACTTTTATTCAGCATACATCAACAACTGCATACAATTCTCAATTCAACTCAACAACTTTCACAGCAACTTTCCAAATCACTATCAACAACTTTACTATCTCTCAACAGCAACTCGGCACACGATTAAATAACCTCTCTCTTTTCTGGAACAATTTGGTACATGGTAGAAATGACGTACTGCCACCAATCGAACTAAAGATCGTCATCACTGACTTACGTCATTACACATTTCTTCTCCTTCCGGATCGTTCCTTCAAATTTCTACAATTATCCCGAATCTTCGATCGATAGTAAACAAGCCGATCCAGAAGATTCTACAACAATATCGACTAACGAAAATTATCAACGTTATACAAAGCCTCTCCTAACAACAATGCAAACTCAAATCAAAGGTAAATAAACTCCATTATTGAATACTTTGCAAATCGAAACGATTAGATCTATCGTACACATTTCCGACGTACTACCATTCGCGTTTCAACGTAACATAACCCCCCACTCAAGAAGAAATTTACCCAATTTCTTTCAACAACGTTGAAACGTAATGCACAAACAAAGTCCACAATTGAAACTAATTTAAGACTTTCTGATTACTGTAATTGCGCTCAGCTTATCTACACAGAGTCATTGGTTTTCATCTGCAAATCTTTCTGGATACTGTCAATGTTCACAGTTCATTTACCCAATCAACGTTTTTCATTTTCAAGTCTGTCATTACCAATATTCTTAGTTCGTCCGCACAGTCAATGTTCTTTCGTTCGCAAGGAATCGACGCCCTCGTCAGTTGCGGTCGTCATCGGCCCAGGGTCAAAGACGATGATCACGTGGGCTTCCCTGGAATCATTGCGTCCTCCGTTGTCTTTTTCTTCCGTCGGATGTCCGACGCAGTCGACGTTGTCAGCTCCCAGAATGCATTCGCTGGGTCTCACGGTCAGGTTGGCTTCTGCGGGACGGTGGAACAGCTCCCTCAAGGTCTGGGTGTAGACTTCATGTTCGACCAAAGTCGTAGAGCCTGGGACATCGCTGAAGCTATGGGGAAATTCGCCCATAAGGTCCTTGAGCTCCAACTTTTGACCTTCCGTCAAGCCTGGTCCTAGCTTAACGTCATCGATGCCTTCTTTGCTGTGGAAGTCTCCAAGTTCCAACAGTTCTTCGCTGTCAAAGCTGTCGTCGGTCACAGCTGCTGTTGCTGCATGTACAGTCTCTGGCGGCCTCTCCACGTACAGCTTAAGGAGGTTGGCGTGGTATATTTTGGAATGCTGGCCGACCTTCACCTTATAGTCGTTGATACCCACCACGGTCTCCACTTCGTACGGGCCTCTCCACTGCATCAGCAACTTATTATGATCGGTAGGTAGCAGCACCAGCACTTTGTTGCCAGGTTTGAACTTCCTGTTCACAGCCCTACGATCATAGTAGTGCTTTCCACAGTCTTGGGACTTCTTCAGGTTTTCTCTGGCTATCTCGAGAGTCTGCTCCAGCTTCTCCCGTAGCTCAAACACGTACTGGTAGCTGTTCTTCACCTCTGGGGTGTCTACTTCTTTCGTCCACAATTCTTTTAGGATGTGCATCGGCCCTCGGATGGTTCTTCCGTACAGCAGCTCGAACGGAGAAAAGCCGGTGGACTCCTGCGGTACTTCTCTGTAGGCGAAAAGTAGGGCGTTGATGTAGCGATGCCATTGTCTGGGCTGCTCGCTGCACAGTTTCTTCAGGGTGGACTTCAGCGTAGCATTGAACTTTTCGACAAGCCCGTTGCACATCGGATGGTAGGGTGTCGTAGTCAAATGCCGGATGCTCAGCAGTCTGTTGACCTCCTTCATGCAGTCAGAGACAAACTGCGTCCCGAGGTCTGTCAGGATCTCTTCAGGCACTCCAAGTCTACTGAACATGTCCACTAGCGCCTCTGCAACAGTTTCAGTGTCAATCTTCTTCAGAGGCACTGCTTCTGGGTACCGAGTCGCATAGTCTACTAAAGTCAGTACCCATCGATGACCTTCTTCACTCGGAGGTCGTATTTCGCCGATTAAGTCTAAGGCCACCCTCTTGAAAGGTCGGTCGATCAAAGGCATTCTCTGCATAGGCACTTTCGGGACCCTTCCTCGAGGTATGGTCTTCTGGCAAATGTCACATGATCGGCAAAAACGGCTGACGTCCGCATGAAGTCCTGGCCAGTAGAACACCGCCTGGATTCTATCCGACGTCTTCTTGATGCCTAGGTGACCTCCCATGATTGAGTCATGCGCTACTTCCATCACCTGGCGCCTTAGGGGTAATGGTACCAAAACTTGACGTAGTGGTTTACCTCCGTTGACCCTCGGATGCTGGAACATTCTGTACAGGATCTTGGCCTTCACCTCGAAATAGACCGTGCCACTGCCCTTGGTCACGTGGTCTTGGCGGTTCCTGTACTTGTTTAAAGTGCTGTCAGCTTCCTGGAGCTGGATCAGCTTATCTCTGTCCACGATGGCAGCTTTAGAGTTGTCGGCGACCCTCAGTGGCGTAGACGTCTTGTCTCTCTTGGCCTGGGCCCTGGTAGTAACAGCACCGACGATCTCTGGTCGGCAGGGCTGAGCCGGAGTAACCACATTGTCCCGTAGCAGCTCTGTAAGGTCTCCATCGGGAAACGGCAATGGATCCTCCTCCACAACTTCGACGCGTTGGATTGAAGCAGGACTCCACTCTGGATCGGGGTCGTCGGGTCGTCTCGCGCCGTCGATATTCCCGATCATCAAATCATACAGCGGCTTCTTCAGGCAAACCGCTTCGACTTCGCCTATGTAGAAAGGGGTGTTGACATGAATCTTCGCAACTGGCGCTCTCACACATTTGCTGTCGGCCATAAGTGTCCATTTTGAATCGCCAGTGAACTGTTCTTTAGCGATTAGGTCTTCTCTGACGATGACCCCACTGCAGCCAGAGTATCTTAAAACAGTCACTTCATGATTTCCGACGCGTCCCTTGGAAACAGGCATGTTCTGTACGGTCACAGCTGCGCTGGCGACGACGGGGATGGATTTTCCGTTGGCAAGGAGAAGTTGGCCATCGGTCATGCACTCTTGCACGTCCGCAGGAGTAGCTGTGCGCTTGGTCTCACTCGGAAGAATGACGCTCCCGCCGCACACTTGATGGTCAGATCTACTGGTTTGCCGTTGATTGGAGAAACGTCTCTGTCGGTTGCCCACCGCTGCATTGTCCGTACTGCTCCGCTGTACGCTATTTCTGCTTTGAGGGCAGCTGGCAGCTCTGTGGTCTGTAGCGTTGCAGATGAAACAGCCTCTTGAATGCCCTTCCCTGGGAGGAGGCGTGGAGTCTGTCTGTCTCTGGCTCGTCTGGCTTCCCTGGATCTGGTTCACATGGTTTCCAGTCTTCTGAAAATGTTTCGTCGCGCTGGGTGGCCCCAGGGTTTTCCCATGAGCGATGAGATATCTTTCAGCAGCCTCAGTCACATCTTTAAGCGTCTGCAGCTTTTGTTCTTCTAAGTGGGTCGCTAAGTCCTTGTGAAAGGCATTGAGAAATTGTTCCTTCACGATCAGGTCATGGAGACTGTCGTAAGACTTCGTTTCGCCTGATAACTCCACCCACTTGTGTAGATATGACGACAGGCGCTCCACAAACTGCTTTGGCGTCTCGTCTGACTTAGGCCGGCATTCACGGAAGCGTTTACGGTAGCCCTTCTCTGTAAAGTTGTAGCACTGCAATAGGGCCTCTTTCAAGACGTCGTAGTTTTTGGCGTCATCGTTCGACAGTCTGGTGTAAACTTCGAGCGCTTGCCCTGTCAGAAGTGCACTTAGTCGAATCGCCCAGTCTCGAGGTTGCCAATTAGAGCTTTCAGCGAACCTTTCGAATCTTGCCAGATAACTGTCAATCTGGTCCTTCCCGTCGACGAAAGCTGGCAATTTTGGAGCCGTGTTGTCACTGATAACTTGTGGCGCATTCTGCTGTTGCTGGATACGCGCCATTTCTAGCTGGAACTCAAGACGCTTCAGCTCGAATTCTCTGTCTTTTTCTTGCCGCTGCTGTTCAATTTCTAGACGCTTCTGTTCTAGTTCTATTTCTTTTTCTAGACGCTTCTCTTCCAATTCTCTTTCTCGTATTCTCTCCTGAGACTTGACGTACTCCGTCAGCTGCTTGCCTTTTAGATTCAGTTCAACCCCTTTCTGCCAGAAGTCAGCCATCTTGATGCTTCTGGAAAGTTCTTTTCTGGAAAGTTCTTTTCTAGAAGGTTCTTTTCTGGAAAGTTCTTTTTCTAGAAAGTTCTTGACTGTGCTGCACCCTTCTAGACTGTTCTAGAACAGCACGCTTTCTGCAGTAGCGCTGATGCTTGTCACTAGTCGCCTTCGCTGACGCAGGTCCCGCTGTCCTCGTCGTATGCGACGCTGCACCACGCTGGTGTTGATGTATACGCTCCTGTGCTGAAGTAGACTCGACGTCCGCTCGACGCTCGCTGTAACACTGGCGATGTAGCTCCGAGACTGTCCCTCGACGTAGTCCTGCGGCAGCCACGTAGTCCTGATCTGTTGTTCGCTCACGAAGCAACTCTTCAGCGACCACACGCCCTTGCAGTCAACCCGAACCTATCGGTGATGTAGTCCCAGTATGTTGGCCCCTCTCGACGCAACTCGTTGGCGGCTACCCTCGATGACTGCCTCTCGTAACGTTGACTCGCTTGTAGTAGCAGTTGAACCCTTGGCTATGGCGTGAATCCCGGCTTGGCCCCCAAAATGTTACACTCAGTTCGATGATGGTGTTTTCTTTATCAGTATCTGATTCAGCCCCAATGCTGAATTCCTGATAAGGTGTAACTCAGATTCGTTTATCCACGCAACCCGTCCAAACAGCATACAAGTCACAAAGTCGACGTATGAAGTTTTCCACTTTTATTCAGCATACATCAACAACTGCATACAATTCTCAATTCAACTCAACAACTTTCACAGCAACTTTCCAAATCACTATCAACAACTTTACTATCTCTCAACAGCAACTCGGCACACGATTAAATAACCTCTCTCTTTTCTGGAACAATTTGGTACATGGTAGAAATGACGTACTGCCACCAATCGAACTAAAGATCGTCATCACTGACTTACGTCATTACACATTTCTTCTCCTTCCGGATCGTTCCTCAAATTTCTACAATTATCCCGAATCTTCAATCGATAGTAAACAAGCCGATCCAGAAGATTCTACAACAATATCGACTAACGAAAATTATCAACGTTATACAAAGCCTCTCCTAACAACAATGCAAACTCAAATCAAAGGTAAATAAACTCCATTATTGAATACTTTGCAAATCGAAACGATTAGATCTATCGTACACATTTCCGACGTACTACCATTCGCGTTTCAACGTAACACCTATACCCAGCACATCACCAACGACGAAGTCCGACAGACCATCACACAAGCCATTGGACAACCAATGACCTACTCACAGTGTTGAAAAAACGGAAACTCCGATGGTATGGCCACATCACCAGATCATCAGGTCTTGCAAAGACTATACTGCAAGGCACAGTGCAAGGAGGTAGAAGAAAAAGAGACCGAAAAAGAGGTGGGAGGACAACAGTCGAGAATGGACTGGCTTGACACTGAGCGCAACAATCAGGGTTGCTGAGGACAGGGAAAGATGGAGTACGCTGGTTAAACGATCATCTGTGGTGCCCCTACGACCTGCGAGTTACGGGCTAGGATAGGATAGGATCTTAGCTACGTTCAAGATGGAAAACAAAGGGGTGGGCTGTGGGGAGCAGAACGCGGATGGACAGATAGAGGAGAATACGGCCGAGAAGAAATGAGAAAAAAGAAACGTTGGAAGAAAGGCGTTTGTTGTTTTACATCATATCGTATAGGCAATGAAATTACGTTTTTAGCTGAGCACCAGAGGAATTTTAAATGTTTAATATTTAAATGCACATTACATTGAATAGGCGAAGTAGGAACAAGAGCGAAGATGATGAATGCAATCAGCAGTGACAAGAAAACAATACCCAGAAGAAGAAGAAGAAGAAAACCAACGCACAGCACACACATGGATACACACCCGTTTACCCTCTCCCCCCCCTCACACACACACACACACCAACACCTACACACACACAAAAAAAAAATAACAACAACACATCATAGTCGGAAACAAAAGTAATGAGAACAACAACAAGAGCAACAACAACAATAACAACAACAACAACAACAACAGCGACAATAAAACAATTAAAATATTAAAATGAGCCTGAGTATAGAAGAACATTGGGACAAAAACTTGTAAAATGTATAATTGACTGTATACAGATGACTATTAGCTTCTTTGTATCAATGCAGCCGCATCGGAACAAGATTGGCGGTGGGGGATGGAAGGGGAGGAGAAAGATATATTAGGGGTGGGGGGTGGGAGATAGTAATGGGAGGGGAAATTAGGAACATAATATTTATGTAAAGATTATTTGCGCTAAGGCTGCTGACAGTATCGTATTATGTTTTAGAATGTGTGTGTGTGTGTGTGTGTGTGGGTGTGTGTGTGTGTGTGTGTGTGTGGGTGTGTGTGTGTGGGTGTGTGTGTGTGATTGTCTAAAAAACCTCAAACAACTCACAGGTTTTGCGTGCTTACCGAAACAATCATATAAATTCTCGGATGCAATGATCCTTGTTATTCGTCGCAGAGCTGCTAAATTAATTATTCCCGATACTTCCATCACAACTGATTCAAAGATAAAAATAGCTTGCATGCTCCTCTTTAACAAAACTAAAATAACAAAAAAAGATGTTTTAATGTACAAAATACAATACTGAACAATAAAGATCCTGCTTAGTTAAAAGAACTTTTTTTTTGTTTTTTTTTGTTGTTTTTGTGTGTGTTTGAACATTATCATCTTGTTATTCATCTTTCGGACATAATTTAACAGTTCCACAACCACGCTTAAACCTTCTGTGTCGTATTTTGGTCCAAGTGTGTGGAAATCTCTACCACAAGAGGTCAAGGATAGTAAATCATTAACATCGTTTAAAACTAGAATCAACACATTTCTATTCTCACTTTGCTCCTACTATTTATCATATCCTATCCTGTCCCGTAACCTGGAGGTCGTAGGGGCACCACAGATTACATTACATTACATAATTGTTGCTTTAGGTCCAGCGGACTCTTCCGAGCCAAATCAGGACCGGACAACCCCCAATCCGCATAAAAGATCTGCTGAAACAACCCTAGTGGGAAAACTGAATGCCCTCCACAAGCCAGTCACTTTAAAATAAAGACATCCCACGCATGGGACGGCTGAGGCTTCACCCCAACTTATCGAACCCCCCGTTTACAAAAACAAAATAGAATACAAACATCATTATAAATTATCAACAAAACACATACATATAAAATGCCTACATTGCTAAATAATAACATCATAGGAAGCCCTAGTGACCACCTGGCAGAAAGCGTCCAATATTCCCAAGCTGATCCAACAGACCTCATACACAAACAAGGAGTCTTGTCCCGGAAGAGTTTTCAAGAAAAAAGGTAGGAGACTGGTCTAGCGAAGAAGACGATAGTATAGCAGATTGATAGAACAGAGCAGGAATGAGAAAGAGCAAATGAGAAAGACAGCGACAGTGGGAATTTAAAGCACTAAATTTCCAGAAAGTGGGGATACTATTTATACTGAAACCCCCCGGCACCCCAACGGGGGATGATCGTTTAACCAGCATACTCCATCTTTCTCTGTCCTCAGCAGCCCTGATGGCTTCGCTCAGTGTCAAACCAGTCCATTCTCGAATGTTGTCCTCCCACCTCTTTTTCGGTCTCCCTCTTCTTCTACCTCCTTGCACTGTGCCTTGCAGAATAGTCTTTGCAAGGCCTGATGATCTGGTGACGTGGCCATACCATCGGAGTTTCCGTTTCTTCACCACTGTGAGCAGGTCATCGTGTTGTCCAATGACCTGTGTGATGGTCTGTCGGACTTCGTCGTTGGTGATGTGATGGGTATAAGAAATGCCCAGAAGTCTTCTGTAGCACCTCATCTCCATGCTTTGTATTCTTCGTTGGAGATCTGCTGTGAGGGTCCATGCTTCGCAAGCATATAGGAAGATGAAGATGACAAGGGAGCGCAGCAGTCTTACTTTGGAATGTAGACTGATGGTCCTGTCTTTCCATATGGGCTTCAACCTTGTCAGGGCAGCAGTTGTTTGTGCGATGGGCTTCAACCTTGTCAGGGCAGCAGTTGTTTGTGCGATCCTGGAGAGGACTTCCTGTCGGGACCCATTGTCTGATACAATGGCTCCTAAATATTTGAAGCTATGCACTGTGTTGAGGGATTGTCCTTGGACTTTGATGTCCGTGTTGATGCCATTGGTGTTGTTGGTCATCATTTTGGTCTTCTCTGCACTTATATCCATTCCATAGGCTCTGGAGGTGGTTTCAAGCCTCTGTACCAGCTGTTCAAGTTCTTGTTCCTCTCCAGCCAATCCATCAATGTCATCCGCAAAACGAAGATTGGAGATTGCTCTACCCCCTATGCTGACTGTGCCTTCATGATCTGCAAGAGCATCGGACATGATGCGCTCTAGGAAGATGTTGAAGAGTGTTGGAGAGAGTAGGCATCCTTGACGCACACCGATTGTTGTTCTGAACCAGTTTCCGATGGCGCTGTTGTGGAGGACTGCACTGGTAGCCTTGGCATACAGGCTTTTGATGACTTCAATAATTTTAGGGCTGATGTTGTACACTTTCATTGTTGCCCATTGAGCTGCATGCCAGACTCGGTCAAACGCCTTCTTGAAGTCTATGAACACATGATATAGATGTTGTTGGTGTTGTAGGTATTTCTCACAGTTTATTCTGAGATTGAAAATCTGTTCAGTGGTACTTCGCCCTGCCCTGAATCCTGCTTGTTCTTCAGCTATGATTTGTTCAGCTTGGGGTTTCAACCTGTTGAGTATTATTTTCAGGAGGACCTTGCTGGGATGGCTGATGAGGCTGATGGTGCGGTAATTTTCACACTCCTGAAGGTTACCTTTTATTTAACCTGTTACCTACTATTTAAGATGATTTTATATCTTTAGTTCTTTCTTACCCTATGACAAGTTAGTTTTTGATAACGTGTGAACTGGCGCCCGAGTTTGTGTGTGTTTGGAAGGGGAAAGTATGTTTATTTTTAGGTGCATTAAATAAATAGTCTTAGTTTTGTCTTTCCATGGTTAAGACATACGTTAATTTTAAATTAATGTTAAGTTCATTATTTTGTTTGTTTTGATTTTTTTTAACTAAGGGTTAGATGTAAGACAGGTCCATAGGACCTAATGCTATTATTCTATTAAAGGTTTCCCGATAAAGGGTAGGAGAGGATGGGACAATAGGGTGTCAAAGGTCAGGTTTCGACTTCAACTTCCCTCTCTCTCTCTCTCTCTCTCTCTCTCTCTCTCTCTCTCTCTCTCTCTCTCTCTCTCTCTCTCTCATCGTCCGAACAGTTGGGGTGGTTGGATGTAGGAAAGGGGGAAGGGGCAAAAGATACGTTATCCCCCCCACCACCTCCCTCCCTCCACACATTCCTTAGGGACAGGGGGAGGAGTGCCACCCTTGCCCACACTTACCCCCACCCCCCACTCCCCACATTGTGTGTGTAATATTTGGGAAAGGTCGCTTCAAAATTGACAATAAACCTTTTAATGCTCATACTGTATAAAGACAGGAGGAGGAGGAAAAAACAACGATATAGAGGGGGGGGGGGGGGGGGGGGGGGCTAGAATGAAGAAGAACAAAAGTATGAGTAAAATGGGAGCGCAGAAGGAAAAAAAAAGAATGATAAGGAGGAGAAGGGTGACGATGCCGACGACGACGAAAAAGGAGAAGGGGGAGGGAAGGAGACAGTTTGCTTAGAGATAGCCAATCAATGTTGCTGTGGTCTGGAGCTGACCCTCAGGTCTCATCAAGGCTGTGTGCTGAGCAAAGAACAGGGTGGTTTGGTTGCTGACTGTCTCCGTCCACTCACTACCGCTGCCCACGCTCATCGGCTGGCAAAAGGCAACACTCGCTCACATCGCCCTAACTCTGCGCGTCCTCGTCTGGAGGTGACCCTGGTACAATGTGTCACACATGGCAGCACTCACACGCCCCGCCCCAACTCTGTGCCTCCTCGGCTCGATATAACACTGGCAAACATGTGTCTCCATTGGCAACATGCTTCTTGTTGATGATTATGATAATAATAATAATGATACTACTACTACTACTACTACTACTACTATTACTACTACTACTACTACTACTACTACTACTACTACTACTACTACTACTACTACTACTACTACTACTACTACTACTAATAATAATAATAATGCTAGATGCTCTCGCTAGCTTTTTCTTCAATCGAACTCAAAGTGCTGCGATCTGAGAAGATCGACATTATAAAAGTTGAAATAGAAATACATTTGAAAAATATATTTTAGATTGCCTGCATCTGACACCATTTTTGAAGAGAGGGAGGAAGCCGGAGTACCCGGATAAACCCTCCTGGTCCTGAAAAGTCTGGTACTTAAGTCACCTAAGTTGGTCCCACGCGAGTTTCGAACCCGCGACCTTCGGCACAGGAAACCAGCTGACTACCAACTGTGCTAGCAGACCACTCTTACCGTGGGTCCTCGTCTCGATGTAGCTCTGGTAAAATTGTGTCGCAAATGGCAACAGGCTTGTTTGTTTGTAGATTATAGTCACACGACACTTTCGCATATTGGTGACTACTGGACCGATTTATACTGACACCAGCGGGCCAGTTGTTGGTAAAGGGGAAAATAATATGATCACACGTTGACCAATCCGGGATTCGAACCAGCGACCTTTCGGTTACTAGCAAGACGCTCTTACCAACTGAGCTACCCGGCCCCAACAAGGCAACAGGCTTCTTTACCGCAGCTTTTGTCCGCGAAACGTAGCATGTACCCCACGTAGTAGTAGTAATAGTAGTAGTAGTAGTGGTAGTAGTAGTAGTAGTAGTAGTAGTAGTAGTAGTAGTGAAAGTGGTAGTAGTAGTGAAAGTGGTAGTAGTAGCAGTAGTAGCAGTAGTAGTAGTAGTAGTAGTACGTAGTAGTAGTACGTAGTAGAAGTACGTAGTAGTATGTAGTATACGTAGTAGTAGTACGTAGTAGTAGTAGTACGTAGTAGTAATACGTAGTAGACGTAGTACGTAGTAATAGTAGTAGTAGTAGTAGTAGTAGTAGTACGTAGTAGTAGTACGTAGTAGTAGTAGTACGTAGTAGTAGTAGGAGTAGGAGTAGTAGTAGTAGTAGTAGTAGTAGTAGTAGTAGTAGTAGTAGTAGTAGTAGTAGTACATAGTAATAGTAATAGTAGTAGTAGTAGTTTGAAGACAAACACAGGTCGTCCAGCTTTTGTATATGTCATGTCATTGTTTCACATGCAGTTTTCCTGTTCATATTACTCGTCATAGCAATTGAATAATTGTTTACATTTTCAAGTAGAAGCTGTGCGCTGGGCACTCAGGCGGCAACAAATAATGGTTGGCGCAGTCGCTCGCTACATTAGGGACGGAACTGACAGGATTATCTCCCGTCCCCATGGCGATCGGGGTTGGTCTCGCTTAGCTGCAATCGTGTCTCTTCCCGTCGTTCTTGCAGCTAGAGTTGACATTTAACGGGGTAATGACTCTTTAAACGGTGTTTCATCCACCACCATCGCCACTCCCCATCCCGCTCTCCTACTTCCACCTTTTCCTCGCGTGTCTGCATTTTAAAGAACCCGAACATTGTGTCAACAAACCTGAGACATTGTGTCAACAAACCTGTGACAGACTGAAATACTCGCGAATTATATACATTTAGGTCGCTCCCCAAAAAAGAAAATTCAATTGTCTGGAGCGTTTGCCAGTGCGCATTAATCTGCTGGTTGGCGCCTTTAGGCGTCTTGAGTTAGTTCCCATTTTTCGGCCAGCGCTGTTCTATGAGCTAGCGAAGCGCTTATAAAATAACAATGTATTTTTTGCTTTATTCCCGTGACGGAGCCCCCCATTGTCGGCCATGATATTGAGCTTTGTACTCAGTCCTGTTTTACAACCAAGAGTTTCCGCTTGTGGTTCTGTTGGCGTGAAAGGCCCCCGTTGGCGCTGATGGTCGTTAGTGCCAAGATCACAGAAGCCTCACCCAGTGGGTTTTCTACTCACTGTCCTTTTTGTGGAACCAAACAGTGGTTAACAATCTCCACTGTAGTCCGTGGTCGGTGGTAGCCAACTTGTTTTCAAAGGTTTGGTACACATGTGCCATCCAAATGAGAAAGTTTGAAACGTGTTACTGAAGTTACAACTGCAGCGTGCGTATAACAGTTATGATGCTAGCTGATGATGATTGTGAGGAGGAGGACAAGAAAGAGAGTGAGAGCGATGATGACGATGAAGGTGATGATAATGAGGAGGAGGAGGAGAATGATGATGATGATGATGATGATGATGATGTTGATGATGATGATGATGATGATGGTGATGATGATGATAATGATGATGATGATGATGATGATGATGATGATGATGACAGGGCAATTCACTCCACACTTAGCGTGCTTTGTGGGCTAGAAGAGAATAAAATATTTGTATTTTAAAATGAAATTTAAAAAAGTTAAATTAAATGAACTAAATTAAACTAAATGAACTCAAAATTAAATTATTCTAATCTAAACTAAACTAAATTAGAAACACTAAAATAAATGCACACACAATATTAAAACACAAAACGAAGAAGCTTATGTCATTTAATCTCAAATTCCTAATCTTGCCTTGCCTTCGTATTTTAATTTTATCTTTGTCATCGAATGAAATTTGAAAACAGATCATGTTCAGACAGAGGCTGTCCAATAAGAAAATGAATTTAATGTATCAAACTTAAAAGTGTGTTCGATTTGCTATTGGAGAATAAAGGACCCTGTTATCATGCACAAGTTCAGCGTGACGCATCTTGTTAACATTCACAGTAAGTGTTGCCCCCATTTTTAATAAAAAGCTTATAACAAAAATACCTCTTTCCAAAGTATGAGTTTTAGGTTAGTCAATACATTCCCATTGTTTTGTGTGTCTTAGTAATCGCTTGTTATTTGGGGCTAAAAATAGCATCGATGTGAATGATGTAAAGTCCACTGTATCATTTTCAATGTGAAATGCAGGTGACAATTACTTTCGCGGAAAATACGTTGGAACTGGGCAACTTTAAATGCATAAGAACAAAAGACTGAGTTTGAGTTGTAACTGATACTAAAGGAAAGACAATTTGTAATCTTTAAACCGAAAACAGAATCTGATCCAGTTCATTTCAATAGGGGGTGCACATTAGAGTTATTAGACCTACTTCTAGACTGCTAGACAGTCCAATATTAATAGATAAAAGAAGCGGATGGCAGGGCAGCAACATTGTGGGGGTGCTGACGAAAAGAAGATTTTTAGCGTGTGTGTGTGTGTGTGTGTGTGTGCGCGTGAGTGAGAGAGAGGAGGGGGGGGGGAGAAAGAGAGAGAATTGAGAAAATTGGTATTTAGTGTCTGTATGGCTTGCTATAGATTGTCACTTTCACTTAAAGTTAAAAGCAACTAATATTGAACAAGTACACGAACATTGGGAAATTTGGCCGATAATCCAGACGACCCCTTTCCACCTCCTTCCCCTCCCCCCGCCGAATCCTCGCTTTCTTCACCCTCAACATCCCCACGGAGCATTACTCTGGATGAGAGTATCAACCGAGGTCTAGTCTGTGCACGCACTCACGTACGACGCATTCCATGGCAAAGATTTTAAAAGATCCGGACGCTAATGTCCTAGTCACGTGATACACCCAGCACTCGACCTGGATTGTGCTGAGTAGTCTTGATCGTCAGAGGATGCGCCTGAAAATAAGACTGGACACGTGTGCCTCTGGAGTAGAAGGAAGAGGAGGAGAAATGGTTTGAGTTCGATCCTGTATCGGCCAGCGCCTTGAGCACCTGTTGAGCTGGAAAAAGCGCTGTCACAGAAGGCTATTTAGACCCTGCACTAAGACTTCTCGCCTTAAATAGTTCAGCCGGCTGTAGCCTTTGTAAATTAAAGTCGATGCCAAGCAGACGACGCAAGTCAGTTGTGTTCTAAACTTGTGTACGCTAACGCTGGCTCAGTTAGGCAGTGACCTCATTCAGCTGACGTATGGCCAGAGACACCCGCTAGAGGCGCCACTTGTAGTACTAGTTTTCGCGGGCTTTTGCTGACCGCAAGGCTAGGCAGTCATTCCGTGCCTAACTCTCACACGAGAAGCATTGAGCTACGATAGTCCCATAGTCTACAACCAAGGAGGAGACTCCATCACCACACCTCAAACTGCAGTTAAGTGATACCGAAAGGGTGCACCAACACTAACATAGAAGGACTGTGCGGTAGTCCACTCTACTGAAAGCAACATTAGGCCAACCAGAACAAATAGCCCAATGATGAGACATTAGCAAATATCAAGAACAGTAGCAGCATAGACCCATCAAGGAACGAACTATTCGAAGTGAATTTGGACATTTAAGTTAGTGTAGAGTGTTTGAAGAATTATGTAAAGAGTAGAGGAAATAAATGTGTGATATTTACTGTTATCAGAGCCCAGTAACAGTAGACCCACCGTCACAATCGCTATAAATGAACGGTACAAATACATAAATAAAATGCGCTGTCTGGCAGACCTTAAAAAGCGAAGTTTCACCCTGCCTGAACTCCAGCTGTCGGCATCAAAAGCAACAGCGTGCAAAGGGGTAAGACTGTATAAGCGATGCGCATGAACAGATAATAAGACGTTAGCTGTTTCCAGACATGTGGGCCCCGGTAACAAGAACTGTTTGGCTCGCTGGGGCGTGCGGTAATGAAAATGTCGGTGTGTCGACAGAGAGCGCGGGGAAACGCGTGTCACGTGACTAAGCGCCTGGAAATGGCGCCTTGATCGTCTCCCGTGGCGCTCGGTGGCCTCCCTTTTCCCCCATCGCTCTTGTTCCGCTCGTTCCCGGCCCGGCAGATTATCGCTGACGATGTTAATGCCCGATCGTCACCGTTTAGCTCACCCTGTCATGAAGATAAGATTGACGTCACAGCCAAGCGCAGGAAGTGACGTCAATGAGATGGACATGCGCAAGATAATTTGGGACAAAACTGGTTTCCGGAATATTATCGCTCGGCCAATAACGGTAAACCAGTGTGTGTGTGCGGGCGCGTGTGTGTGTGTTTGTGTGTGTGTGTGTGTGAAAATGGTGGGGGAGAGAATGGGGGATTGAATGGGGAGAGCGCGTGAGTTGGAGGAAGCTGAAAGAAACTGAGACTGGAGGATATAAATATTTAGCCCAGGGATGATGGAGTGAACGGGGAATATTTACAGGAATGCTGTACAGGTTGAGCGCTGTTGGGTGGGACTTTGTTGTTAGCAGAAGGAAAGAAAGCCAAGAAAAAGAAGTAGGAAGAGAAGAAGAAGAAAAAGAAGGAGGAGGAGGAAGAGAAGAAGGAGGAGGAAGAGAAGAAGAAGGAGGAGGAGGAAGAAGAAGAGAAAAAAAAGAAGAAGCAGGAGGAGGAAAAGAAGAAGAAGAAGGAGGAGGAGGAAAAAAGAAGAAGAAGGAGGATGAGAGGAAAAAAAGAAGAAGAAGAAGGAGGATGAGGAGGAAAAAAAGAAGAAGAAGAAGGATGAGGAGGAAAAAAAGAAGAAGAAGGAGGATGAGGAGGAAAAAAAGAAGAAGAAGGAGGATGAGGAGGAAAAAAAGAAGAAGAAGAAGGAGGATGAGGAGGAGGAAAAAAATAAGAAGAAGAAGGAGGATGAGGAGGAAAAAAAGAAGAAGAAGAAGGAGGATGAGGAGGAAAAAAAGAAGAAGAAGAAGGAGGATGAGGAGGAAAAAAAGAAGAAGAAGGAGGATGAGGAGGAAAAAAAGAAGAAGAAGAAGGATGAGGAGGAAAAAAAGAAGAAGAAGGAGGATGAGGAGGAAAAAAAGAAGAAGAAGGAGGATGAGGAGGAAAAAAAGAAGAAGAAGAAGAAGGATGAGGAGGAAAAGAAGAAGAATAAGAAGAAGGAGGATGAGGAGGAAAAGAAGAAGAAGAACAAGGATGAGGAGGAAAAGAAGAAGAAGAAGAAGGATGAGGAGGAAAAGAAGAAGAAGAAGATCGATGAGGAGGAAAAGAAGAAGAAGAAGGAGGATGAGGAGGAAAAGAAGAAGAAGAAGAAGGATGAGGAGGAAAAGAAGAAGAAGGAGGAGGAAGAGAAAAAGAAGGAGGAGGAGGAGCAAGAGAAGAAGAAGAAGAAGAACAAGAAGAACAAGAACAAGAACAAGAAGAGGAGGAGGAGGAGAGGATAAGAATAAGATAAAAGAATAATACGAATACGGATACAAATCATTTCATTGTCCTCATCATGTACACAAGGATGTTCATTTTGTGATGAGCATCAGAGATATCAAAAACAATTTATAAAATAATGTTTACATGCCAATTATTATCACTGCACCCTGTTACCTTTGAGACGCTCCTGTGTCTAGGGACGTTAATCTACTACTACTACTTGTAGTATGATCTTTGTAATGATTTTCGGAAAGCGATCTTGAATGCAGTTGTTGACGTTTGCTGAATAAAGTTGGAAATCTGTATACGACGACTCCTGCCTTGTTGCTGAGTGAACAGGCTGCGTGGAGTTACACATATCAAGATTCGAGCATCGGGGCTGAATCAACTATTAATATAACCGTGTAACCCCCCCCCCCCAACCCATTTCACACCTGTCACTACAGCGACACACACACATACACCGTGTCTTCCCTCTCTCCACACAAGTCGATCTCTCATCACCCACTTCAACATTGTCGGGACGCAGCACGGAATTTCATACGGGACGCAACACAACAAAGGCGCTGGCTCCAGTCTCTGACACCAAATACGCAAATAAAACACCATCAACTGTTTCAAAAATAAGACACAAAATATACACATGATTTAAATAAAATTACTCATAAGGTCAAGGTCATTTTACTTTCCGAAAATAAACCACAAGGAGAAGAAGAAGAAGAAGAAGAAGAAGAAGAAGAAGAAGAAGAAGAAGAACACAATGAATGTGCACGAACAAAAACACGAAGAACAAGAAGGATAGCAAGATGAAGAACAAGAAGGACAAGATTGAGATTAAAGGTTAATTGTAGATTATAGTCACACGACACCGGAGCGTATAGGCGACTAGTCTACTTGTCACGTTATTCAGACACCAGTGAACCAGTTGGTAGTAAGGGAAAATAATACTGTCACACGTTGGCCAATCCGGGATTCGAACCAGATACCTTTCGGAAAGTAAACCAGAGGGTCGGGGGTGGAGAACAGCTAAGGAGTAAGGGGACTGAAGGCGTGCGGTGTGGCGGTGGTGGTCTGAATCACAAAAGAAGGAATGATTGTACCTTATGATGGGAGGCGAGATCACACATTTTTAAGGAAGAGATGAGTTTTTAAGTTGGACTTGAAAGTGGCTATGTTCGGAGAGCTGCGATGAGAGAGAGAGAGAGAGAGAGAGAGAGAGAGAGAGAGAGAGAGAGAGAGAGAGAGAGAGAGAGTTCCAAGTTGAAGGACCAAGCACTGAGAAGGATCGCCAGCCTGCAGAAGAGAGTTTGTAGCGGAGTATGTGTAACATGAGGTTGTCAGTGAAAGAACGAAGATTTCTAGATGGCTTGTAGAAGTGAATGTTCTGGGTGATGTAGGAAGGGACTAATCCATGGACGCACTTGTAACAGAAAGTACAGATTTTGTATGTAATACTCTGATATACAGGAAGCCAATGGAAAGAATGTAAGAAGGGGAATGATATGATGACTTTTTTTTCATTTTGAGAACCAGACGAGCAGCTGAGTTCTGAACATGTTGGAGCAGACGAACAGAAGAGGAAGGAAGTCCAGCCAGAAGAGAGTTACAGTAGTCTAAGCGTGACAGCACAAGAGAGGAAATGAGTTTGGCTGTAGCGTCAGTGGTCATGTGCTTGCGGATAAGGCCTGTTCTATGGAGCTGAAAGTTGCATGTTCGACAGGCTTTGCGGATGAATTCTGACATGGAGAGGGTGTTGTGAAGGATGACACCAAGGTTTTTGATAGAATATCAAATAGGGACAATGGTTTGGCCAAGAGTGGCAATTTTTAAAGATATCACTTTTATAACTAGACCAAAGACTCTTTGCTTATACTTCGAATTCCTCATGTCATTTATTGAGTTTTGATATTGACATGCTTTACGTTTTCTTTGCTTAAAAAGCTCCTAGATAAACTATATATATTTGCAGAATAGCAAGATGTTCGGTTGCAAATCCTTTTACTACCAAAGACTCGATGCTTGATAAGCTACAACCAAAGTGCGCGCGAGGGAACTCTGCACCCGTTAGGATCCAGCACTTGTTTCTTTCTGTTTTGCTTTTGACGTGGATCGACACCGTTCCTTTGCCTCTGGAAACTTTAGCATTGGAGGCTAGCGCTCTACCCCAACGCTAACGTGCCACATATTTGTTTCAATTGCGGTGTTTCTTTACTCTCTTCTTTGAACTTTTTGTCTTTACATTTTATATTTTATTTTATTTTATTTTATTTTATTTTATTTTATTTTATTTTATTTTATTGTTGTTTTTTTTAATTTTATTTCATTCAATTTATTTATATTTTTATTTTATTTCATTTCTGTTTAATCTGTCGTGTTTTTTCAAACATGTATCTTCGAAAAGATCGCCGTTAACGTTTAGCACGATGCACAGTCCTAACGCAATAATTTCCACGTTAATTGAATTTATACTTGAAATTACATGTTAATCACTCGTGTCAGCCCATAACTGTGGCAAGAATTAGGCTTATTGGATGCCGTACATACATCGATAAAACTGCATTTTAATTTAAAACTTGTCGTATTATGGTGGGTGAGTGTGTATGTGTGTGGGTGTGTGTGTGTGTGTGTGTGTGTGTCGGCAGTGGGGGGTGGGGAGGGGTAAAGGAGATAGGGGCAGAGGAGGGAGCCGAAATTGTGATGTTTGTGTGTGTGGGGGGGTGCGTGTGTGTGTGTGGCTAGGTAGAAACGACGTTACTCTGACATACACTTCAAACTCTACGTACTTTCTTTTGACGGTACCGTTATTATGACGTCAAACTAGTGTTCCGTTAGGGTTAGGGCTGTGTTAGGCTTAGGGTTACGTTAAGGGTTAGGGTTAGGGATACCTTCAAAAAATGGCAAAATGGCAAAATAATGTCAAAATGATGGTTAGTGTGTCGAAATAATGTATGTAGAGTTTCACGACAGTCATCACAACGTCGTTTCTACAAAAATGTGTGTGTGTGGGTGGGTGTGTGTGTGTGGGTTTGTAAGGCTATCATCCTCGTCATCCTACTTTAAAATTCTTCGCATTCTCTTTCTCCTCCTCTTCTGTTTCTTATTCATCCTTCTTCTCTTCCTCCTTTTATCCCTTCGTCTACCACTTTTCAAAATGATTTTCCTTTATGTCTAGAAATATATCTGAATGGCCTGCCGTCTTGCCGATTGTCTTTTTTCGTTGACCGAATTTTTATTATTATTATTATTATTTTAATTTGCACATTGTTTGTGACGCACATTTCGTTATGCACACCTAGATGTGATGTGAATCAATTTAGAAAAGGCAAAAAATGTGAAATGGAGGTATACTTTTCCAACAAGTTCTTAATGCACATTTACGGATGTTTGTTGTTTACGAGCTGTCTGGCGTTCGTCGTCATCATCATCATTATCGCCATCATCATCATCATCATCATCTTCTTCTTCTTCTTCTTCTTCTTCTTCTTCTTCTTCTTCTTCTTCTTCTTCTTCTTCTTCTTCTTCTTCTTCTTCTTCTTCTTCTTCATCTTCTTCTTCTTCCTCATCATCATCATCATCATCATCATCATCATCATCATCATCATCATCATCATCATCATCATCATCATCATCATCATCATCATCATCATCATCATCATCATCTTCTTCTTCTTCTTCTTCTTCTTCTTCTTCTTCTTCTTCTTCTTCTTCTTCTTCTTCTTCTTCTTCTTCTTCTTCTTCCTTTTCTTATATTTCTTCCTCTTCTTATCCTTCTTCTTGTTCTTGTTCTTGTTCTTGTTCTTGTTCTTCTTCTTCTTCTTCTTCTTCTTCTTCTTCTTCTTCTTCTTCTTCTTCTTCTTCTATTACTCCTTCTTCTTCTTTTTCTTCTTTCACTTTTTTTATCGTCATTCTTTCTTTCCTTATCATTGTTATATAGCGGCTTTCCAGCTCAAGAGCTGCTCAAGGTGCTGGCCAATACAGGATCTAACTCAAGCCGTCCGCCATGGGCGCTCAGTCTGTGGCTCCGACGACTGAGCACAATCTTAGACGACCGAAAATGGGAGAGAAGGGAGAACTATACACTGAAACAACCATCAGACTGATAGAAACAGTAAGATGGCCAGTGCTCAAAGTCACTGTTTATGTCCGGGTCACCGTGAATCGAACCCGCAACCTTTGTAACACGATCTCGCATTTCTACCAAATGAACTGTCCCGTTGCATCATCATCATCATCGTCGTCATCATCATCATCATCATCATCATCATCATCATCATCATCATCATCATCATCATCATCATCAACATCATCATCATCATCATCATCATCATCATCATCATCATCACCATCATCTTTTTTTTTCTTCTTCTTCTTCTTCTTTCTCTTCTTCATCTGCTTCTATTTGGGTTTTTTTCCCTGACAAATATGATATTTTGTTTTGTTGTTGTAGGAAGCCTTTTAAAGACTTGACCAGTAGGACAGGGGTAAGATATTTTACAGTATCAAAGTTAATGCTGTTTCAAACATGTTGGATAGTTAATACATTATGCCATACTTGTTTGACTTCCTCCAATTTATTTATTCACTTATTCATTTATTTACTTATTTTTGTTGTTCATGCATAGATATTTCTTTAGCTATGTACATGTATTATCTGATAGTTTTTAATACTGGACGCATGTCTCAATTATATGCTTATTTAGTTATTTACCCATTTATTTGTCTATTTATTTATTTGGTCATTTTCTTCATTTGTTTGGGTGCCTTCTATCTGGTTTTAGATCGGAATTTTTTTAATAGTGCAAACATGTACATGTATATATTCTCTCTCTCTCTCTCTCTCTCTCTCTCTCTCTCTCTCTCTCTCTCTTTCTCTCTCTCTCTTTTTTGTTAATGGACAGATTGGAAGATTAGACTTATTAATTAGTCTAAAATCTTTATCCCTAATTTTAAAAAAGTTTCAAAAGTGTCAAAGTTTTCTCTCTCTCTCTCTTTCTCTCTCTGTCTTCGTCTCTCTCTCCACAAAATTGTCCACAAAATTAAATTTAAATTAAATCACATTTAAATGTTCTAATTCCAAGAATTGATATCGTCAAAACAAATCTAGCTCATCCCTGTTTCAATGTGTGAAATAACTTTCCTGAAGATCTCCGCACTCCAGCATCTAAAGTTAGGCTATATCATTTAGAACACGTCTCTTGAAACAAATTAAAAAAATTAAATTCAAATTAATTGTTGTTGATTGATATTAGCAACAGTAATTTAATTTTGAGTTTTTGGGAAATGATTTGAACTAATGATGACCTCGGTAATGTGTTATTGTTCCGTGATGTTAATATTTTAATAATAGGTTATTGTACTTATTAGTTATTGTTAAAGCCCCAAGGGCAAGATGTTAAAAAGCGCATCCAGCGCTTACTCTTTTACCCTTGCAAAATAAATTTGTTATTTTATCTTATTTCTCTTTGTTACTCTCTCTCTCTCTCTCTCTCTCTCTCTCTCTCTCTCTCTCTCTCTCTCTCTCTCTGTGTCTGTCTGTCTGTCACTTGCTCTCTCTCTCTCTCTGTGTCTGTCTGTCACTTGCTCTCTCTCTCTCTCCTTATTTATTTATTTATTTACTTATTTATTTATGTACTTTTCATTTTATTTTAGATCAAATATTTCTGGATAATGTAAACACGTATAAACTAAATGACTCTTTTTTTTTTAAATTTATTTTGGTTGTTTATTTTATTTGTTTATTTATGTACATTTTATTTAATTTTAGGTGGGATATTTTCAATATTGGAAACACTTATCGGTTTTATGAATATCTCCACTTTTTATGCTGGTAATTTGCAACCCTGCAAATGTGCAGGAAGTGTTTTGCGTTATTCTATCTAGATAGTATAATATGATATTGAATTGTATTGTATTGTACTGTATTTTAATATATATTTTATTATCTCAAATATTGTATTTATTTATGTAAGTTTCTATTATTATTTTTCTTTACTTTTCTTATTTAATGTATTTGTTTTAATTGTATTTTAATAATATATTTACTGTATTTTGTATCTGTTAATCTTTATTTTATACTTCCAAATATTAGTCATTAATTTTAGTTTATTATTTTATTAAATTTTTTGTATTTGTATTATTAGTTAAGTTTAGTTTCTAAATTTATTTGTAGTTTATTTTGGATGCTCTGTTTGTTTCTTTGTTGTTGTTGTTTCTTCCAATTAAAAAAAACAACAACGTATTATCCAGTAGTCGATAAATGTATTTTGGCTTGTATTATCTAAATGTGTTAATCGTTCTAAGGCAGCGCTTATCCATCTCAAGGGCTGCTCGAGGCGCTGGTCGATACAGGACCTAACTCAAAACGCCCAAGGCGCCCACATACAACCTTTGGGCGCATAGTCTGACGCCAAGACACCTGAACACAATCCTGGGCGACCGGGAACAGGGAGAAGGAACCTAGTGCAAGGTGGGTGTGGTTGTGTAGCTGGCACTGACCCGTCTACCACTTCAGCGTCAGGATGTTCTAGGTCCGTGCGATCGGATGCGATGCGTGCACAGACTAGAGAAACGTGCAGGTCCTTACTCCTAGTGTCCGTCTCACACATTGGGCAACGACAGATGATGATGCCTATACACTTGTGCAAAACAAATGTCTAAGGAATACTCCTCCTGCTTGAAGTAATTCTGCGGGTATGTTGTCTACTTCCGCAGACTTCCCCTTCTTCAGCTATGCCTTTTCGGATGTCACTGTTGATTTTGGGGTAGGCATCAGCTCCCTGGGAGGTGTTCTTTTTCTTTTTTTTCCATCTCTCTTCGTTTGTCACACAGGTCCAAAGGTTCAAGTGTGATCTACGGTTTCTTCTTTGGACATTGCTTGCCCAGGATCTCAGTGGCGGCATCTGTCACAGCTGAGTTGAAGGTGGTGGTCACGGTGTTGACATCTACTTCACCAGCTCCCAAAATGAGCAGTGGTGCAAATTTCCCTCCAATTCAGAATTGGAATAATTCTGCCACCACCGGGTCTTGCAGTTTGTCCTTGTCGAACTTCGGTCTGGTGCACTTTCTATGTGTACTCTCTTCAAGTGGAGCCGGAAAAAAACATAATCACGAGATCGTGGACAATTCCGATGTCCGATGTCTGCTCCTGGAAACGTGGGTGTCCTGCCAATGTTGATGCCTGATCTGAAGGGTCTCTTGACCTTGATGTAGTCAATCTGGTTGTGATGCTCCCCGCTGGGACTGTGCCAGGTCCATCATCTGGTATTTTTTGGGGTACCAAGAGTATTTTCCAGTATCAGATTGTTGTATCTGGCAAATTCCAAGAGTATTACAACTCTGTCTTTTTTTTTCGTTTTTGCAGTGGGGTCAGAGCCCTCATCATTATCTGTAACAAGATCTGGCAGAGTGAGGAGTAAACTACACCATAGACACAGTCGCTTGTCATCACTCTTCCCAAAAAAAGTTACTTTCAGGAGTGTCAAAACTACCGCCACATCAGCCTCATCAGCCATCCCAGCAAAGTCCTCCTGAAAATAATACTTAAGCTGAACAAATCATAGCTGAAGAACAAGCATGATTCATGGCAGTGCGAAGTACCACTGAGCAGATTTTAAACCTTAGAATAATCTGCGAGAAATATTCACAGATTCAACGACATCTGTATTATGTGTTTGTAGATTTCAAGAAAGCGTTTGACAGAGTATGGCATGCAGCTCTGTGGGCAACCATGAAAGTGTACCACATCAGCCCTAACACTATTGAATTCATAACAAGCCTGTATGACAAAGTTACCAGTGCAGTCCGCCACAACAGCACCATCGGGAACTGGTTCAGAACAACAATCGGCTTGCGCCAGTGATGCCTACTCTCTCCAACACTCTCCAACATCTTCCTGGAGCGCATCATGTCAAATGCCCTTGCACATCATGAAGGCACAGTCAGCATATGTATAGAGCAATCTCCAACCTCCGTTTTGCGGATGACATTTATGGATTGGCTGGAGAGGAACAAGAACTTAAACAGCTGGTACAGAGGCTTGACACCACTTCCAGAGCCTTTGGAATGCAAATACGTGCATAGAAGACCAAAATGATGACCAACAACACCAATGGCATCAACAAGGGACATCAAAGTCCAAGGCCAATCCCTCAACACGGTGCATAGCTTCGAATATGTAGGAGCCATTGTATCGGACGATGGGTCCCGACAGGAAATCCTCTCTAGAGTAGCACAAACAACTGCTGCCCTGACAAGGTTGAAGCCCATTTGGAAAGACAGGAGTATCAGTCTACATTCCAAGGTAAGGCTGCTGCGCTCACTTGTCATTTCCATCTCCCTGTACGCTGGCTAAACATAGACCCTCACTGCAGATCTACAACAAAGAATACAAAGCTTGGAGATGAAGTGCTACAGAAGACGTCGGGGCATTTCGTATACCTAGCACATCACCAACGACGACGTCCCACAGACCATCACAAAAGCCATTGGACAACACGATGACATGCTCACAGTGGTAAAGAAACGGAAACGCCGATGGTATGGACACGTCACCAGAGCAAAGACCATCTTGCAAGGCACGGTGCAAAGAGGCAGAAGAAGAGGGAGACAGAAAAAGAGGTGGGAGGAAACATCGAGAATGGACTGGCTTAAACTGAGCGAAGCCATGAGGATTGCTGAGGACAGAGAAAAATGGTTAAACGATCATCTGTGGTGCCCCAACGACTTTCGAGTTACGGGATAGAATAGGATAGGAATGAATACTCTTGGTTCTCTTACGACCCACGATTATCAAGATTATTGATATGATGATCATCATTGTTGTTAAGGTGGCGACGGGGTGATTCATCCTTAACGTTTAACGCAATAGCACCTTTAGGTTCGTTATTCCTCCTATGAATTCTCAGAGTTTGGAGATCTCGATGTTTCATTGGAATCTGGAGGTTGTAATGCCTGCCTCATTTCAATGAAGAGGTGCTGCTGTCTTGGTTAGTGAACTTTGATGGTCTGACGTCTCCTTGGAATACAACAAACTAATGCGCCTTGCTTGTTGTTAAAGGGACTAACTTTGACCAGCGCCTTTGAGTTAACCTTTTTTTACATTCACAGTTAATGTTGCCCCCCAAAACAAATAAGTTTACAACAACTAAAATAACTTTTTCGAATATATAGTTACTTTTTTTAAAATCAATAAATGCCTTAGTTTTTGTACCTATTATTAGAAACCGCTAGCCCGCACTCTTGAGCTAAAAATAGCATCTACTAAAGCCGGTAAAAGGCAGAGCCCAAAACAAATGTTGCTCGGTAAGTTTCTTTTTTTCCATTTTAGACAGCACCCTACCCCAGATACCAAAAGACGCACACTTGAAACCACGCGATTCTTTCAGAAATAAGGTCAAAGGTTACAGGTCACACGGCTATTGTATTAGTGTAATAACAATGCGGATTTTAGGGTTCGACCCGCTTTAGCCAAAAGTAAACAAAGCTTTGGAACTGGGACCTTTTATAATGAAAAGTTGATCAGTCATGTAGACATGGTGAAGAACAAGCAACCAATCAGCATGCTCGCTACATACATGTCGACGCCATTTGGTACGCGTCATATAAGACGGTGTTGAGCAGACGAGACAGTCGCTGATTACACGTCTCCCGGGATTCGACATGGGACGAGACAAGGGAAGAACTACGGCGGCCATTGTTTAATGAGAGTGTCAGCCATTTTGTTTGGCTTCGCTTTCCGATTCTGTCTATTTGGAAAGGAGATGCTATCTTTGGTGAAAAAACTCTTTTGCTTCATTCACTTTGCACGAGAAGGGAGATTGCAATCTTCGGAGGAAAAAAAATTGTAGCTTCATTCACTTTCCAGGAGATGCAGTTTTTAGAGCGAAAACTTGGGAAAGTCTGTTGTACACGGCAATGATCGATTCAGCTCTAATGCTTGAATCTGTGTAACTCGTTGTTCGTATCCACGCAGACAGTTCACTCAATAACAAGGCAATAGTCGCCGTTATAAAGTGTTCCAACTTTATGCAACAAAAGTCGCCAACAGCTTCGACAAATATATTCAATAACTCTCTTTCAAAAGCGCAAACAGCGCATTATTTATACCCAGTGTACAGAGTACAAAAACGTAGAATTCTAGAATGGGCTCTATGCACAAGTCGGCGGCATGGTCACGTGGCGCGGGAATAACAAAGCGGTCATGGCAATATTTCATCTTTCAGTGGAAATCGATGAAAGGAAATGTTCTTTTCTTTGCATAAAGGTTTACGTCGAAGTTATAGCATCCAAACGCAGCACAGTACTTCACCATTTTCAAACTCGAGCACGCCACGCCTTTGTGCATAGAGCCCATTGCGTAATTACTTAGAACAAAGACAGTCACCGGAAACACGCACTGTCTTACGCCATAGAATGTTCAACGAAGATTTTGACTACTTATTGCGAGATATGGATAGATCAGGAATCTTCTGGCGGTGGTAAGCGAGCAATTAAAGCAAGATCTCATTATTGCTACAGCAATAGCGAGCGCAGAAAACCACGGAACATTAGGCCAAGCCTATCCAGCATCAACACAGAACCAGATCGAAGGTATAGACAAATACTTACACTGTACACCTCGTGCGCCAAACAGAATGCAAGGAAACACATCAGTAATTGATAAGCGTAACACAAATGCATTACAGTCCCCTATACGCAATTGTATCCGGGGACGTTAATGTAAAGGTAAATGTAAAGGTGGTCCCATAGCCTTGTGGCCGTAGGGGAGCGTGATGTTGGAGATCACACTTATCTTGGGCCAGCGTAATGAGGGTGATGCCCATCTCTCTCCCTCGCTGCTTTACCTTCCCCACCCTTAGGAGAGTAGGTACTCAGTCACAGTTGAGTCAACTTGGGGCGTTGTTATTTGTCTCTTCACGTTTTGCGGTCACCCATCCAAGTGCTAACCGCACTGGACGGTGCTTAACTTGCGACACAGTAGCGAGTGCTCCAACCACTGCGCTATCCGACACCCCATAACGTTAATGTAGGCTACCTAACAACAACAACAACAACAACAACAACACAAGCGTGGCTGGGTGCTACAGGTCAATGTAGCCGGGCCTTTAACCTTTGCAGAAGTGCATCTATTCACAATTATATTCTAGATTCTATATTTTGTGAGATGTGTGCGTGTAGGAGTAATAGTAGTAGTAGTAGTAGTAGTAGTAGTAGTAGTAGTAGTAGTAGTAGTAGTAGTAGTAGTAGTAGTAGTAGTAGTACAGTCCCGTTTCGCAAGGGGAGACTACTAACTCACAGTGTGTTGCAAAAATTCTTATCGCCCTTCCACTATAAATAATAACAATGTATCTATGCGGTGAAACAAGCACGATTTTACATCGACAACAGCATCCTATTTCTACATAGATGGGAGGCAGGACCGTAAAATATTTTTTTAAAGAAGAAACAAACACATTGTTTTTGATCCAAAATCCCCCCTCACCACCCCCCATCCCACCCTCCCACCTCCATCCCCAATAAATCGAAAGTCCTTATAACTGGGAACAAAAGCAAGCAACGCGTATGCCGGCATACAGTATGTTCTTTGTAAACAGACCGAAACTATGTTGGAACTGTAAAAAAAAAAATATTTATAAAACAACAACCACCACAATAACAAGACATATAATATTAGCATTTAAACGACGTGAAGCAAACAGGTATTATTAACCCAAAGACCACCGATATCGTTTGAAAAATACATTCAGCATATCTACACTTGGCTAAAGGGGATGAAACAAGCCACGCTCGGCATCCTCTACACATTCAATTTTACCGTAAATAAACCCAGTATCTTCATAACAATAATTTATTGAGAAGCTCAAGAGCTGCTGAAGTCACTGATAGCAAAACACTTGCTGCCTTTACGGGCATAGTTTGATTCTCTCAGACAACTAAGCCCAATTCTGGGCGAATCCGGGATGGAGCAGAAGAGACAAGAAGCGTGCTGGGCGTATTTATGTATCAGGCATTCGGGAGGCACTGTGGTCTAATGGTAGTGCTTCGGTTTGCGGATCGGAAGGTCCCGGGTTCGAGCCCTGGCCGGGCCATTGTGTTGTGTCCCTGGGAAAGACACTTTACTCCTGTTTTCCTACTCCTTCGGATGAGAGTATAAACCGAGGTCTAGTCTGTTTCGCATACATTCCATCATAACGGACTTTAAAGATCCTGACGCTCATGTCCTAGACGGGTGAGTGCCGGTGACAAGAAAACACCCAGCATGCACCTAGGTCCTTCTCCCCCATCCCTGGCTGCCCAGGATTGTGCTCAGTTGTCCGGGCGTCAGACCATGCGCCCAAAGGCTGCAGGTGGGCGTCTCGGGCGGCTTGAGTTAGATCCTGTATCGGCCAGCGCCTTGAGCAGCTCTTGAGCTGGAAAAGCGCTATATAAGAACGATTATATAAATTCGCTCGCCTAGAACATAAGCGTCGGGATCTTTCTTCCTGCACAGACTATCCTTTCATCCAAAATAAAAGGGATAGTACCTAGGCAACATCTAGAGAACTTGCTCCAGACAGCAGCAGTGGTGGCGAGCGCAATAATTGGGTTTGTACGTCTTGGGTAACACGGGTTCGAACCCTGACGCCAGCGTACTATTATATAACTTATGCTGGAGGACATTGGTGTTCAGGGCCTTGAGCTTGTAAGTGCGCTATAGAGGACCGATGATAATTCCTCTGCACGTGGAATAGATTTACCTGTGTGGAACTTATCCGTAGATCAGGATGGCATGGCAAGTTCCAAATAAATGATTTTTTTTTCGACTGCGTGATGCCATAGCAGCATCTAATAACTGATTTTAAAGTTAGATTTCTCTTTTTTTTTTTTTTAGTTATTTGTCAATTTTTATTTTATTTTATTTTATTTATTTTTTTTTGGGAAGGGGGGGGGGGGTGGTGGTGATAGCTGTATTGTTCAATTTCAGCTGGTAAAGTGATACAGGAATATATAGATAAGTGATATTCTTTCTTATTACAGCTTTTAGAGAGAGAGAGAGAGAGAGAGAGACAGAGAGACAGAGAGACAGAGAGACAGAGAGAAACAAATTCAGATTTGCTTTCTATCGCATCTTGATACAGCGGTTATGTTAAAAAAAGGCAGAACAGAGAAGAATTGCATAGGAAAAATGGCGCCGTTTGTGTGCCAAAGCGCTCGGTTTGGTCTGTGCAACGACTCATAGTTATGCAAAGCGCTTCAAGATGGCGACGAGGATGACACGTGTGATGAGAAATATTTTGCTACAAGAACTAACGGACGATGCTGTAGATAAAATAGTCGGACAGCACGTCACTATGCTAGCTGCGGAGGTTACTAAAGCCTTCGAAAGAAATGGATCCTTGAAAAGCAAATCCCAGCAAACCTGACGCCATCTTGGAACACAACGCGCGCCGCAGGCGAGCACATTCAAAAGTTGCCCACCGTGCGGTCCGTTGGCGCTTTTCCTCTATCCTATCCTATCCTATCCTATCCTATCCTATCCTATCCTATCCTATCCTATTCTATCCCGTAATATGAAAGTCGTTGGGGCACCACAGATGATCGTTTAACCAGCGTACTTCATCTTTCTCTATCCTCAGCAACCCTCATGGCTTCGCTCAGTGTCAAGCCAGTCCATTCTCCAATCTCCTTTCCTGTCTCCATCTTTTTCTGCCGCCTTGCACTGTGCCTGGCAGGATGGTCTTTGCAAGGTCTGATGTTCTGGTGACGTGGCCATACCATCGGAGTTTCCATTTCTTCACCATTGTGAGCATGTCATCGTCTTGTCCAATGGCTTGTGTGATGGTCTGTCGGACTTCGTTGTGGGTGATGTGCTGGGTATAGGAAATGGCCAGAAGTCTACTATAGCACCTCATCACCATGCTTTGTATTCATCGTTGTAGATCTGCTGTGAGGGTCCATGTTTGAAAGCGTATAGGAAGATGGACGATTCTTTTCCTCTAAGCCCCAAGAAACGGGTCTTAACGCGTCTCTGCTGGCTGACATATATCAGACTGTAGAGCTGATTCGGCCAAAGCCTGCAGTTGTCAGATATGGAAGACAACAAAGGTAAGGCAGCCATAAAAAGATTTTCAGTTTTAATGCGGTTAAAGGGAGTTAATTGTCTGGAAAGGCTGACAGTCGCGCGGAATTTGCCGCTCTAACGACAGACCTCCATGTTCAGCAGTTCTTTCCCTTTGTCTAGCTTCTTCCGGTCACAATATTCAGTTCCAGATCTATACTGCAGGCCAAGTTCAGAGGTTACACACAGCTAATACGATAGCCCCTCCGCTCGCCCCACCCTCACCTTTCCCACCCTCACCTCCCCCCACATCCCATCTTCAATCTCCTCACCTTACATAATCAACAAGTCCCTTCTTTGTCTGGTCGCACTACACATTTTCAGTTATACTACCTACGAGTTCAAAGTTCAGATTTAAAAAAAATTACATACAAACCGTGGAATGCGACAAAGAATGTATCTCTCATTTTGCGAGCGTTGTGGCCGAGGGGTCTAAGGCGGGACTAACTTGCCTTGTCCACAGGCTATTAACCAATGGTGCTTGACAGGTGTGGGATCGATCCTGCCTGTGGGCGTTATGTTTTTCCGAATATTATTTACTTTCGAATCGGGCAACGTATCAGGGGTTTTCACTGGATACTCCGGTTTGATCCCCAGCACAATTAAAAAAACACAACTTATATATTAGGTAGGTTGGGTTTGGGCGCGCCACAGGCTGCAACTTTGTCTTCCCCATGAGAGGCGGCCCAGAATTTCCCGAGAAAAAGAGACAATCAAGTGTCAAAAGTCCAAAAGTTACAAAAAGTGTTATTTTGTACCAACACCACTACCCCCACAACAAAGAAAAATCAGTGCCGTAGGCAGTGAAGGCTAATGTCAGACGATAACATTGCCGTATGTCAGACGATAACATTGCCGTATATCAGACGATAACATTGCCGTATGTCAGATGATAACATTGCCGTATGTCAGACGATAACATTGCCGTATGTCAGATGATAACATTGCCGTATGTCATGCGATAACATTGTGGTATGTCAGACGATAACATTGCCGTATGTCAGACGATAACATTGCCGTATGTCAGATGATAACATTGCCGTATGTCAGACGATAACATTGCCGTATGTCAGACGATAACATTGCCGTAAGTCAGACGATAACGTATGTCAGACGATAACGTATGTCAGACGATAACGTTGCCGCCTCTAAAGGCAGTGGTGTCGGCAGTGAACGCTAATGTCAGACGATAACATTGCCGTATGTCAGACGATAACGTATGTCAGATGATAACATTGCCGTATGTCAGACGATAACATTGCCGTATGTCAGACGATAACATTGCCGTATGTCGGACGATAACATTGCCGTATGTCAGACGATAACGTATGTCAGACGATAACGTATGTCAGACGATAACATTGCCGCCTCTAAAGGCAGTGGTTCAAAGCCCCTTAACCGCTTGGAGATTAAACAAATACCAAATATAATAAAATAAAATAAAAATTAAAAAACTGACACACTGCGCTCCTACTCTTTGGAATGAGAGTATAAACTGAGGTCTAGTCTGTGCACGCACGCTTTCCATCGGATGGACTTTAAAGATCTTGACGCTCATGTCCTAGGTGGGTGAGTGCCGGCAATACAAATACACCCAGCACGCACTAGGTCCCTTCTGCCCATCCCCGGTCGCCCAGGGTTGCGCTCAGTCATTTGGGCGTCAGACCTATATATATATATATATATATATATATATATATATATTTATATATATATATATATATATAGGTAGCCGAGCGGAGACTTTAACTCCCGTCTCTCGGCCACCAACCGTTGGGAACATTTCTCCACCCGAGCTGTCATTTTCATGTAGTCCCTCAAAAGAGGGACATAAAAATATTTGCCTTGCAAGGCTGTGGAGCGTGGTTGGGAGTGCGTTGCGTTGCGTGGTTAGATTACCGTCCCCGGACACAGGAGCGTATAGGGGACTGGTTGGGAGTACCAGGCTGCCGGCAACTAGTGCCACGCATTCTAACTGCAAGACCGCTGCCACCGACCTGCATAAAATGCCTGCCGACAATGTGGTCCCGCTCGGAGCGGGCGAATGGTCAGCCGTGGAGAACGAATGTCGTGTCGCCTTGTACTGCTAACCCAGTAGCATACCCAAAGGATTCTGCAAAGCAGTAGCCACCCAAGGCCAGTCTAACCAAGAAAACTCACGGTATACATTGATTAGCCGGAAGTCCTTCTTCGCCTCTACTATAAAGTTTGTCCGGTATGGACGCTGATCTGGGCAGGTGCTGGGCGCTGCGGATCGGCCTGCTGTGTGCTCAAAACCAGCGAAATCGTTATAGCCGACATGTCCTTACCGAACATTTAACCGTTTCTTAGATAAATAAATAAACAAAATGTCCACAAACTGCAATAGCCTCATTCCGCGCGCTTCCATAAAAAATCAAATTGAGGTTTCAGAATGTTTTCCCATATAGACCAAAAAATTGATGGTCTTTCTAGGAAGCCTTGGTAGCTTACTTAGTAAAACATTCGCCTACCGTGCAGGGCGACCCAAGTTTAAATCTCACGTGGACCTTTTTTTTTTAATGTTTTTTTTTACACTACAATATGGATATTTTTTTTAAATTAAGGCTTTTTACCCTCAATTTATTATTATTATTATTATTATTATTATTATTATTATTATTATTTATAAACTAATAATAATAATAATAAATTATTATTATTATTATTATTATTATTATTATTATTATTATTATTATTATTATTATTATTATTATTATTATTATTATTATTATTATATCTTATATCAAATTTTCTTTTAAAACCTTGGTGTTTTTTACGATTTCTATTTGTATTATTCTATATTCAGTATTAGTATTAATAGTAGTAGTAGTAGTAGTAGTAGTAGTAGTAGTAGTAGTAGTAGTAGTAGTAGTAGTAGTAGTAGTAGTACCAAGGATCGGGGTGGGGTGGTAGGGGTGTTCGGTTTTACCGGTTTTCCGGTTAAAATCGGTTCGACTTTCTCACGGTTCGGTAAACCGGTTTGACCTTAAAAAACCGGAAAACCGCGGTTTTTCTAAGGGACATCACTCGTCCCGTAAAGCACTAGCAAAATGGCAGAATGGCAGAGACATTCGTAGCGAACACGCGTGGGAAAGCTGACATTTGGAGATTCTTTCTCCTGCGAGAGACAGAAGCAGGAAAAATTGACCAGAATTTCACAGAACACAAACTTGGAACAGGCTTTTAATCTTTCAATGCGCATTGTTTTTCTAACCAATATGACATTCGCAACTTCAGATTCCACCAACGGTTTCACAAACTCTAAATTGAAAAGCAAACTCCCAAATCTACCCACAGTGGAGGAGGGAAGATAAGATAAGGATATTTATATAGCGCTTTTTCCCAACGAGTTCAAAGCGCTGGCCGATACAGGATCTAACTCAAACCGCCCGAGACGCCCACCTGCAGCCTTTGGGCGCATGGTCTGACGCACTGACAACTGAGCACAATCCTGGGCAGCCAGGGATGGGGGAGAAGGACCAAGTGCATGCTGGATGTGTTCTTGTTACCGGCACTCACCCGTCTAGGACATGAGCGTCAGGATCTTTAAAGTCCGTTATGATGGAATGTATGCGACACACAGACTAGACCTCGGTTTATACTCTCATCCGAAGGAGTAGGAAACGGGAGTAAAGTGTCTTTCCCAGGGACACAACACAATGGCCCGGCCAGGGCTCGAACCCGGGACCTTCAGATCCGCAAGCCAAAGCACTACCATAAGACCACCATGCCTCACAATAGCCTCTGAGTTAAGTAGCTAGCGACATAAATTCCAAAAAAAAATTCAATACAGAGGTTATTTCCTTTGCTTACTATGCACCAGTTGTAACTTCTATCCGGTTAACCGGTTTTAAACCGCGGTTTTCTATTGGAAAAACCGGTTAAAAACCGGTTTGAGAAATCGTACCGGTTCCACCCTCTAGGTGGTACGTGTAGGTAAAAGGGGGCTACGGGTAGGTTTAAAGGGGCATGGGTAGGCATAACGGAGATACGGTCATATAAGGGGGTATGGTGATGGTCGATTCCTTTCATCCATACCTGCGAAACGATCAACGGGGAAGTATCAAGGAGGGTACAGGTAGGTTACAAGGGGGGTACGGAAGGTATCAAGGGGGTATGGGGAGGTATCAAGTGGGTTCGGGGAGGTATCAATGGGGTATGGTGAGGCATCATGGGGGGGACGGGGAGATATCAGGGGGGGGGGTATGGGGAGGTATCAAGGGGGATATAGGGAGGTATCATCGTCCAAATGAAACTCGCAGACAACAGTTGTCTCTCTGTCTACATTTTAAACAGCAACCTGTGTACCCTGGCTTGCCAGGGTACAAAACCACTAGTATACATATATATACACACACAAACACAACACACGCACACAAAATACACACATACAAATATATATATATATATATATATATATATATATATATATATATATATATATATATATATATATATATATATATATATATATATATATATATATATATATATATATATATATATCCACACGCACATAACACTCAACGCACAGACAGAAACACGCCGCGCGCACACACACCCACACACACACACACACCCACACACCCACACACACACTTTTTCACTCACACACACACATACACACACACACTCTCTCTTTTTCACTCACACACACACACCCTTGCACTCATACACTTACACAAACAAGGGCTGACACTCTTACTCTCTCTTTCACTCACATACACACACACAAACGCGTGCGCATATACTTACACACACACACACACACATATATAATTAATGACATACAAGTTCTCAACATTGTGCATGATGACAAAAAGTCGGGTTGTGCTATCAAGGCGCGTCGAACGCCTGACGTTTCCTGTTGTGAATGGTTTCCTGTATACATGATTCCCACATTTATTCCCACATTTATCTGGAAATACTTTGAAATAGTCGGGAGAGGGAATCAAAACGATCCAAATGTAGGTCCGTCCGTCCTTTTTGCGATCCATTTCACGCCATGTCTCTGTAACAGCAGCAATGTTGCCGACAAGAATGTAGTAAATCAGCTTCGCGATAAACCGATAGTATTGAATAAACTTGACGTTAATTTACTAGTTATCTAAAAAGAAGTCCACATGTGTTAAATTAACCTTCTTGAACCGTTCGGTCCCCAGACAATCAGGCAGACCTCGCTAAACCAAGAATGTTAAGTAGCTTACTCCGCCAATATGACCAGGGTCTCTTAAGCGATAAGTAGCCTATGCGTCTTATATCTCTATTGGATCTACCCTGTTTCGTCTCTGACACGCTAAAGTCAAGGCGTAATCGAGTGTGTCTCCCAAGTAGAACAGGTGTGAGGAATTTCCAAAACGAAGATTCAAATGTAATCCCGTAGGAACGAGATTAACTAGAAACGAGAATTAAACGATTGGTCGGAGGACGTAGAACCCCCTGCATAGCCCCGGACCCAAAACACTAGCTCGTCAGTCGAATACGAAGTACAAAGCCACGAGGGTCAAAGGAACAGACTGCAGTGAACCAGAAAGCCTCAGCCTCATCAAGAAAAGTGATAAGACTAGAGACGGTTTCACGATTCCCAGAGACTAGAATTCAGCTCAGGGACGGTTTGTGGAGTCAACGCATGACGCTTGCTCTCGTGATACAGAAGGAGACCCACCTAGAACCTACCTCGCCACGTCCCAACCCGGTAGCTACACGACTCACCCGATCATCCTGAGAGGCAAGAACCCTCAACTTGATCGACGGACTCAAGCACACGCCTCTGCAGTGCAGCTAAGTCTCCCTCAAATGCCAACTGAGCTCTAACCCCCTGGAACCCATAGTCGACCACCAGAACAATATTATTAGACTACGAAAACCAGAACAATATTATTAGACTACGAAAACCAAACAATATTAGAACTTCGTAGCAAGTGGTGAAGAAGAACTGCTAAAGAAATTACCCAGCACATTGAACACTTATAATTATTAATTTACATTTAAATGAAATAATGTTAGAATTTGTTTGGACTATATAAAAGTTGAAATCACATACATACGACTGGTGTCATTTTATTTGTATTGTTGTGTTCTACTAGATTTCTTCTCTTGAGACCAAGTAACCTAGTCCTTTGATTAGTAAAAGGCATTTCTTAAAGTGAGCCAAATGTTACTTTAAAACCAGAGAACAAATATAAATTTTGTGTGACCAAGCACCGTGATTAGTCTCTCACACTGCATTGGAATTCCGGCAAAATAACGGCTGATAGAGGTAGCCTAACGCCCCATCTATCTACAAGTCTTACTCCCGTAGTAAGATAAACGTATCTTCCCCGGAATATCATCACAGTCTCAAGAACCACGTGACATAGTTTGTTCAAGTTTCATAAAGACATTACCAATTTTAGTGGTCAACTTCCCGTGCCATCGTGTTTGCTGTTACCTCAGAAATCCAGGTCCTATCCTATCCTATCCTATCCTATCCTATCCTATCCTATCCTATCCTATCCTATCCTATCCTATCCTATCCTTTCCCGTAACTCGAAGGTCGTTGGGGCACCACAGATGATCGTTTAACCAGCGTACTCCATCTTTCTCTGTCCTCAGCAACCCTCATGGCTTCGCTCAGTGTCAAGCCAGTCCATTCTCGAATGTTGTCCTCCCACCTATTTTTCTATCTCCTTCTTCTTCTGCTTCCTTGCAGGATGGTCTTTGCAAGGCCTGATGTTCTAGTGACGTGGCCATACCATCGGAGTTTCCGTTTCTTCACCCTTTGGAGCATGTGATCGTCTTGTCCAATGGCTTGTGAGATGGTCAATGGTGAATGGTGACGAATACGTTTACTAAACAATGTGCTCTCTCTCTCTCTCTCTCTCTCTCTCTCTCTCTCTCTCTCTCTCTCTCTCTCTCTCTCTCTCTCTCTCTCTCTCTCTCTCCACATAGATAATGATTGGTCATGAGATGAAATATTCTTATTTGTATACCAACAATGATCAAAATCGTTACAGCCGTATTATATATAGATCATTGTTGGTATACAAATAAGCCCACTTCATAGCAATCTGTTGTGGGTCAGTAGTCGGACGTCCAGTCGGTTTGAATTTCATTTTCCTGTTTGTCCTTTTTTCTTCGACATGACTTTACCGAGTTTGAATATTTTTCGTATGCATATACGTAACTACTACTCAGCCTTTAAAGTAATTCATATTGGAACTTTCGTTAAAGGTCAAGGTCGCTACCGTTAATCATTTTCTTGGCACTGTATTACAACATTTGTTGAACAGAGTTTTATAATCATTACCTTGCTAATTGTTCAAGGAGTTCCACGTGTTCATGTTGCTTCTTTAAAGATGAAACTAAAACACGACAGCCCCACGCTTGTCATTTAGACTTTGGGATGATCGGGCTCTCTGCGTCATGTCCTCATCCCTTGGCCGGTGTGTCGGGATCGGATTGGCCGAAAGGCTGGCTGCAGCCATCAGAATAGGCAGGTGTGTGCTGTCATCGGCCTCTGCCCCGGCAGCCGAGTGATTATGAGACATCTCATTACACCTCTTTGGATGGTCGAAATCCACCAAAATGAACACTGTGCAAAATACTAGCTTTCAGTCATTCCTATTAATCCCGTGTGTGCGAACAGTACAGAAGAGAATTTGCGTTAACAATTATCGTGGTTTTGTTGTTGTTGTTGTTGTTGTTGTTGTTGTTGTTGTTGTTGTTGTTGTTGTTGTTTTTAACAGCTTTGCGAATGCGTATAGGAGTCGGGAAATATGTTGGAATGACTTGCCATCTTTATTAATTTAAAAAAAAAACAGATGTCTCCTCCTGCAGTCAGACACGTTTGTTTTGGCTGTAGCTATAGACGTGGTTTTTTTTTTCTTGTTTTACCATAGATAGACGGATTTTTTTTTTAGTACTAAGACAAGTTTTTTCCGTACATAGACGCGTCAGTTATCGTCGGCCAGTGTTAGCCATTTCTATTTCGTCAGGAAATCGCTGTTGTTTTCCGACTTCGTGTGTTTTGTCGCTGCCAATAACTTGGTAAGGAATGCCTATCTGGCTGTCTGTCTATCTGTCTGTCTATCTGTCTGCCTGCACGTCTCGGTCTCTCTCTCTCTCTCTCTCTCTCTCTCTCTCTCTCTCTCTCGGTTTTGTATTTGCGTTATTGCGTGAGCGTGTGTGCGTGAGAGTGCGAATAGAATACTGCATGGACTGGAAAAGGGAAAACAATCAACCCACTTCGGTAATTCAACGCGTTATGACCGTTTGACAGAGTTGAACTGTGGTCGAACGCTGGCAATGGTACACTTGTCCACGGACATGCCAGAAGCTGAAGTTCGCATTGCGATGGTGGCGGGAGTCGACCTACAGCCATGACTCTGTATGCTGTATCCCGCAACCCCGTGTCTCCACAGCGGCACTTTAAAGAATCGGTTCTTCTTGACCAAACAAAAGCAGGCAACAGACGCAAATCAACGCGCATATCCACCTTCGCCATTGCAGGATTGTGGCGTCGTAAGGTTGTCTCGTCCATTCGCTGGCAATGGCTTGAGTTATTGCCCTTATTTCCTTCCGCAGCGAGCCTTGTCGGCAACGCTACGGTGATGCAGTGTGATTGTCATCGCAGTGTGGAGACAGGCAGTTACAGATGGGGGTCATGCTAAACACTTTCTGCATTTGCTGTTCTTGTTATTTGCCGACCCAGTGTGCGATGATTAAAAAGGTGTTCCGACTCGTCATAAACAGCCTACCTGTTAAGGATTCAAATCTATGCCCAAGCTACAATCTAGACGCGCGCGTACCCATTTTCTTTACAACTGCACTCTGGCCGCACGCACCCACCCTACAACCTTGGTCAATCAGGATTGTGCTCGGTTCTCTAGGCCTGGACCCTTTAGGCGACAAAACAGGTTCAGCAATCTAGGTTCGAGATATAAAAATCTCGAAAAATACAGAAAAAATGAAAAGGTGAGCCTCCGGGGACCTTTCAATTACGACAGGACATAAGGAAGGAGCCAGATGTCCACTTTGGAACTTTGTCCTTTTATTTCCAAACACATAATAACCTTTTGTTGTCGCCTAAATGCCCCAGCCCAGAGAACCGAGCACAACCCTGGGTGACCAAGAACGGGGGGTGGGTGAGTGTGGCTGAAGTACGGTTGTAAAGAAAACGGGTACATAGGCGTCTAGATGTAGTTCGGGTATACACTTAACCCCACAAAAGATAGTTCTGACTGGATTTTATTTAAGAACACAAAATAACAAGGCATACCTTTAAGTAAAAGGCTATAATGGCCAGGGAAGCTTTTTTTAGGCCTGAGGCATACATATTATTCTCTACCTCTGCCTCTCGTTCTGCCTCTCTCTGTCTCTGTCTCTCTCTGTCTCTGTCTCTCTCTCTCTCTCTCTCTCTCTCTCTCTCTCTCTCTCTCTCTCTCAATACATTGTCAATTACACAGAAACAAGCAAAAATAATTAGTATCCCTTTTCATAAATCAAAAGTCATTTCTGATCTAAATAATTATCGGACAATGTCACTGCTGCCAACACTTTCGAAGCTAGTGGAATATCACATTCACACTCATCTAATAAAATATATAGAGGATCTTGATCTTTTTTGATGGATTGGCTGGAGAGGAACACGAACTTGAACAGCTGGTACAGGGTCTTGACATCACCTCCTGAGCCTTTGGAATGGAAATAAGTGCAGAGAAGACCAGCATGATAACCAACAACACCAATGGCATCAACACGGACATCAAAGTCCAAGGCCAATCCCTCAACACATCATTTGTATGCCATGATTTTCTAGTCATATACACGTCAGTGCCACTGTTAGTGCGTGTATGTGTGTGTATGTGTGTGTGTGTGAGAGAGAGAGGGGGTGGGGGAGGAGGAGAGAGAGTCATTCATTGAAATAAGAGCAACTGAATTTTATTGTAATGGAATACATTGCCACAGGACTATCCACGCTGTTAATTTAATCATCCATTTGTCCATATTTCATATCCAAGAAAAAATAAAATGGTTTACTGCGTGTCCATTATTCCTGGGTGAATGTTGGGTGTGGTTTGGGTCCGTGGTCGGGAGTTCATTTTCTTCATGCGCCTGTTGGTTTCAATGTTGTATTTCGTTACAATCAGAAGACGACGCTTTGTATAATACATGTAATGCTCATTACATTACATAATTGTTGCTTTAGGTCCAGCGGACTCTTCCGAGCCAAATCAGGACCGGACAACCCCCAATCCGCATAAAAGATCTGCTGAAACAACCCTAGTGGGAAAACTGAATGCCCTCCACCAGCCAGTCACTTTACAATAAAGACATCCCACGCATGGGACGGCTGAGGCTTCACCACAACTTATCGAACCCCCGTTTACAAAAACAAAATAGAATACAAACATCATTATAAATTATCAACAAAACACATACATATAAAATGCCTACATTGCTAAATAATAACATCATAGGAAGCCCAAGCAGAAAGCGTCCAATATTTCCAAGCTGATCCAACAGACCTCATACACAAACAAGGAGTCTTGTCCCGGAAGAGTTTTCAAGAAAAAATGTAAGAGACTGGTCTAGCGAAGAAGACGATAGTATAGCAGATTGATAGAACAGAGCAGGAATGAGAAAGAGCAAATGAGAAAGACGGCGACAGTGGGAATTTAAAGCACTACATTTCCAGAAAGTGGGGATACTATTTATACTGAAACCCCCGGCACCCCAACGGGGGTATGTAATGCTCTGTCAAAATTTCTGAATACATTGTCAAAATGTGTGTGTGCGCGCTTGCGTGTGTGCGTGTGTGTGTGTGCATGTGTGCGGGGATGGAGGGAAAAGGAAGGGGTTGAGGAAGAGGAGGATGTGTATTTAGGTGCAATAATATTCTTAGTAATTTCTTACCATAGTTAAGGTATATGTTAGTTTCAAATGAATGTTATGTTAATTATTTAGTCCTGAATTGTTTATTAAGGACTAGCTGTAAGACACGTCCATAGAACCTAATGCTATTATACTATTAAATGATTCGACTTCTCTCTCTCTCTCTCTCTCTCTCTCTCTCTCTCTCTCTCTCTCTCTCTCTCTCTCTCTCTCTCTCTCTCTCTCTCTCTCTCTCTCTCTCTGGGGGGTCAAGTCGACCACGAAAGATGGAGCAGTTACATTTTTTCACGGTGATAATTAGAGCGTCTCTTTTTAAATTATATGTGATTATAACCAAAGTTTGTGTCTCATTAGTTGTTGTGGTGAAAGTAGAACAGTGATTGCACCAATATTTCTTCGAAAATGATTGACGTAGTACAAGTAAAATTGAGTGGGATGCATCAAAAGTCCAAAACTTTTTTAGTTTTTTAACATCGGATGTAGGCCAGTCTGCTATTGTTGATGCTACTGAGTCTATTGATAACAATACCGAAACTGCTTTAGATATTTTTATAAGCACCCTGTTGTCAGCGGGTCAGTGTATGCGACGCACTGTATACTTTGGTGGACGCTCGCGGTGTACAAATCGCTGGTTTGATGCCGAGTGTCGTCAAACAAAGCGTGGTGTTAGCCGTTTGCTTAGCCGGTATTCCCGCACTAAAAAACTAAGTGATAAATTGTTTTACTTGCAGAAGAGGTCTGAATATAAAATCATGATACATGAAAAAAAGAAAGCATATAAAAAATTGATGCAAAATTCGTTATTAGAAAATAGAAATAATTCTGCTAAATTTTGGTCTACTATAAAAAGGTCTCGTCCAAGGGAGAGAAATCGTGCTGAAATAAGCATTGGTGTTTGGAAAGAACATTTTGAAAAAGTGTTGGGGCAGCATTCGGCATCAATGAATGATTTTGAAGAAGACCAAATAAATGAACAAAACGAAGACGATGTTTATGTTTATGAATTGGATGAAGATATCTCCCTATTGGAAGTAAAACAAGCTATTCGTAAATTAAAGTGTGGTAAAGCACCTGGTGGTGATGAAATACCAGCAGAATTTTTAAAAGCAGCTGAAGATATTATATCCCCCTTTTTACTAAAATTGTTCAGTCCCCTAAACGCTGAAGTGTCCGGGGACGGTAATCTATCAATCCTATCCTATCCTAAAATTGTTTGTCCCCTATACACAACGTGTCCGGGGACGTTAATTCACCCAACCAAACCAACCAACCAACTAAAATTGTAATCAGCAATCAGAGTCTCCTCTCTGAAAATCCTTATCGGGAAGAGAGGGGACTATAAACTGATACATACAAATACAAATACTAAAATTGTATAATTGTATCTTTCGTACAGGTATTTTTCCACAGCAATGGAGTCAGTCTATTATTGTCCCATTGCTAAAAAAAGGTGATGTACGGAATCCTGAAAATTACAGAGGAATTTCCCTCTTGAGTATCGTAAGCAAAGTTTTTACATCAATTTTAAACAAAAGATTATACAAATGGGCTGAAAAAGAACATAAGATCTGTGAAGAGCAAGCGGGATTCCGTAAAAACTATGCAACTGTTGATCATATTTTCACACTTTTGTCTATTATCAAGAAATGCCTCTTTGGGCAGCGGAGATGTAAACTATATGTTGCTTTCATTGATTATTTAAAAGCTTTTGACTCTGTGGATAGAGACAGTTTGTGGGCCGTATTACAAAAGATCAAAACTTCTTCAAAAATGCTACGTATGCTGCAAGGGATGTACAGTTCTGTTCAGTCTTGTGTCAGATGGGGTACTGAAATGTCAGATTTTTTTGATTGTTCTGCCGGGGTCAAACAGGGTTGTTTGTTGTCTCCCCTGATCTTTTCCTTGCTAATAACTGATGTGGCTGACAAGGTTAGGCAGGGGGGGAAGCATGGTTTTCAGTTTCTACCTGGCTTGCAAGAAATCTTTCTGTTATTATTTGCTGACGACATTTGCTTGATCTCTACCACACCCGCTGGCTTACAAAATCAATTAGTTACCTTAGAAAAAGCTTCAACATCTCTTGGACTTTCTGTAAATTTAAAGAAAACAAAAGTAATGGTATTCAGGAAAGGTGGACATTTGGCTAAAGCAGAAAAATGGTACTATCAAGGAAAAGAAATTGAAGTTGTTAACAGCTACAAGTATTTAGGATTTACTCTTACGACAAAGATGTCTTTTGATATTGCGCTCCAAGAGTTTGCAGGCAGAGCCAAAGGTAAGGTGGTGGAGATCATGAAAACAATGTGGAGTTTGGGAAGCATGGATATAAATATTTTCTTTAAGCTGTTCGATGCCCAGGTTAAACCTATGCTTCTGTATGCAGCAGAAATATGGGGCATTACACGATTTCATGCTATTGAATCTACACATTTGTTTGCTTGTAAGCGTATTTTGAGTGTGTCTCCCAGGACCCCAAATGTCATGGTTTATGGAGAACTTGGTCGTTATCCACTGTTTATTGACAGTGCTCTAAGTGCAGTCAGATACTGGTTCAAATTACAAGACATGCTTCTTGTTAGACTACCAAAGCAAGCATATGAAATGGACAAAAACAGATTTTTGAGACTACCTGTAGGTCAGACTGATGTACATAACTGGGCTTACAATATAAAACACTGTTTTGACATGTTTGGTTTTTCTCATGTTTGGTTGAACGGGGGAGTATGAAATAAGAAAGGTTTTTTACGTGTTTTCAGACAACGTATGATAGACTGCTACAAACAGGAATGGTTTAGTAAATTAATGGATAGCGAAAGGTTCTCAGTGTATAGTTCCTTTAAATCACTATTGCAGTGTGAGAAGTACTTAACAGATATTACTATAAATAAGTTTAGAAATATCTTTGTAAAGTTACGTCTAGGCATTATAGACTTGAATGGAAATAAAAGATACAGTGTTGTTTCAAAGGCATGCCCTTTCTGTACGGCTGTTGAAAATGAAATGCATTTTTTGTGGTATTGTCCAGGATATTCGTGAAAAGTACATTTTGAGGCACTTCAATGTTGATGTACCACCAATGGTGTTTTGTTTATTACAAAGTGATAGTATTATTATTACCAGAGCAGTAGCGATGTTCACGTACCATGCGTTGAAAAAACGTGAAGAATTGTTGATTTAAAAGTAACCTAAAATATGCTTGTTTGTTTTTTCTTGGGAGACACATTCTGTCAAATGACGCGTGCTTGTCATATTTATATTTGTAACTTTTGTTTGTTTTTTTTGTGATTTTTTGACTTTTCTTTCCTTTTTTATCACATCTGTTATGTTACCCCCATGCGTATAGGCTGGTGGCCTCGCATTAAAGTTTCCTGAGTTCCTGAGTTCTCTCTCTCTCTCTCTCCCTCTCCCTCTCCATCTCACTCGCTCACGCTCTATCTGTGTCATGGTGTATAGGAATTGTGAATCAGTAAAGTGAGCACAAACGAAGTACGAATCAGCGGGATCTGTGGGCATCTGTCTTCTGCCCGTGTCGGCCCCGTATTGCTGGATTCATGGGAATACAACCAGTTACTTATTTGTCTATATTACTGCTGTACTCTAAACAAAACAGACTATAGAATACCCAACTCTTTGTTGTCCTCATAGATATTCCAAAGGACTATTTTGTTTTGGTAAACGGGGGTTGGAAAATTTAGAGTACAGCCTCAGCGTCATTTGCATGAGATGCCTTTATTGTAAAGTGACCGGCTGGTGGAGTGCCTTCAGTGTTACCATTAGAGTTGTTTCATCAGATCTTTTATATCAGGGGTGAGCCCTCTTTTAACCAAGTTCCGCCCGTGGGAGTGCCGTGGGTTTCAGTATAAATAGTATCCCCATTTTCTAAAAAGTTAGTGCCCCCACTGTCGCTGTCTTTCTCCTTTGTTCTTTCTCATTCCTACTCTGTTCTATCAATCTACTATACTATCTTCTTCTTCTCTAGCCCAGTCACCTACCTTTTTTCTTGAAAACACTTCCGGGACAAAACTCCTCATTTGTGTGTGAGGTCTGTTGGATCAGCTTGGGGATAGTGGACGCTTTCTGCCAAATGGTCACTGGGGCTTCCTATGATGTTATTATTTGGCAATGTAGTCATTTTATATGTATGTGTTTTGTTGATATTTTATAATGATGTTTGTATTCTAGTTTGTTTTGGTAAATGGGGGTTCGATAAATTAGAGTATATAGCCTCAGCGTCCCCTGCGTGGGATGTCTTTATTGTAAAATGACCGGCTGGTGGAGTGCCTTCAGTGTTACCACTAGGGTTGTTTCGGCAGATCTTTTGTGCGGATCAAGGGCGAGTCCTCATTCAGCGAAGTTGTGGTCTTGATTTTGTGGTCCTGATTCGGCACTTTGCAGTCCGCTGGACCCTATAAACAATTACTAAATAACTTTTGCTTGTGTTCGGGACGTTATAGACGTTTTATCTTCGAATGTGTGGAGTAATTTATGTTGAAAAATAAATAATTAACACAGTTTTGGATACACAGTCTTTGGAAAGACCTTGCTTTCAATTAAAGAAAGCAGTCAAATTATTTTTTTAAACATGTTTTTTAAGCGAACCCTTGAATCCCATAAATAATGAAAATTGCAGTCGCTAACGATGAATAGTTTACATTAATGATGTATTGTTTAGCAACATCTTCTAAATAATACGTTATTTGGCAAATTCTGCTAAACAATGCATTATATATGTAAACAAATCATTATTTAGAAACATTTCTAAACAATGCATTTTTTCATGCTAAACAATGCATTAGGCTTATATAGGTCATATCCTATCCTATCCTGTCCCATAACCCGAAGGTCGTAGGGGCACCACAGATGATCGTTTAACCAGCATACTCCATCTTTCTCTGTCCTCAGCAGCCCTCATGGCTTCGCTCAGTGTCAAACCAGTCCATTCTCGAATGTTGTCCTCCCACCTTTTTTTCTGTCTCCCCCTTCTTCTACCTCCTTGCACTGTGCCTTGCAGAATGGTCTTTGCAAGGCCTGATGATCTGATGACGTGGCCATACCATCGGAGTTTCCGTTTCTTCACCACTGTGAGCAGGTCGTCGTGTTGTCCAATGGCTTGTGTGATGGTCTGTCGGACTTCGTCATTGGTGATGTGTTGGGTATAGGAAATGCACAGAAGTCTTCTGTAGCACCTCATCTCCATGCTTTGTATTCTTCGTTGGAGATCTGCTGTGAGGGTCCACGCTTCGCAAGCATATAGGAAGATGGAGATGACCAGAGAGCGCAGCAGTCTTACTTTGGAATGTAGACTGATGGTTCTGTCTTTCCAAATGGGCTTCAACCTTGTCAGGGCAGCAGTTGTTTGTGCGATCCTGGAGAGGACTTCCTGTCGAGACCCATTGTCTGACACAATGGCTCCTAAATATTTGAAGCTGTGCACTGTGTTGAGGGATTGGCCTTGTACTTTGATGTCCGTGTTGATGCCATTGGTGTTGTTGGTCATCATTTTGGTCTTCTCTGCACTTATTTCCATTCCATAAGCTCTGGAGGTGGTGTCAAGCCTCTGTACAAGCTGTTCAAGTTCTTGTTCCTTGTCACAGGGCAGCCTGTGTTGAAACCGAGTAGTAAGCGCGGGTGGGGAGTTAATGAGTTGGGGTAGTAACTGCGCGGTGTCGAATGTATGGTTATACGTGGAAAGCGTGTTTTTTGAACAGCATAGTTTGGCCAGCCAGTGTTGGGAAAGTGTTCACTGTGAGTCAGAACAGGTTTTGGCAGAGCTAAGGTGTAGACCGGGTTGTTTTGTTGCTCTGGGTGTTTTGGTTGTTCTGGAAAAGTAGGGGGGACAGTTATTAACGAATAATAGTAACTGGTTCCAAAAAGAGTATACTAGTTGGAAAAGGTGCTGTGTTTTGTAGTTTAACTCTCAGATTGGAGTGCAGCTATAATATAGCAAAGTTTGTGCAGTGTGGTAGTTTAGTGTGAGGCATTGTCCACTAATGGAAACTATGCACTGGATTTACCCTACTTGGAGTACTGTGTTAGGCAAGCAGTGAAAGCTAGCTACAGGTACTTTACAATCGAGCCGTTGGGTGAGTGTGATGGTGATTTTCCTTACTGTGCTAATGACCGATGGCCGGCTGTTTGGGGTGTTGAACGATAGCTGTGCGTGAGGCTGGGGGGAAGTATGGTTGCACTGAGGAGGGGAAGGGTGCGACTGAAGGAGGGAGAATGAGGGAGGAGAATGGGGGTGAAGTGTGATGAAGGTAGGATGGAAGTGGTTGCTGTTGTTGAGGTTGCGGTTGCTAAAGATGGATAATGTGTTGATGATTTCATGTATTCATTTGCAGCATTGTTCATTTCATGCTTTCATAATGTCATTTAGTTTTTGAATTATGTGTTGGATTACAAGTGACAGTGAAAGTAGTCAAGGGAAGTGAAATGAACAGCAGTGGCGCTTCCTCAAGATACAGGAATTAGTTAGTGTAGTAAGGGGGGAGAGTGTGAGGAGGGAGGGGGACAGAATCGGGTGGACTTGACATTAACAATACGGCAAGCATGTTGCAGGTTCGAAAGTCGTCGAAGGTTCATCATCGAGAGTCTTTGTTCGTCGCTCGGAAGTTCGTCGAACTCTGCAGCGCGACGACGACGACGACATCCGGTCGTTGGACCCACATCATCATCACCACTCATTCGTCCACGTCCACGTTTGTGAACATCCTCATCGCTCCACAACCCCATCTTTCCCGCGTGATCGTGACGTCTGTTGTGGGACCTAGCCTCGACGTTGCAAGGTAGCCGACAGGAGGAGTCAGGCTGAGAAGCGTCGACGGCGGCAGGGCCGCCGCAACTACAGCGTCATCATCATCATCGTCATCGTCGGCGGCGGAGGGAGTGACTACACCACTACGCCGGACTTAACAGCGACGGTCCAGCGACAACCACAACGAGGAGGCAGCTACCTTTCGGAGACATCAACGGGGACACCCTCCTATCAGGTCGGCTCGTTCTTTATTTGTCCCCCTCTTGACTCTTGCCCCCTCTGTGCCCGGACATTGGCGTTGCACAGTCGTTAGTTAGACGTGGTTGATCAGCAACCCCCGTTCATCTGACATTTCCATTTCATTGTTCATCGACCCATTGATTGTTCCATCACCATTTTTCTCGTTTCATGTGTAAATGTTGTATGTGTATGAGTGTGTGGTATGAATGAATAAATAGCTTGAAAGTTGTATATATATTCGTTGTGTTTTCATCCCTTCACGTCTGCGGGAAACTGTCATTCTGTCTGGGTTGTCTGCGTGTGTAAGGTGTTTGTTTGTGGTGTCTACCCAGGGGGAGTCGTGGCAGTGACATTTGGTGGAGATGCAGGGTAGGTGTGAGTGTGCCCAGACGTGAAGTTGTCTCGTAATTGTCTTGTGGTGTCCGAGTGTGTGAGGCGTGATTCGGTGAGAGTGTGCACCCCAGCGGGTGGTTGGAGGGAGTCAGGTCGCTGTTAGCGGAGGCTCACAGCCGGCCTAGGTTCGACCACACGTGAGGGAAGGGGCCATTGCACTCTCCAACCGGTTCGCTACCTTGCAGGCCAGTTTCCACTGTTTGAGTGGGAGGAGGTGGGTGATAGGTAAGGAAGATAGCTTAGATAGGTAGGTTAGTATCTAAGGCTAGGCTAGGTTAGGTAGGGTTGTAGGACTTTGACTTGTTGTTGTTGTTGGTTGTTGCTGCTTTCCTTAAGCAGGATGGCATCGATCGAGGGAGCTGAAGGAGTGTCACCGATCGCGGCTCGTACGCGTTCTCGCGTGGGTGTCACGATGGACCAGGCAGGAACAGAGGGAACGTCAGGTATCAGCCATCAGGGCACTGTACCACTGATACCGCTACGAGCGGGCGAAGGGCCAGTGGACGTGCAGACAGACGCGGAGCTGTCTGCACTACATGAGAGAGCACTGCCGCTAACCAACCTGGACGAGTGCGAGGCGGTGTCGACCGACGACAACCCTGTGCGTGTACATCAGCATCCGCTACCATTTTCACAGATGGAAGTCGTCAAGAGTGAAGTGGAATCGATGCTGGAGTTGGGCGTTACCGAGTCTTGCTCATCGCCGTACAGAGCACCGATCGTGCGGGTAAGGAAGAAGGGAGAGGTCAACAGGAGGGATGACTGCCAGAAAGCCTTGGATGACATGAAGAGAGCGCTGTCAAGTGAGCCAGTAGAAAAGCTACCGAACTTGGATAGGGAGTTCATCTGGAGAACGGACGCACCTCAACAGTGCCAGACTCACCCGATGGGCTATGCAGTTGCAGGCCTATGTCTTCACAGTTCGACCGATTCCAGGAAGAGACAACATAGAGGCGGATTTCCTCAGCAGATCTGACCCTGTGGAAGATTAAGTTTTGAACTCTCCGTAGTTTCGTCTTGGGAGGGGGGGGTGTCACAGGGCAGCCTGTGTTGAAACCGAGTAGTAAGCGCGGGTGGGGAGTTAATGAGTTGGGGTAGTAACTGCGCGGTGTCGAATGTATGGTTATACGTGGAAAGCGTGTTTTTTGAACAGCATAGTTTGGCCAGCCAGTGTTGGGAAAGTGTTCACTGTGAGTCAGAACAGGTTTTGGCAGAGCTACGGTGTAGACCGGGTTGTTTTGTTGCTCTGGGTGTTTTGGTTGTTCTGGAAAAGTAGGGGGGACAGTTATTAACGAATAATAGTAACTGGTTCCAAAAAGAGTATACTAGTTGGAAAAGGTGCTGTGTTTTGTAGTTTAACTCTCAGATTGGAGTGCAGCTATAATATAGCAAAGTTTGTGCAGTGTGGTAGTTTAGTGTGAGGCATTGTCCACTAATGGAAACTATGCACTGGATTTACCCTACTTGGAGTACTGTGTTAGGCAAGCAGTGAAAGCTAGCTACAGGTACTTTACAATCGAGCCGTTGGGTGAGTGTGATGGTGATTTTCCTTATTGTGCTAATGACCGATGGCCGGCTGTTTGGGGTGTTGAACGATAGCTGTGCGTGAGGCTGGGGGGAAGTATGGTTGCACTGAGGAGGGGAAGGGTGCGACTGAAGGAGGGAGAATGAGGGAGGAGAATGGGGGTGAAGTGTGATGAAGGTAGGATGGAAGTGGTTGCTGTTGTTGAGGTTGCGGTTGCTCAAGATGGATAATGTGTTGATGATTTCATGTATTCATTTGCAGCATTGTTCATTTCATGCTTTCATAATGTCATTTAGTTTTTGAATTATGTGTTGGATTACAAGTGACAGTGAAAGTAGTCAAGGGAAGTGAAATGAACAGCAGTGGCGCTTCCTCAAGATACAGGAATTAGTTAGTGTAGTAAGGGGGGAGAGTGTGAGGAGGGAGGGGGACAGAATCGGGTGGACTTGACATTAACAATACGGCAAGCATGTTGCAGGTTCGAAAGTCGTCGAAGGTTCATCATCGAGAGTCTTTGTTCGTCGCTCGGAAGTTCGTCGAACTCTGCAGCGCGACGACGACGACGACATCCGGTCGTTGGACCCACATCATCATCACCACCCATTCGTCCACGTCCACGTTTGTGAACATCCTCATCGCTCCACAACCCCATCTTTCCCGCGTGATCGTGACGTCTGTTGCGGGACCTAGCCTCGACGTTGCAAGGTAGCCGACAGGAGGAGTCAGGCTGAGAAGCGTCGACGGCGGCAGGGCCGCCGCAACTACAGCGTCATCATCATCATCGTCATCGTCGGCGGCGGAGGGAGTGACTACACCACTACGCCGGACTTAACAGCGACGGTCCAGCGACAACCACAACGAGGAGGCAGCTACCTTTCGGAGACATCAACGGGGACACCCTCCTATCAGGTCGGCTCGTTCTTTATTTGTCCCCCTCTTGACTCTTGCCCCCTCTGTGCCCGGACATTGGCGTTGCACAGTCGTTAGTTAGACGTGGTTGATCAGCAACCCCCGTTCATCTGACATTTCCATTTCATTGTTCATCGACCCATTGATTGTTCCATCACCATTTTTCTCGTTTCATGTGTAAATGTTGTATGTGTATGAGTGTGTGGTATGAATGAATAAATAGCTTGAAAGTTGTATATATATTCGTTGTGTTTTCATCCCTTCACGTCTGCGGGAAACTGTCATTCTGTCTGGGTTGTCTGCGTGTGTAAGGTGTTTGTTTGTGGTGTCTACCCAGGGGGAGTCGTGGCAGTGACATTCCTCTCCAGCCAATCCATCAATATCATCCGCAAAACGAAGATTGGAGATTGCTCTGCCCCCTATGCTGACTGTGCCTTCGTGATCTGCAAGAGCATCTGACATGATGCGCTCTAGGAAGATGTTGAAGAGTGTTGGAGAGAGTAGGCATCCTTGACGCACACCAATTGTTGTTCTGAACCAGTTCCCGATGACGCTGTTATGGAGGACTGCACTGGTAGCCTTGTCATACAGGCTTTTGATGACTTCTATAATTTTAGGGCTGATGTTGTACACTTTCATGGTTGCCCATAGAGCTGCATGCCAGACTCGGTCAAATGCCTTATTGAAGTCTATGAACACATGATATAGATGTTGTTGGTGCTGTAGGTATTTCTCACAGATTATTATATAGGTAAATAATTCTTATTCAATAGCAACAGTTAATGCCTTATTTACCTATTTCATGATTTATTTAGGTAAACAATGTATTGTTTAGGTAAATAAGAAATTATTTACGGAGAAAATGTATTATTTAGAGAAATCTTGCATTGGTAAACAAATGACTATTTAAAAAATATTATTCTATATAAAGATTATTTAGCTGAAAGTGGTAAAAGAAAACACCGAAAAATATCCCAAGTAAATTGTTACGTTGAAACGCGAATGGTAGTACGTCAGAAACGCGCAAGATAGATCTAATCGTTTCGTTTTGCAAAGTATTCAATAATGGAGTTTATTTACCTTTGATTTGAGTTTGCATTGTTGTTAGGAGAGGCGTTGTATAACGTTGATAATTTGCGTTAGTCGATATTATTTGAGAATCTTCTGGATATGCGTGTTTACTCTTGATAGAATTTTCCCGATGGATATCGAAGGTCGTGAATGTTCCCGGAAGTAGAGAAAATGTGTATTGACGTAAGTCAGTGATGACGATCTTTAGTTCGATTGGTGGCAGTACGTCATTTCTACAGTATACCAAATTGTTCCAGAAAAAAGAGAGAGGTTATTTAATCGTGTGCCGAGATTGTTGTTGAGAGAGTAAAGTTGTTGATAGTGATTTGGAAAGTTGCTGTGAAAGTTGTTGAGTTGAATTGAGAATTGTATGCAGTTGTTGATGTGAGCTGAATAAAAGTGGAAAACTTCATACGTCGACTTTGTGACTTGTATGCTGTTTGGACGGGCTGTGTGAATAAACGAATCTGAGTTACACCCTATCAGGAATTCAAGCATCGGGGCTGAATCAGATACTGATAGAAAACACCAACATCAAACTGAGTGTAACATAAATATTAAACAATGGGAATTCCATACACACCAGACCACACTTCATACTGTCGTCCAAAGGAGTAGGGGTACTGAGGAACTCGAGTATAGGGTCTTGTTATCGTAAGGCTTGGCTAGCTGTGATACTGTTACACTCGTTGTTGGTTTTTATCAGTAGTTGATTCAGCTCCGATGTTAGAATCCTGATAAGTGTAACCCAGATTCGTTCATCCTCGCAACCTGTTCTCTCAGCAACAAGGCAGGAGTCGTCGTATGAAGTTTTCCAACTTTATTCAGCGTACATCAACAACTGCATACAATCGCTTTTTCCACTTTCTCCCCTTTTCAGACACAGTGGTTCAATTATATATTTTTGTAATACTCGAGAGAACATTCGAATGTTCCAGCGTGACGCAATTATAACCAATCAGGATGAAATTCGTCATCACTGTCTTACGTCATACAACCTTCTTTAGTGTCCAAGAATTTTCTCAGCTATCAGCGGATCTATCTAGATGCTTCGATCGATAGTAAACAAGCAACCTTAGAAGATTCTCCAATAATATCGCCCAACGAAAATTATCAACATTAGAACAATCTTCTTCTAACAACAATGCAAACTCAACTCAAAGGTAAATACACTCTGTTATTGAATGCTTTTCAAAACAAAACGATCGGATCTATCGTGCGCGTCTCACGCGTACTATCGTGCGCGTCTCACACGTAACAGATACCATTCCCCCGTCCACACGTTTTGCCATCTTTCTAGCACTGTTCGCTTTGCCTTCCCTTGTTGAGCATTGGCAATCCTACTCGTCCAACGCGCACCCCAGCACTGCCCCCTTCCCTCCCCTTCTCCCCCTCACGCCGTTTTCCTTCTCCCCTGATGTTGGAGAAGTTCAAACAAAGTTCGTGTTGGCAACGATATTTCTGCTTTTGTAAGCCAAGTCTGCCACAAAACTCTTCCGCATCTTTTGTCTGGAGAATTCCGATTTTCAGAAGTCGAGGAGGCAGTAGTACAAGCTAAGGTTAATGACGCGAGCTATCGACGCGTGGGCAGGCTGTATCTGAGCCACGTAATGAAATAATTAACAAAGCGCGGAGATCATTTGAAAGCCTGGACGATCCACAAAGAATATTTGGTGGTAAGAATCGAAAGACGAAAGTTGGCCTGGTTTCAATGGTCAAATAAGCTGACACGACAGGCTTGCAAAATACTAAGACACAAAACGGTCTTTAAAGAGACTAATGCCAATGCAATAGCTGGTCTTTAAAGAGACTAATGCCAATGCAACAGCTGGTCTTTAAAGAGACTAATGCCAATGCAACAGCTGGTCTTTAAAGAGACTAATGCCAATGCAACAGCTGGTCGGACAATAATAACAAGGAGTAGAATGTTATCGGGATCTCTTTACCACGTGGATAATTATTCAAGTCAAACAAAAGTCTGACCATATTACTCCACTTCCTCGCTCACTCCACTGGCTTCCCAAACAGCAAAGAATTATTTACAAAATCTGTCTTTTCTGTTACAAGTGTCTCCATGACCCCGCTCCTTTATACCTTGCCGATGATATATCCAACGCTACACTCCCTCTCGCAACTTGCGCTCTTCATCCGACACACTCCTTCTCAGGATACCCCGACACAATCTGTTCTCTTTTGGTTCTGGATCTGTTTCTGTCTTTGGACCCACTGCCTGGAATTTATTACCAATTTCTATCCGCAGCATAGCGAATATCAACACCTTAAAAGCAAATCTCAAAGCTCATTTCTTCTCTAAAATATTTACCTGTTATGTTCCTTCAAACTGTTTTTTCCATATCGCGGTAGTTAGCACACAGCCTTATGGTATGATCTCTCTTCTTCTTCTTCTTCTTCTTCTTCTTCTTCTTCCTCTTCTTCTTCTGCTCTCTCTCTCTCTCTCTCTCTCTCTCTCTCTCTCTCTCTCTCTCTCTCTCTCTCTCTCTCTCTCTCTCTCTCTCTTCGTCTTTTTCTTCTTCTTCTTCCTTCTTCTTCGTCTTCATCTTCATTTGTCTATCTTTGTCTCCCTCTCTGTCTGACTGTCTCTTTCTTTCTTTCTTTCTTTCTTCTTTCTTTCTTTCTTTCTTTCTTTCTTTCTTTCTTTCTTTCTTTCATTCTCTCTCTCTTTCTCTCTCTTCTTCTTCTTCTTCTTCTTCTTCACCCGTGTCTTCATCTTCAGTTCTCTATCTCTTTCTCTCTCTGTCTCTCTCACTCACTCTCTGTCTGTCTGTCTGTCTCTCTCTCTTATCCGTCAGTCTCCACCCCTCGCCTTTCCTAAGAGTAGTCAGAAAGTGGTGAGAGTGTGTCGGTTGACTGGAACTCTACTAGGACGATACAGATGACGGCGACACGCGATTCCAGTCTCAACTGTGACGAGAGGTAGCACAGAAACACGCCATATCTCGCACTTCCCCGGTCTCGGCGACGGATTTCGTATTTCCGGTTTCCGAAACAACACTTCCGGTTGCTCGGGGCTTTATGTGTAGCAAAGAGTGTTGAGCGGCGCGTAAGTGTCATTCGCTAATGGGTCAGTCTATTCAGATTGAGAGAGTCTAAGGGATCTGGGCAGTGATGGTAGTTACCCTTCACTATCCTATCCTATCCTATCCTATCCTATCCTATCCCGTAACTCGGAAGTCGTAGGGGTACCAAATATGATCGTTTAACCAGCATACTCCATCTTTCTCTGTCCACAGCAACCCTCATGGTTTCGCTCAGTGTCAAGCCAATCCATTCTCGAATGTTGTCCTCCCACCTCTTTTTCTGTCTCCCTCTTCTTCTGCCTCCTTTCACCGTGCCTTGCAGGATGGTTTTTGCCCGGACTGATGCTCCGGTGATGTGGCCATACCATCGGAGTTTACGTTTCTTCACCACTGTGAGCATGCCATCGTGTTATCCAATGGATTGTGTGATGGTCTGTCGGACTTCGTTGTTGATGATATGCTGGATATAGGAAATACCCAGAAGTCTTCTGTAGCACCCCATTTCCATGCTTTGTATTCTTCGTTGTAGATCTGCTGTGAGTGTCCATGTTTCGCAAGCGTATATGAAGATGGAGATGACAAAGAGCGCAGCAGTCTTACCTTGGAATGTAGACTGGTGGTCCTGTCTTTCCAAATGGGCTTCAACCTTGTCAGGGCAGCAGTTGTTTGTGCGATCCTGGAGAGGACTTCCTGTCGGGACCCATTGTCTGATACAATGGCTCCTAAATATTTGAAGCTATCTGAGGGTTTGATCTTGAACTTTGATATCCATGTTTATGCCATTGGGGTTGTTGGTCATCAGTGTCAAGCCTCTGTACCAGCTGTTCAAGTTATTGTTCCTCTCCAGCCAATCCATCAATGTCATCTGCAAAACGGAGGTTGGAGATTGCTCTACTTCCTATGCTGACTGAGCCTTCGTGATCGGCAAGTGCATCTGGCATGATGCGCTATGGGAAGATGCTAAAGAGTGTTGTTCTGAATCAGTTTCCGATGGCGCTGTTGTGGAGGACTGCACTGATAGCCTTGTCATACAGGTTTTGATGACTTCAATAATTTTAAAACTGGTGTTGTTAGCTACACTCTCATGGTTGCCCACAGAGCTGCATGCCAGACTTGGTCAAACGCTTTCTTGAAGTCTACAAACACATGATATAGATGTTGTTGGTGCTGTAGATATTTCTCGCAGACTATTTTGAGGTTGAAAATCTGTTCCCCCTTCACTAGCAACTATTTACTAACTCATCGCCAACACTCTTTGAGCTAGCAACTATTTACTAACTCATCGCCAACACTCTTTGAGCTAGCAACTATTTACTAACTCATCGCCAACACTCTTTAAGCTAGCAACTATTTACTAACTCATCGCCAACACTCTTTGAGCTAGCAACAGATAAAGAATATTAGCCTATATTTCTCATTTCGTCACAATTCAAATATTGCGGTCTTGTTAGCATTTCAATTCAATATATATTTGACTATAACAGTTAATTCCATAGTTCAAATGAATCAATTCAATTCGACATCTTCTATAATATCCCATTACGGAATTTCGACTGCTAGCTAGCGCTGTGGATGAGCGATCGGTGGCACACGGATAAACCAGGTTCGATTCCTGCGGTAGGCACTGTCCATCTTAGCAGTATGTGCTGTGAATGTGGAGTTAGGTCCCCTATCCCTCTTCCCCGAGATTGTTGTCCCCAATCTGCCGTTTCGCCAATGGTGGGTGTAGCCCTTAAACTTCAATGGTGGGTGTAGCCCTTAAACTTCAATGGTGGGTGTAGCCCTTAAACTTCAATGGTGGGTGTAGCCCTTAAACTTCAATGGTGGGTGTAGCCCTTAAACTTCAATGGTCATGTAGGCGGATGGGCAGTGGAGAAAAGAGGTGGCACGTGGTGCGCTCAAGGACCCGGGGTCGATCCCTATGCAAATAGCGGGTGGTACTTCTCGCAGGGATCCCCTCACACTGCTTAGCAGAGATTGGCCGATGCTTATGTCATCTCTCCACCATCTCTTCTGCTGATCGTATAGCCTAACTATTACCTCGAAGGACAGACCGCGACAGTTTGCTCCTTCGGATTCCCCCCATCCCCACCCCCTACCGCACCCCCCCCTCTCTCTCTCTCCCAATACAAGAAAGTCAGTTCTGTTTCCCCTAACTGCTACTTACCTAGAAATACAACACGATCACTTACATAGACAGGAGGGGTGTGGGTGGGTGGGTGTACGGGTGACACAAATCCTAATAAACACTATTTTCCAAACGTGATGAATGGGGGAAAACAAGACAATATTGGAATAAAAGGTGAAGGGAGAATAGAGGAGTGCGGAGATGGGGGGAGCACATGAGGGAGGGGGGGGGGATTTTGATAGCCTACGCCAGCGCCCTGATAATGTAGATCTTTGCTGTTTTCAATCCCACACAACGACTTAATACTACCTGTTACGTGTGAGACGCGTACGATAGATCCGATCGTTTTTGTTTTGCAAAGCAGGCAATAATAGAGTGTAGTTACCTTTGATTTGATTTTGCGTTGTTGTTAGAAGAGCTTGTTATAAATGTAATAATTTTTGTTGGTCGATATTATTGGAGAATTCTCTAGGGTTGCTTGTTTACTATCGATCGAAGCATCTAGATAGATCCACTAGAAGCTGAGAGATTCTTTTAGGATAAAGAAAGTTGTATGACGTAAGACAGTGATGACGAAGTTTATTCTGATTGGTTATAATTGCGTCACACTCGAACATTCGAACGTTCTCTCGAGTATAGAGAGACTATACATGTACCGCACTGTTTCAGTTGAGGGTTGTGAAGAGAAGAGAAAGTGAAAAAGTGATTGAGCGATTGTATGCAATTGTTGATGTACGCTGAATAAAGTTGAAAAACTTTCATACGACGACTCATGCCTTGTTACTGAGTGAACAGGTTGCGTGGATAAACGAATCCGAGTTACACTTATCAGGATTCAAGCATCGGGGCTGAATCAACTACTGATAATAAACCAACAACTAGTGTAACACTACCATACCAACAAGCAGGCAACACTGTTGCGCGCACCTACATGTACGTATAGTCATCCCAGTTTCCACAATCTTATAGTTTTACACAATCTTATAGTTCTACACAATCTTATAGGCCTATGAGGTATTATGATTAAGTGGGTGTTTAGGGTTTAACAATATTGTTTTTTTTCTAATTTAGTTTAGCTCAACATCTAGATTGATTCCTCTGTCCTAAAACCTACTTCAAAAATAGAATAATGTCGCACTTTTGGTCTAGCTTTGAGAGCAGGAGTATGTAAGCTTATATGCATCTACATATATAATTATGATCGAAAATGTGTGTCTGTGCGTCTGCATGAACTGAATACAAATCCACAGTTTGGCTCTGATAGATTCCAAAGCTGGTTTGAACATACATGAAAATTATGGTTCTAGGTAAGACTCTAAGATATTGTTTTTTCTCTCAGCTGTTCACAATTACCACCATTTTACCAGTGAGTTTTTCAATCAACACATTCCAAATGGCAGCCATTTTTGGTGAGGATTTGAAATAAATAAATAAATAATTGTCAAAATATACAAACACGATCTGTAATAAACCACTTCCTCCATGAAACATTTTGTAACGTTTTCTCGAACGTAGAAGATGGAACTATAGCCTACAAAAAGCATTTCCGTCCTGCGTAAGCTATGCAAAATCCCCCAGAGGTCTTCATTGGATGTGTGCACTGACATGAGTTACCCAACATGGCGTAACTGAGTTAGCCGAGACTTACGTTCGACTCCACTGTCACGTGGGGTTTATGGGCTCTGCACAATGGAATTATGGACCCTCACGTTTATTCGGTGGGAACTGCTAGTAAGTCACCCTATGAATTACTTTAATAAATTTATTTGTTTAGCTCGTTCTGTGTTAAGGTTGGGGTACAGAAATAGATAGAAAAATGGTAAAAGATTACTGTCACACTAGCTTTCACACGGCTATGAATCATATGTAGTCCAGCCACTTGATAACAGTTAAAATCACACATTTATTTCTTCTACTCTATACAAGATTCTCTAAGTACTAATCTAACTTAAAACGTCTCTTTCAATGCAAATAGTTCGATCGCTGATAGTCTAGGCAGCTGTTATATCTTCCTCGGGCACTTTGCTAGTATATTTCATGTAGATTTGGACTACTGTGGTCCGTTTTACAGTTTCTGAAGAGTTGGACTACTGTGGTCCTGTTATGATCAGTTTAAGTGCACCTTGGCGTGTTCACTTAACTGCTAGATGGAGCGTGCGAAGTCCTTCTGTGAGGTAGCTTCTGGTCCACCTTTGTAGTTGTGTAGTTGGGTTCCCTTGCCACGCTGTGGGGTCTGACAGGGTGTCTTTCAAGGCAGCTCTTTCCGTCTTGTGCGGTAGAGGATCCTCAACCAACTAGTCGTTTCTGTGGAGTGGGGTGCACAGGATAGCTCGGGATAGCTCGGGATAGCTCGCCTGCTCGTCTGTAATATAAGAGACGAAATTCTGCACAACCCTGAATAATCGGTTTGTGCAGAGCGTCTCACTGAAAGCCAAAGTAGCCCTCAGTGATAGCTCCACATCTCTATACATAAGCGACGAACATTCTGCTACTTCCGGGTTCCACTGGAATCTCACTCTAAATTCCTATACATACATAAATATAAATCGTGGCTAACTATACACATACAGAATTAATAATATTATAAACATTCAGTGGTACAGCCACTGGTCTGCAAACATACATATAAGTTAAACAACAGTGGTTCCGTACGGTATACAACATGGCGGCGCAACCGGTCGTGTTTCGCCTCGTGCTCGGCTCTTCCACGTGGTACGGCAAATTCGGATTAATAATTCACATTTATGCATAGCAAATTCCACAAACATAATTTCCACAATAATATAAATATATCACGATGAAACAGAAGGGTGTTCATTTACCTGTTTGACAAGTTCAGGCCCGTGATGACTTGAGAGAATTCTAAGATTCCTAAGTCCTGCTTCCTGGTCTATGAGTGTAGATAGTTCTCTGCTAGCTAAGTAGATGTTACTTCTCCCTCGTCTCACACACGACTGATTCAAACTGTGTTAGGCTCTGACACAGTCAAAACTGCTCTACCCACTGAGCCTGCTCTGATTGGTTAAAACGGTCCGATTCAAAGCTCAAGTGCTGACTCACTGCGCTAGCGTGGGTCGGGCTCGCGGTGTGTGGTCTGCTGTGTAATTTAATTGCTGCTGTGTTATAGTCTAACTTCTAAAGTTACAAGTACTACACATGGCTAAGTAGTCACTGGGCAGAGTTAAAACTAGCCAATTCGTGACATCCACTAAGAATCGTTATTAATAAGCCTCGTTTAGTATCAGCTATGCAATATGTGTGTGGGTGTGGGTGTGGGTGTGGGTGTGGGTGGGCGTGTATGTGTGTGTGCGTGTGTGTGGGCGTGTATTCATGGACATATGGGGTGCTAAACTTGCCTTTTTGTGAACAAAATTTGGCACTTAGCTTGCGCCCCACTTTTTTCAGCGCACCATTTTTTTGTAAGTATATGGGAGTGCTTCTTCTTTTCTTTTAAAATAAAAAAAAAGTATTTGAGTACATGGGAGTGCTCTTGTAGTGCATGGAGCTGTTTTAAGCACGAGGGAGTGGTTCTATCCGGGACGGGCTGTTTTATGGACAAATGTAAATTTGAAGTAAAAGTGTTAGGGTTAGAAGACGAAAGAGATCATCTTTTTGACAATAAGAGCCATTTTAAAAATCTAATTCTTACATTTTTAGACGAATTTTGCGCTCTTTCCGTTTAAAAAAAAACAACAAACGCTTTCCGATGACTACCTTTTGACCAAAACCTAATTTGCCATGAATACAGACGTGTGTGTGTGTGTGTGTGTGTGTGTGAGCGTGTCTTTATGGACATATGGGGTTTTAAACTTGCCTTTTTATGAACCAAATGGTGTGTGTGTGTGTGCGTGTGTGTGCGTGTGAGCTGTATGAAGTGGCGGTTTGTCAAGAGGGAATAGGGTGAGTGTGTTGTGAGTGGATGCGTGAGAAGGGGGTGGGATGTTTTGTTTTGTTTTGGGGGGCTGGTAACTACAAGCCCATGCATTGGGCGTGAGGTGTGACGGATAGGTGAAAGTTTGTGCCAGGTATCACACATCACAGCAGAAAGGCCAACGTGGACTCTTGTGACCCTTCTTCCTCTTTGATGTGGGCAGCCAACTTCAATTTTGTTGAAGAAACTTGCTGAAATGATTGGCGACTGCTAAACCGGCTCATCTTATTTACTCAGTTTGGGCCACGCCCACGATCGATAAACAGCTTGTTATACATAATAATAATAATAATAATAATAATAATAATAATAATAATAATAATAATAATAATAATAATAATAATAATAATAATACGTTGTTTGGAATTCTACGCAAAATAGGACTATCCTTCGTCTTATGCATTGCCATCGTCAACTCGAGATAGATTTAACATAATTATAGTAGGCATATTATTACAAACTGAACTGAAGAAGACTGATTTTCAATTTTAAAGATCAAGAAGGAGAGTGTTATCAAGAGCACCGTCTGCGCAAATTCTGCACCGAGTTACCTAGAATAAAAGCTCCACAAAACATCTGGAATTGCTCTGCACAAAACTATTTTTGCTTGTTGCCCAAAAGCGAACGTTTTTAAAATGGCGTAACACATGTTGACTGCACAATAGCCAATCAAAGTGAAGTTGGCTGAAAGTGAAAGTTACTGTCAATCACACTGACGAAACAACAAAACTATCAAAGATAAATACTAATTCATACAGATTTCACATAAACATAATTATTCCGTCAAATAATAAGTAGACAAACCTTACCAGACTGTAACTGGCCAATATTGCTGGCCCTTGCTATTTTACCGTTGAACAAATCAACATTCACAAATCAAAAGCCCTCCACTCTGGCCGCCATCTTTTGCTGTTATCAAACAACTTTCAAGACCGCTACAGAGGCTCTCTAGCACTCTTCTTGGCTCTGCGGTCACACCCAGTCCACAGCCTCGCACCACAACATATCACCCTAGCCCTGTGGTTTTGAAACCCATACCTCAGCCTCGCTCAAAACCCTCTTCTTTACCCTGCCACCCAATCTCCGTGACTGAGAACGTATGTGACAGTAATATTGGCAATGACTCTGTCGTATTGGACGACAGTAGCCTGTCTGAAGTTTCAGTTGCTGATCCTTCGTCTACTGTCACTCGCTCTTCAGCTCGTACGTGTGCTGTCACTAATGCCACGTTCACCGCCAACACTGACTCCGCTGATTCTGACTGGCCCCATCTCTCAGGTCTCAATACTAATACCGAGACGCTGATTCTGGGAGATTCAGTGGTAGCAGGCCTTCATGAAGCCAAAATGTCAGTGGGTGATGAGAATACACAAGTTATTGCAGTAGCCGGACTAGATCGCGAAAGCCTTCTGAAATCATTGAGAGGGTCTACAGGTCGCCTTAATGTTACCACCCTGGTTATACACATCGGCATTAATGACTGCAAGCGAGGTCATGTGTTAGGGAACGCGACTTGGCGCACAGTCGTGAATGAGAGCCGTTGTTGCTTCCCGAAAGCCCGGATAATGTTGTCCACTATCCTACCATATCGTGAAGGTCATGCAAATATCAACTCCTGCATTGCCAATTCGAATCAATGCATGAAACAAGTCTGCAAGCGGCTTCCAGGAGTTGACGTTGTCGACAATGACTTTACTTTTTACACCAGGGCAGGAAAGTTGAAGACGGGATGGATGAGTGATGCTGTGCATCCAAACTCTCGCGGGAGCAGTGGTCTAACTGTTAACATCAAGCGCTGTTACTCGAGAGCTACTGACTCAGCCATGCACACCCAGCGCCGTGTCCTATCCATGCAGACCCCGCGTCGTCCTCAGCTGAAAGGTGACACTAGCCAAAAGTCATTAGTACAGTCAGTCTGTGGTCAAGTTCTCCATTCTCAACAGAGCAACGTTGCACCACGTCCATCGGATGAATCACGGCAAAATCTAATGCTAATCCAAAAGCCCAAGCCACTGTATTCGGCGGTCGTGAGAGGTTCCAAATCGTACGCACCCACCTTGTCGCCTGCTGTTCCCCGCCAAAAGTTACCACAGCCGCTGTTAAACAACCCTGTGAGGCCCATGTCAGCGCACAATAGTCAACTGAATCGTCAGCAGCAACAGCAACTGCAGTTTCACAATGAGACACCTTTAGACCTCTCTAATCAGAGTCATTCCTCACCCCTAAACGACAAGGAAAAAAGCATACTTTTTGAATACCTTGTCCAACTCCTAAACTAAATGTTTCTAGGTCTAATAACCTGACTGTAGTTTATTTTTAATAGTGAATAACGTAGGTGCAGTCAACTTTCAAACACGACATGCATAGCCTACACTCAAACACAGAACACGTTTGTACTCGATCCTCTCCCCTCCTTTTCATTATATACAGCCAAACTGTAACATTTCTGATAACATTCTTGAGCATTTATTCTTTGTGATAGAAACCCTTGTGTAACCTTAAATTTGTAATAGTATATATTTTATATTATTAGGTTTTGTTCTCTCTCTATCTCTCTCTCTCTCTCTCACACACACACACACACACACGTTCAAAACTATAATAGTGGGTTTATGTTCAAAACAAGGCAAACTGGGTTCCATCCTTTCCCTTCATTACAGACCATTCCTATTCACTCAACGGATACAATAGCCTCTTGAAAGGTTATCTGTCACAACCGTTTTCATTTTTGACAAAAACAAAAGGAGAAATTGCGCTATGAAATAGTGGGTTCATTTGATACTAGTGGGTTTTTACACATGCATATTGGACATCTGGGTTTCTGTGGAAAAACTGGGTTTATCACACACACGGACACAACCAAAACGTATAAATGGCCAAGGTTGCATTTGCAAGATTTTCAGTACGTGAGTGCAGTACACTGACACTTTTAGTTTAATTCAACTAATAAAACAACTTTTACTATTGCTCAGAATTTCCTCTGATTTTGTTTTTATAATTTCAATTACAATATTTTCAGTTGATATATAGGCTACTGTACAGAATTAGAGCTGTTATTGAAGGATAGACTTTTGCCATTTACTTTAAGAACTGGGCGGTAGCTCAGTGGTTAAAGCATTGAACTGAGAACCGAAAGGTCTGAGGTTGTTACAGTGTACCTCTGGATAGGTCAGTGCATGACCCTCTTTTTCTCCCCATAGCCCAAAAAATAAATTATTAGCTGGTGTCAGTAAAAATCGAAAAGAAAAATTCGGCATTAAGCAAACATTTTTGTCATATTTACTTTGCTTACATTTACTTTGTATTGTATGGTTTTAAAGTTTTTTTTTAATTTGAATCCAGACTGGAAGATCTGCAAAAAAAAGATATCTTGTCGTTCTCAAATGTTAACTGTGGATAATTTTTTCATGTTCAATTTATTACTTTACTTCCAGATTTAAATCAAATCATTGAAGAAAAGGCAAGAAGGAGAAAGAAGAAAAAGTATGAGGAGTATGAAAAAGAATTAATAGAAAGAATGAGGAGAAGCGTGGAGAAAAAGCATAAAATCTCCAGAGGAAAAGAAAGAATGAGAAGGGTGGAAAAGTATACAAATCTTCATTGGAAAAGAAGAGGAATGGAAAAATAAAAAAGCAGAGAATTGGTAATGTAAAACAAACATATGAACAACATAACACAGACATAATTTGTTAACATTTTTATTTTGAAAGTGTCTAGTAGAGCATAATTTGTATATATTATTATTACTTTTTTTATCAACTTCATATAGTTAAGTTTTACATAAATTGTTTATGGTTTCCCGTTACGTTAATATATTCTGAATAAGGATCAATTGAGTGCAACCACTTATAATTCGTTTTTTTTCCAGCACCTCAAAGGTATAATAAAACCATGTGAAGAGCAGAATATTATTATATAGTCATTAGTCTTGACATTGCTTTTTGATGAACAAGAACCCCGAGAATAACATATGTATTAACTTGGCAAAGAAATATAATTTGGTACTTTGCCTGATTAATCCACGCTTTCTCTTAAGTTTAAGACAGAAATCTACTACATAACAAAACGGGCCTAAAAACTAGTCTACACAATACAGAGCAGTAAATTTCCATTACTTAATGACAAGTAGCACCTCAAAAAGCTTTGAACATGATGAACACCATCAATCACTGGAAAGGCAAGTCCATATGACTCACATGCTCCTTATGGAACTCCCAATAAATAACACAAAAATGAGATGCCAGAAAAAAAAGTTAAATGATTGAAACGGTGGGTTTAAAATGCAAAGTAATACAAGCTTTGATATTTCGATGCTCTTGACCTTGACCTCCAGCTATAAATGCACTCATGTACGATAAAATAAACTACAGCAAAAGATTTTATTATTTTGGACATCTCCAATGACCTTCACCTTGGAGCAAGGTTGACAAAATATGCATGTGCGTCTCATTGATACCTATCATGCATCAAACAAGCTGAAGTTTAGTTAATATTAATAACTTAGGATTAACAAGAAATTTTGTGGAAAATTGACATAGCTTGACTAACATTTGTTGAACCTGTGACCTTGACCTTGAAGTGTAGTCATTCAATCACTGATAATTTTCGAGGTCTCGTGTAATTAGCCACTTTAAAGTTTTGCACAGATGGAAGGCAGACAGACAGACAACATTAACTGAAGGTCCCGGGTTCAAGCCCTGGCCGGGCCATTGTGTTGTGTCCCTGGGAAAGACACTTTACTCCTGTTTTCCTTCTCCTTCGGATGAGAGTATAAACCGAGGTCTAGTCTGTGTCGCATGCATTCCATCATAACGGACTTTAAAGATCCTGACGCTCATGTCCTAGACGGGTGAGTGCCGGTAACAAGAACACACCCAGCATGCACTTGGTCCTTCTCCTCCATCCCTGGCTGCCCAGGATTGTGCTCAGTTGTCCGGGCGTCAGACCATGCGCCCAAAGGCTGCGGGTGGCGTCTCGGGCGGTTTGAGTTAGATCCTGTATCGGCCAGCGCCTTGATCCTTAGGCTAAGGCGCCTTACAAATGACGAACATTATTATTATTATTTAAACATGCAATTTTTTACTATTTAGGACTCATCTTGAATAGATTTGCAAACAAATTTGAATATATATTCTATATCTAAACGATTCATGGCACTTGGTTCACACCCTGGAGAACGGGGTAGCACTGATGGCAGCAACAAAGCTGATGGGGATGTTGTATGAATTTCGGTCTGCTGACTTTGACGCCTTTTTCTAGCTTGTTTCTTGACTGAACCTTCCGATGAATTAGAGTCTTTAGAATCCTCATGCTGCTCTTCAGCCCTCCTGCGAACAAGTAGCAGCATCAGAACACAGGGTTTAAACAACAGAACAAATTCAGCGGCATAAGAACATTTTCAAACCAAGGGATGAGGATGGTCAAAGGGTGGGGTGGTGGGCCTGGGGTGGGAGAAGGGAATGGAAGTTGAAAAGAGTAGAGGCTTGAACTGGCTCAACTACAAAAAGGGATTGACTGACAATACTGTCTACTGATTCATCAATGAAATATTATATTCGGGACTTTAATTTTCTTGTACATGAATGTACTACTCACCCTCTTTAAAGTGTAAAAGAAACAAGCAAAACACATTTAAAGTTTAGGGGGTAGAGGTTGGGGAAAAAAGGGCACAAAAGCCCGGAGGAAGTGGGACAGCATTTTTTCCCACTAACCACTTCGACACACTAGCTACTAGCAACCAAGTTATAAAATAGTTATAGAAACTCTTATGCTTACTAGCTACTCAGTAAATAATAATAAATAATAATACAGGATGCTATGTACGCGCCTTTCCCCAAGGCTCAAAGCGCGGCGATCTATACCAACATACACGCTCACCTGTCTCATTTACCCTCTCACACACCAAATACACATACATCACTCAAACAGGTGGTGTAAAGGCAGGGAAATCGCTATTAGAAGACGGAAGAAAATCGAACTTTTTATTTTTGAAATTTTTATATTGACTGCATCCTGTACCATTATTGAAGGGATGGAAGAAACCGGAGTGCCCGGAGAAAATCCTCGGTGACCTCAATAGTCTCGTACCTAAGTCACATACGTTCGCTCCTTGCGGGAATCGAACCCGCGACCTTCGGCATAGGAAACCGGCGACTTATCAACTGCGCCACGAGGCCACCCCATGAAAGCACAAGTACAAAGGTTCCTCAACATGCCTGCTTTTTAAAATCCAAAGCATACCTACACAACCTGAAAAGCCCAGAGCGAATTGTGTACATTATAATAATGTAATCTGCATTTCATGTGCCCCATTAACAACTGTAAAATTGAGCTAAAACTTTGATCTTATTCAACAAGGATGTCTAGCTCTGCCATGTACACTAATGTTCCCCCCCCATTCTCCTCCCTCATCCAAGCTCTCCTCACCTCCCCCTTTGCAATGTAGAAACAATATACCACCAACACCTTGTGTTAGCAGGTCACAGTTTGATCTGAGGCGTGGAGCTGCCAGTTGTTAACTGCTTTGCTGTGGCACCGATTTTATACAGCAATCAATGAGTGTTTTTTTCAAAGCGAACAACAATATTATAAAATTCAATAAGTACTGACACACACCAGCTGTCACCTGATGAGTACAATGAAGGCGATGAAGATGTTGATGGTGATGGAGTGGGACGTCTTCCTTCCAAACGCCTCCTGGGTCGTCGTCGGACTACAGCGACTTCTCCGCAACCGGATAAACTCGAGGCATAACAGGATGTTCTGGGAAAAAAAGGAATAACAGAATTTATTAAAATAATTATGCTTACTCAGAATTACAGCTAACAATTTGGGAAATGGAGTAGATGCAGATCTGAAAATGGTGCTCTAGCTATTAATGTGGACCCCACTGCAACAACGAGACAAATGACAGGGGTCTGAGACTGTTGGAGTTTGCCAGATACAACAATTTGATACTGGCAAACACGCTTGGTCTCCACAAAAAATCCAAATGTTAAGCAGTTTAATGCATCAATCAGTTTTCACATATTCTATTTCCCTTCATCCAAGGAAAACAGACAGGTGAACCATAAACCAAAAGCTATAACTTATGTAGGTAACGGCAGCCAGAATTTTGTATTTTACTGTTTGTTGCAACATGTGTTTTTTTTTAAATTACATCAGAACACAAGGAAAATACAGAAAAATAAAAGTTGCAGTATAATAAATGGTACACGTTAAAAGCTTATTGTTTTTTATTCTGATAACATTGCATTTTGCCTACTAAAATTGTTATTCTGCAAAAATATTTTTAAACATTTATTTAATCAATCTACATATGAATAAAATAACACATCAATACCTCCCTTATTTACTTCTTGTACTATCTTCACTGACCGTCTTTTTTGTAAATGAGAAAAAATGCAAGTTTTGAAAACCCCAGTGTGAACAAAGGAGACATACCTTTCTCATGGTAACTGTTTCAATGTTCAAGAGACTTCACAAGACTCTTCATTAATATCAGATACAAGGACGCTTAAAATGCAGCAAATTTATTTTTGTGTTCTTCAAAAAGTAACAAACAAAAATGCAGACCCTGTGTTGACAATCGACCACAACATCCACACGAAAATTGATATGATTTTAAAAGTACAAAAGCACACTGAAAAAGCCTGAAATTTTAACAAGGGAACATTTTAAAGCCACATCCTAGAAGCACAAAATATAGATTAAAGAACAATTTACAGAGACAGAAGGACAAAACACAACTGAATAAAACGAAAAAACACGTACCTCCATCTTGCCAGCCGGCTCGTAGCGTGTGGCGTTCCGAGTTACTTCCCCTGACAGTGCGTGTATTCGACTGGTTGACCAGCGGGAACACACATCGCGGAGTGTTAACTGGCTCAAACTCAAAGTTGACTCAACCGCAATTGTGGGTTTCACCGCTCAGACTTTGCGTATACACTTTTTTTGTTATTCCTATTGCAAAGCCGGTTTTAAAAAAACTGAGTTTCAGATTTTGGAACCCAGTATTTTTTTAAACCCAGTTGCACGTAAGTGTAACCTATGCATAAACCCACTGTTATGGTTAGGTACGTACACACACACACACACACACACACACACACACACACACACACACGCACACACATTGTATTGTGATTTGATATTCCCATCTACTGACTCTAGTATTTGTTGTTAATTTTAATTGCTTATGCCAATTCCATTTTAATTTGATATATAATTATATTGTAACTGTTCTGATTCTTTTGCACTCATCCATACCTCCTGTCTCCCAACTACTTTTATTTTTTACATTTAATTTTTCTGTTAAATCTCCTCTCCCAATCCCTGCCCACCTTCCTCCATTGTGTTACCTCCCTATATAAGAAATGTCACTTACAACATGGCCTTCCAAAGATGGTTTTCGAATTGGCCATCTTAATATATGTCATGCAATCAACAAAACACATGAAATAGCATCAATTTTAAACAACCATAATACATCATTTCATATATTTGGCTTTTCTGAATCTTGGTTATGCACTCAGACTGTTGATTCTGAAATGGCGATACCAGGTTATTCTTTAATAATAGTCATAGAACAAGAAATCAAGAAACTGGTTTATTAATATACATTAGTGAAACGCTTAATTTCAAACGTCTACATTACCTTGAGCAGCATCAAGTTGAGTCTATTTGGCTTGAAATAAATATAAAACATTCAGCCCCAATCATCGTCGGATTCTTATACAGGCATCCTGATGTACATGTGGACTGGATTAGTAACTTTACTTCAATGATCGATGAACTGTTATTAGAATCTAAAGATTTCTTCATTTTAGGGGATTTTAATATTGACCTGTTTAAACCTAATAAACACTGGACTGATACTATTAAACTGTGCAACTTTGAACAACTAGTGTCAGGACCAACCAGAGTAGCTGCGACTTCAAGCACACTCATTGATCACATATATACAAATAACAAGACGCATGTTGTAGAAGTTTGTGTACCAGTCTTTGCTTGCAGTGATCATTATCCTGTTTGTTTGACCTGGAAAAAGAAAGGAGCTAAAATACCCAAACCAGGACATAAAACTATAACATACAGATCTTTTTCCAAATTTATTACAGATGATTTTCTCTTTGACCTCAGCAACAGCGCTCTCTCAAATGTTTATAATTTTACTAACCCTGATGTTGCTTTAGCGTACTGGTATGACACCTTTATGAATATATACAATAAGCATGCTCCTATATATACCAAAAGAGTTAAGTACTATTCCAAACCACCGTGGCTAGACACAGAACTGCAAAATGCCATTAAATTAAGACATTATTTAAAGAAAAGTGGTAAAGAAGATGAATACAAAAAACAAAGAAATGCAGTAACTTCACTCAAAAGAAAAAAAAAAAGAAAGCATTTATTACAAATTTAATCTCGTCCAAAAACAGTTCTAAAACGATTTGGAAAGCAATTAATCACTTAACAAACAAATCCAGTATATCACCAGTGATTAAAAATATTTCTCCTAATATTCTGAATTTACATTTTGTTAAAATGTCTGATAGGATTATTACTATTGACAAATCAAAAGAAAACAATATAGAGAAATTAGCAAACTTTTGTCATTCTAAAAACATTAAAAGCAAACTAGACATTCCTTATTTGTCTACAGAATTTGTACACAAAGCACTAACAAACCTTAAGCAAACAAATTCAAGAGGAATTGATGAATTGGATAGTAAAATACTAAAATTGTCTGCGTCATTTATTACTGACACTTTAACGTATATATACAACCTATGCATAGACAAATCACATTTTCCTATAATGTTAAAAAAAGCTAAGGTTATACCCCTTTTCAAGAATGGTGATAGCACTGACCCATCGAACTATAGGCCTATTTCGATTCTTTCTACTCTCTCTAAACCTCTTGAAAAGCACATAAATAATAATATTCTTGATCATTTCACTGAAAACAGCCTCTTACATGAAAATCAGTCGGGTTTCAGAGCTAAACACTTGTCACACAGCTCTTACATCAATGATAGAACAATGGCTAAATAATATTAATAAGGGACAATTTTCTGGAACATTATTTGTTGACTTCGCAAAAGCTTTTGATGTAATAGACCATGACCTTCTTCTACGTAAACTAAACCTATATGGCATTCATTCCAAATCTCTTGAGTTTCTTAAATCGTTTATTTCGGACAGAGAACAGTGTGTTTATGTAAATAACCAAAAGTCACAATTTGAAATTGTTACAGCTGGAGTACCGCAAGGATCTGTTTTAGGACCGTTGTTATTTTCTATTTACATAAATGATCTCCCCCTTTATATTTCTACTTCTTGTGAACTCTTTGCTGATGACACTACATTACATTCTCAAAATAGAGACTTGAATAAACTCTCCTCCTCATTACAAAAAGGGGCTAGTGAACTACAGGAATGGACTGAATACAACCACATGGCCCTCAATCCAGACAAAACAAAATCCATGCTAATTACAACAAGACAGAAAAGACAAAATGTATCAATAAAACTTCTTCCATTAAAAATTGGCAATACAATAATTGCTGAAGTACAGTGTCATAAACTTCTTGGAGTAACTATAGACAATAATTTGTCATGGGTAAAACATATTTCAAATATTAGTAAAACTATTTCTAAAAGGACTTACCAATTGTCAAGGATAAAGCATTTATTAAATTTACATTCTCGTAAACTATTTTACTCCGGTCATATTCAATCATTTATTGATTATTCTTCTACTATTTGGGATTCTGCTAGTGGCAATGCAATGAAACCTTTAATTAGAATTCACAAACGTGCAATTAAACAAATTTTGCTGAAACAAAAAAATCTCTCCAGATGACTATAAACGGATCAATATTCTATCCCTTACCGACAGACTAAAATTTAATAAAGGCGTTTTCATGCACAAGGTCCTTTCTGGCAATGCACCTTCCTATCTTTCTTCTCTTTTTTAAAAAAAAAACTGCCAGATCGTCCACAAAATTAAATGTTCCAATTCCAAGAATTGATCTCTACAAAACTAGTCTAGCTTATTCCGGTTCCATTTTGTGGAATAACTTTCCTGAAGATCTCCGCACTCCAGCATCTAAATTTACATCATTTAGAACACGTCTCCTAAAACACATTAAAAATTAAATACACATTAATTGTTAATGTTGTTGATTGAAATTAACAACATTAATTTGATTTCAATTGTTTGAAAAGGATTTTATCTAATGATGACTTTGTTTATTTGTTATTGTTCCATGATGTGAATGTTATAACCTTGAGTTGTATTTAATATTATTGTTAAAGCCCCAAGGGCAAGATGTAAAAAAGCGCATCCAGCGCTTATTCTTTTACCCTTGCAAAATAAAATTGTTATCTTATCTTATCTTATCTTATCTTCGCGATTATAGGGTTGCCCAGACTTTCCGCCAAAATAGTTATGTAGCGTTACGTAGCGCTCTGCCTGGGCAACTCTTGGCTGATTTCAAGAAAGGCACACGTACTGGGCAAGGCCACGGAATTAGATCACTCCAATCTAATTCCGTGGCAAGGCACTGAGTGCTAGGCATTTTACTCCCTTTAATTAGGGATTAACGAAATTTAAATTCAATGCCTTCATCTTTAATCCTTATAAGGTGATTCCCTCCCACGTTTTTGTACATATGCTGGAGTTGCGAGAATGAAAAACACACCCACACACATCCCAAAAAAGGTGTCTTTTGCCCACTGAGCTATATATAAATATATATTTATATATAGCTCAGTGCTTTTGCCTCTGTAGAGGAATTAGATAAAAAGATCAAAAATGCAGTGGATAAAAAGATTGAAGAGTATCTGGATGAAAAGATGGAAAAAGAAAAAAGAAAACTAAATATTATTGTCACAAATATACCTGAAAGTTCAGAGGAGTCTATGGAAAACAGAAGAAAAGATGATGTTGAGAAAGTGAGGAACATTATAGGAAAGATCTCAGATGTACCTAGAGACCATATAGACATCTCAATGAGACTAGGCTAGATTAAGCTTGGTCGTAATGGCCAACCTAGACTCCTGAAGCTAGTAGTCAAGACAGAGGAGTCAAAGAAGACAATTATGCAGAATGCACACAAATTAAACAAGAATGTTGAAAACCCTAAGGATAGAGTGTATATCAACAATGATAACACATTTGCTGAAAGGATGAAAATCAAGAAACTGAGGGAAGAGGTTGATGAAAGGAGAAGAAGGGGTGAAAATGACTGGGTAGTCAATTATAGAGATTTCACGATTGTTAAACGGGCAGTCAGACCAGACCAGGCGACAGTGAGACCTCGTAAATTGGAGACTGCAGCCGCTGGGGTGGCTGAGATGCCCAGTTCACAGTCAGATCCCCCCCAAAATTGACAAAACTTTCAGAGCAACATCCATGTAAATAATTGTACAAAGCATACTGATATTCATGTAAATAGAGACAAGATTGGTACAGAAGTACCTTTTGATTCATGTAAGATTCTGTACAGCAATGTCGATTCTTTTTTAAATAAGAAAGATCAGTTGATTTTACGATTAGAAAGCATTAGGCCCCAGATCATTGGCTTGACGGAAATTAAGGCTAAAAATCAAATTTATGATGTCAGTGACTCTGAGCTGCAAATTAATAAATATGATATGTTCATGAATAATAAACCCCAAAGGGGTATTGTTATGTACTTCGACAAAAAAATAAACGCTAGGGAATGCAATGAACTAAATAATTCACAGTTTGATGAATCCCTCTGGTGTTCATACAATGGTGCACAAAACGAAACTGTACTTGTTGTTTGTATTTATCGTAGTCCTAATTCTTCAGAGGAGAATACTAAATTATTATTTGAGTTATTTAAGCATCAAGAAATTAGAAAATATAACAAAATATTGATAATGGGGGACTTTAACTATCCTGATATTAAATGGGATGGTTCTTGGTCAGGAGAACGTAATAGTATGTTTGTTGAATGTCTCAGAGACGTATACTTAATTCAAAAAGTAACTAAACCAACCAGACATAATAATAATAATAATAATAATAATAATAATAATAATAATAATAATAATAATAATAATAATAATAATACAGGATGCTATATACGCGCCTTTCCCCAAATCAATCAGGCTCAAAGCGCGGCGATCTATACCAACATACACGCTCACCTGTCTCATCCACCCTCACACACACCAAATACACATCCATCACTCAAACAGGTGGTGTAAAGGCAGGGAGATCGCTATTGGAAGACGGAAAGAAAATCGAAATTTTATTTTTGAAAATTTTATATTGACTGCGTCCTGTACCATTATTGAAAATAATGGTACATAGGGAAGGCCAAAGGTCTACAGTTGATGATTTAATACTTGTTAGTGAGGACAAATTAATATCTGATATTTTACATTTTGATCCCTTGGGAAAAAGTGACCATGACGTACTGGTCTTTGATTTATATATTCCATTAGAAAAACCAGTGCAAAATCAAAAATATATATATAAATTAGATAAAGGGGATTACGATAAGTTTAGACAATATGTCAGAGAAAAAACCTTTAATGTCAATGGAGATGTGGAGAAATTATAGGGGGATATTAAGGATGCAGTTTTACAAGGAATGGATAAATATATTCCAAAGATAAAAATAACTGATAATAAGAAAATAAAGCCACTCTGGATGACACAGGAATGTGTTAAAATTGTTAAAAAGAAATATAATTTATATAAAAAGTTTTTTAAAACTAAAAATGGTAAAGATTTTGAGAAATATAAAAGCATACGCAATAAATGGGGTTGTGTTATTAAAAAAGCTAGAAAAAAATATGAAAGAAATATAGCAGCAAATTGCAGTAAAAGCCCAAAGCAATTTTGGAAATATGTTCAAGAACGGAATAAAAGCAATATAGGTGTAAGTGCACTTAATGACGGTCATGGTGGTCTTGCTGTATCAGACATTGACAAAGCTGAGTTATTAAATAACTTCTTCTCTAGTGTATTTACAAAAGAAAATGTAAACAATATTCCGGAAATGGAGCGCTGTTCAAAGTCAAATGGTACAGCTATATCAGATATTAGAATTACAGCGGAAGCAGTTCAAATAAAGCTTAAGGCACTGGATTCTTCTAAGGCCCAAGGACCAGATGGAATACCACCAAGGGTGTTGAAGGAATTAGCAGAAGAACTGTCTATTCCATTGGCAAATTTATTTAATAAATCTTTAGAAACTGGTTTTGTTCCTACAGACTGGAAAAATGCAGAGGTGACTGCTATCTTTAAGAAAGGAACTAGGTAATTATAGACCTGTGAGCCTTACATGCATTGCGTGTAAAGTTCTTGAATCTTTTATTAGAGACAGTATAAATTCACATTTTATTGACAATGATTTATTTTCAAACTGTCAGCATGGTTTTCGTGCAAAAAGATCCTGTGCAACTCAATTAATGGAAGTTATGGAAGACCTGACTGCATTCCTAGATGATAAGTCCCCAGTTGATGTGATTTATCTTGATTTTCGTAAAGCATTTGATAGTGTTCCCCATGAACGACTGTTATTGAAAATGGAGGCCTATGGCATAGTTGGCTCAGTATTAAGATGGGTACGAAATTTTTTAATTGGGAGGATGCAGAAAGTAAGAATAGGAGATGCAAGATCATCTATTTTAGATGTAGTTAGCGGAATTCCGCAAGGATCAATCTTAGGCCCGATACTTTTCATAATTTTTATTAATGATTTGCCAGAGGGCATTCAATCGTTATGTAAAATATTTGCGGATGACACAAAAATCTATGGGAGGGCAGATGACAGTGATATTATACAGAACGATATTAATAAGTTACAACTCTGGACTGACAAATGGAATCTTTATTTTAACGTAGAAAAATGTAAAGTAATGCACATTGGAAAAAATAATCAAAAAAATAACTATTACATGAAAATAGGAGCAGAAAGCATGATAATTAAAACTAGTACAGAGGAGAAAGATTTAGGGGTTATATTTGATACATCATTGTCGTTTGATCCTCACATAGAAAATTGTATTAATAAAGCTAATAGAATGATTGGATTAATAAAAAGGACATTTGTATTCATTGATAAAGATATGTTTATACAACTATATAAGACCTTAGTGAGACCTCATTTAGAGTATGGGAATATTATTTGGTCACCACTATTAAAGAGGCAGTCAGTAGCTATAGAAAAGGTGCAGCGAAGAGCTACAAAGATTCTAACTGAATGTAAAGGGTTATCATACTGTGAAAGGTTACTATATTTAAACTTACATTCTCTCAAGGGAAGACGTTTAAGAGGAGATTTAATTGAAACTTATAAAATATTTAACCATATAAATGACCTCTCATGGAACTATTTCTTTGCATCACCTGATTGTAATATAACACGACTTAGTGAGGGCAAAATTTTTATCCAGTATGCAAGAACTAACCTTCGGAAAAATGTTTTTAGTAACAGAGTTGCAAATCTTTGGAACACTCTTCCTACTAATCTAAAATACCTTAATAGTACTAATTCATTCAAAAATCAAATAGATAAACTACCAAAATTTGAAGTATTATTTAGAAGCTTTGATGAATAATTTAGGTAAATTTATTACATGCCTAAAAACCTGACCTGTAATCGATATCAAATGATAACTACGATGGGACGTATAAAGGCTTCACGGCCTATTCTAGTCCTACTACTACTACTACTACTACTACTACTACTACTACTACTACTACTACTACTACTACTACTACTACTACTACTACTACTACTACTACTGACGGCTTGCATAGATTTGGTATTTTCCGGTGATAAGTCGATTAGGCAAGGGAAGCCACTTAGAAGCATTTCCCTTCCGCTGTTTAGAAAATGAAAGAAGTCTGATTCTGATTCTGATTAATACGTCGTTTATCATCCAGAAATCTGGCGTTGGTACGACGGTGAGGGGTGCGCAGCACGGTGTTGTTAGTGGCGCTGGACTGCCGTCAGCGCGGATTTAAAAGAGTCCAATGATGTTGAGTGGACAGTTGAGTTGTCCAGTTTGTTCCAGGCTATTATTGTTCTTGGAAAGAATGAATGGCGGTATTGTTCTGTATTGCAGCTTGGGACGACGAAGCAGCGATCGTTGTTTCTGATATGGTTATCTATTGGGTTTTTAGTTACATAGTCCTTTTGGTAGTTACTAGGACGTATTTTGCGTCCGGGTTTTAGTGGGGTAAGGAATTGGTCAGCAGGGATTGCCGGCACCAGCCCCTCCACCACCTTGTAGAAGACTGTCAGCCTCAGCTGTTCGCGTCGTTCTTGCAGTGTAGGGAGGTTGTGCTTCTTCAGGAGACCCGTAACAAAACCAGGAGTTGTCGACCTGTAGTCTCTCGATATGAAGCGTGCTGCGTTCCGCTGTACTCGCTCCAACTTGTCGATGTCCTGCTTCTGGTATGGGTCCCAGATGATGGCTCCGTATTCCATTAGTGGGCGGACTAGGGCTAGGTAGGCTGTTTTCTTGCATGGGGTTGGGCAGTGACGGAGGTTTCTGCGGATAAATCCAAGAGTGGAGTTCGCTTTTTTGGTGATGTTGCTAATGTGGCTGCTCCACTTTAGGTCTTTGGAGAAGAGGATACCGAGGTAGGGGTTGGTGGAAACATTCTGGAGGATGGTTTTATTTAGGGTGTACATGAAGCTGGAGTTGGGTGAGCGCGCAAGGGACATGACGTAGCATTTGGTCGCGTTAAAGCGCATGCCCCATCTTTCAGCCCAGTCTTCAAGACTCTTCAAGTCCTCTTGTAGAGTGAAGTGGTCGTTGAAGCATTTGGTCGCGTTAAAGCGCATGCCCCATCTTTCAGCCCAGTCTTCAAGACTCTTCAAGTCCTCTTGTAGAGTGAAGTGGTCGTTGAAGTCTACTGCAGTTCGAAACGCGATCACTGACTGATAACTCTCTGCTACACGAAAGAACAGTGTAACATCTCTGGCACGATGGCGTTATCTCCGATCCTCTCCCTTGATACCATAGCGGCTCCGTTCGTCATCACAGGCTGTGTGACGGAATGGCCTGCAACGTCTTGGACTGTCGATTCTTTGGCTATAATGTTAGGTGAAAAGACGCTACCTTGTCGGCTGATGCCTAGGGATAGAGGCTGTAAGAAAGGTATTTTGATCATTCTGTTAACTGCAAATTTATGGTAGGGTTTTTAGGAAATATAATTTAAAACTTTCAAAGCTTCAGACATTCATTTACATTTTCTACAGTGTGCTTTAAGTTGGTTCTGGCAGCTGCCAGACTGTCAGACACCAGTAAATCGGTTCTCTTCTGCGCACTCCACAGGCACAGTTACTAGATTCCCTGGATGTAAGCAGCTTACTATATAAATACAGATTTTCTGCAATCAAAATGACTTGTCCCCTATACGCACTGTGTCCGGGGACGTTAATTTACTCAATGAATGAAATCAAATGTAATTTTGTTAAAATTTATGGACAATAATGTCAATATCCAGATCTATATACTCCCCTCAATATCGTTACAAATTTCCGACGGAAAGAAGATATTCATAATTATTGTTTGCAAGTGGGTGTTCATGTATATTAATTAAGGCCTTCTTTCGGTAAATCGAATGTACATAAAGAATTGAAAAAAATATTAAATGTCAAATGACTTTGGAGCTGTTACAAGGATGAGGGGAGTATATCTGGATATTGCCAATTCAAATAGTGGTTTGGACACACACTAAAAATATTGTCAGTTAAGCAATGTCAACCGTGATTACCAACTTGGATGGGCATTGTTAATTGTTAGTTCTTGGATGCAACTACGGAATGAAAAAAATCTTTAAATAATTAAACAAGTGCATAGCGCACCGCATTCCACCCATATGTGAGAATAGGCACTTGTCTCGGTTTAGAAACCAGGAAATGTAAAGCAATGACTCCAGTGTCAGTGAGGAAGTGGAGAAGGGCTCACACACTGTCATCATTGAGCTGGTTCCAAACGTCTCTCTCCCCAATGACTAAAAAAGGTTATGGGAACATCTTTTTTAGGACTGACAACTGATAAATTGTTGCAGGTACCCCAGCTTGGGAGTCAGAAGGTGTATACGTAAAATGTCAGCTTCAACAATTTGCTGCATGGTGTCGGAATGAAGCCGAGTCAGACAACCCTTTGTCGCCTTTTCCACCGCACGAGTTCTCAGGCTACATCGATTACAAATACATGAAAGATGTATTCGCTGAACATCCTGAGAAGCTGCAAGATGGTAACATTTCAAAATCGTCTACTGGAACTTGAAAGGGAATTAACACATAGCATAATAATATTAACAAGAATAACATATAGAGCGATTCCTCAGTAAAACTGAGCTCAAAGAATTATTTATTTTGTATTTGATTTATTCTATCAGACTTGTATAGCGCATTTTTAGCTCAAGAGCTGCTCAGGGCGCTGGTTGATACAGGATCTAACTGGAGACACCTCAGGTGACCTCTCGCTGCCTTAGGTGCATCATCTGGCACCCTCAGACAACTGAGCTGAGCCACTGGGGATTGGGGAGAAGGGACATAGTGCATGCTGGGTGTGTTTATGCAGCTGGCACTCATCCGTTTAGGACATGAATGTCAGGATCTTTAAAGGTTGTTTCACGGAATCTGTGTTGTGCTAGGCAAAGGGCTCCCCCGTGGGGGTGCTGGGAGTTTCAGTATAAATAGTATCCCCACTTTCTGGAAATTTAGTGCTTTAAATTCCCACTGTCGCTGTCTTTCTCCTTTGTTCTTTCTCATTCCTACTGTGTTCTATCAATCTACTATACTATCTTCTTCTTCGCTAGACCAGTCACCTACCTTTTTTCTTCAAAACTCTTCCGGGATAATACTCCTCATTTGTGTATGAGGTCTGTTGGATCAGCTTGGGAATATTGGATGCTTTCTGCCAAATGGTCACTGGGGCTTCCTATGATGTTATTATTTAGCAATGTAGGCATTTTATATGTATGTGTTTTGTTAAAATTGTATAATGATGTTTGTATTCTATTTTTTTTTTTTTTTGTAACAGGGGTTTAATAAATTAGAGTATAGCCTCAGCGTTCCCTGCGTGGGATGTCTTTATTGTGAAGTGACCCGCTGGTAGATTGCCTTCAGTGTTACCACTATGGTTGTTTCGGCAGATCTTTTATGCGGATCAGGGGTGAGTCCTCTTTCACTTCTCTGGTCCTGATTTGGCTCGGAAGAGTCCGCTGGACCTAAAGCAATAATCATGTAATGCAGGCAAAGGGCAGCTCCCATGTATCTTGCATGACGGTCATTTTAGCTGCGCCAAATCGATTGCCATGCAGCTTTGCTCCCAAATATCAAGGTACTTTAACGTGCTTTTTAGATTGCAAATGCTTCAGTTATCTCTTTGGTCCTTACTGATCCCCAAACGGTTGATGGTTTTTCCATGCAAGGGTCTTGCTGAACCATAGACTGAACCATAGATTGAACCAGAGACTCTTCTACCCAAAACCTAAACAGTACTAACACTTCTTGATTTTTTGTTTGTTTTTATGTTTGCTGCTTTTTTCAAATGTGCAGCCCTGAATTTGATTTGTTGACTCCGTTGTAGTGCGGTGGAAAGACTTTGGGCTGGCCCGACTGGACGGTCAGCAGAGTACAATTTGGATTGGCAGCACAGAAGCCTCCACTCCTTGTCACCAGGATTCTTACGGCTTCAACCTTGTCTTACAAGTGCAGGGCAGGTCTGACTCACTGTTGACATCATTTCATAGCCCATGAACACTGTGATCTAATATTATTTCATAGACCATGATCACTGATCTGATAATATTTCATAGCTCGTGATTGCTGTGATCTGATAATATTTCATAGCCTGTGATTGCTGTGATCTGATAAGATTTCTTAGCCTGTGATTGCTGTGATCTGATAACATTTCATAGCCCATGATTGCTGTGATCATCCTCTGTGTGTGGAAACATTTAGCGCTTGATAAAAGTTCGTTCGTTTCCATGCTTCATAGTCAAGCAAAGAAATTTTTGCTCACAAAAAGACAGTGAAAATTTGGCACGTCGCTTGATATCATATTTATTACCACCATACACATACACCTCTGCACTCGTATGCTGTATAATGTTTATGTAAACTCGCCTTGTAGGTTTGGCCTGCATGTTGTTACCAACTACTGTTGAGTTACATCCTGTACTAGCCAGTGCCTTGAGCAGCTCTTGAGCTGGACAAGCGCTATTATAAAATAATAATAACAAAAACTTACAAGAGCATGTACAAAATAGTCTAATCTGATTTTAACTTTTTTTTCTTTTTTTGTGGGTGGATAATAATGACTAAATGAAAGGGTCTAATTTCATGTTGTGCAGATTTCGAATGTCGCTTTAAAAAAAAAAAAATTTGGATTGATTATATTTTATTAAAACCTACATGCCTATAAATAATATTAGGTTTAATGTAATTATTTAGATGAATGGATCTTTTTCTTGTATTTTTTTTTTGTAGTATTTTTTTGCACGCCATTGGACAACAATTTTCCAAAGTAAATGCATTTGGGCAGACAAAGTCTTGTAGCAAAGCAGTATTCAGATTCAAGATTCACTTTCAGGTTTGCCAAATGACATACAAGTGCACAAGGAATAGACCTCACCATGAGGCACATACACAGCATTTCATATATCCAGGGTGGAGAATTGTCCGCGGATTTCCGCGGAATGCATTTGCATTTCCGAGAAAAAAATATTGAGTTCCGAGTGTGAGAAGCTGAGGGGCTACCCTTTACTGGGCATAACGGCCAAAAGCGGCCGAAGGTCTAAACAGGCAAAACGTCCAAAAGCGTCCGTATCAATTATGTGGTTATATTCTCGCGTTGTTTGAAAGATTGCGAGACTTGCGGCAATTGACTTCCGGTTTATTCTGTTTATGAAAACATTCGACTGCATTTCCATAAGTTTTCTCTGTGATGCGTTCGTTTTTTCTATTTTTTTTTTCAAATTTTCTTTTGTGTGTGTCTAAAATGGATGGTTTGGATTCTTCGACTGATGAAGAGGAGTTTACAGGCTTCCATTTATCAGACAATAAAGTGAGAGAAATGGACATGGATTCGGAGGAAGAGATCGGTACTGACATTAGACAATTAGTGTCAGTAGTGTGCATGCATACGATCTTTCAGACTGGCATGAAAGTTAAGAAGAGGAGGGGGCTTGTTTGGACTTTTTAAAACTTTTTTTTGTATACACATGGAGTAATAAAAAACAAGACATGACAAGAGAAGTATAAAAAGGTAGATAATCAAAAGAGAATTTATTTCTGTTCATTTTGCATTTTATTTCATTTAAATCTATACACTAGTCACTAAACCTAAGATGTGGTGTTTTTCCTAAATATCTCTAAAATTATAAAAATTCTTGCCTGTTTACAGCTAAAAAATAGACAAACATGTGCCCAGTAAAATTGGAAATGTGGAGTTTGTGTTTAACAGTGGTGGACCTCAAACTTTGTTAGGCCTACAAATCAAGATTCTTAACTTTTTTGAAAGACATGTGCATAAAACAATCTTTTTTTGTTGTTGTTGTTTCTATTCATGTTTACTTTGTGCTTTTTGCTTTCAGGAGAGGCCCTAAATTACTTTCAAAATTGCATAAATTCATTTTCTTCCAGGGGGCGAATACCGGGCTTTGGCCCCTGGGCCCCGGCCGGATTTCAGAGATTTCTTGATTCAGTTGTTCTCCACCCTGTATATCTCATGCAGGCAACATTAAGCTTGCACTTAAAAATCATGAAATAAACTAGTAAAGAAACAGAAGCAGCAGACACAAAAACATAACAGCATCAGATATTTCTAAAAATCTAAAATATCGCTGAACAGATGCTTAATTTTTTTGTTGATTCTCACAAACAAAAATAACAAAATAAAATTTAAAAAAACATTTATGACATTGTTCTATTGTTTTACAGAAAACGTTGGGTGCTCTTTCCACCATCGGACGCTGCATGCTTGTATCCCACTCGCATACCGTACGAAGAATCCAGCATCTTCAGTCAGATCGATGTGTCAGCTCCAGATCTTCAGCATTTCCCACGCTTCAAGGTTGGGTTTTGCATCTGCAGGTGCAGGTTTTATATGTCTGCAGTTTGGATTTTATGTGTCTCTAGGTTGGGTTTTATGTGTCTGCAGGTTGGGTTTTCTTTGTCTGCAGGCAGGGTATATAGGTTTGTCTGCAGGTAGGGTTTTATGGGTCTGTCTGCAGGCAGTTTTTTTAATGTGTGTTCAAATTAGTCCACTGAAATCAATCATCATTCCTCGATACTGGGCAGTTGCGACCCCACCACCCTCTCCGCCTGCCTGACCACCCGTCTCAGTCTGTCTCTGTCCTCCTCTTTGCATCCATGCGCGCGGAGGGGCACCGACGACGTGGCGATGTACATCATCCACTGCATCCTTCAACACCTAGAAAAGCCTAACACGTCGGCCAGAGTGCTGTACGTCGATTTCAGCTCGGCGTTCAACACCGTCAGACCCAGCCTGATGTTTGAGAAACTCAGTACGATGTCAGTGGCACCGCAGCTCATCAAGTGGGTGATCGACTTTCTGGTCGGGCGGTCGCAGTTCGTCGCAGTGGGTGGGGTGAAATCTGACGTCCTGACCATTAACACGGGGTCGCCTCAAGGTTGCTGCTTGTCGCCGACGCTCTTCACGCTCTACACCAACGACTGCCGGGCCTCTGAGGCCGACAACATGCTGGCAAAGTTCGCCGACGACTCAGCGCTGGTGGGGTTAGTGACGGGCGACGACGACTCACAGTATAGACGCGACGTTGACAGGCTGGTAGACAAACTGTAACTTGTCTCAATAAGAGCTACCTTCATCAGTCTCTTTCTATTTACTGTATGCTGTATGAATGTGTGCGAAAATTATCGATTGTGTGCGAATAATGTATACTCACTAGTCATGTAACGTTTTATTGGTGATGATATCAATTGTGCATTAGGCCTATATATTTACAATTCATTATGTGTACTAGTCATGATAATTTAAATGGAATCTTTGTCCATCAAGTGCTGTATGAATGTGTGAGAAAATGTATTGATTGTTTGTGCATGATGTATACATTGACTATTAATGTAATGTGAACTGTGAGGCGTTGTATGTTGGTTTAATCAATTGACGTATAGACTGAGATGTGGGTGCTTGATGCGATTAGGTGACATGATATATATTGACAGCGGTTCTATTTTGTGATCTGATTGCCTGATGTGTGATGTCTGATTGTTTACTTTCGATAGCCTATTTTGCGTAAATGTGAGAAAGCGATGTGTCTGCTTGCACTGTGCTGTAATGTATTGTATTGCGTATGAACTTATAACCTATATTCTGATGTATTCCCATATGCGCAAAACAAATTCTTCACATGAAGTCAATAAATCTTGAATCTTGAATAACTACCACTTGCAAGCACCGCTGTCAATAAATCATTATGATCAGTGAGTGTGCAGCAAGGTGAAGACCACTGCAACCACACATGTAAATGTATATAGGCGCTATGATAAAACCAAACGGAAAGGATGGGGAAACCCATTAATTTACTTCCGCCTGTTCTTTCATGATATTATGTTTTTTTAATTTTATTTTTGTGTATACTTTTTTTAATAATAATCTTCGTGCATTTGCTTTGTGTGAGAGGTGTGGAGAGTGATTGTGCCACCGTCTAGTGGTCTAGTATTAATGGTTGACTTCTGCTTTTACAATTATATTATTACTCATTGACTGATCATTTTGTGTGCTGTAAAAGGATTTTTTTTTCTTGTGTTCATGTTAAATTTGGAAGTACTTACATGCAGCTGCCATTGTGCTTTCTCAGTGTGAGACAAAAGAAAGTCGTATTGTATTGTAGAGTATTGTATTGTAGTGTGGTGTATTGCATTGTAGTGTATTGATCCCTAAATTATTAATTAGTACCATTTTGTGTCACCGTAAGTTAAGTTTTGAACTCAGGCTGTTTACTATTGGCTGTAATGTTGAGTTCGATCCTCTATCGACCAGCGCCTTGGGCAACCCTTAAACTGTGTAAGCGGTAATACCATAATTAAACATAGTGGTTTGCAGGACTGCCATCCAGTAGTAATAGAGCTGGAACCAGGGCAAGTGTTGTACGTGCCCAGACACTGGTGGCATCATGTGGCCTGCACAGAGACTGCCGTCAGCATCAACACTTGGGTGGATGTGGTATTATATTTTTGCTTGGTATTTCCTAGGAATACCCGAAAATACTTTGAAATAGTCAAGAATCAGAATGAGCTAAGTGTGGGTCAGTCTGTCGGTCCGCTGCCCACCGTATCTCAAGGACCGCGATACACATTTTGATCAAACTTACCAAGAACCACTGAACCGATTTTGATCACACCTCAATAGAAACAATTCTTAGGTTATTGACCAGCTCCCCATGCCATTCTATTTGCTCTACCGCAAAGGTCAAGGTCGCTGGGGTCACTTTGTTGCTATACACATTTTGCTCAATCCCCCCAAAATGGCGATTTTGTTGATTTTTGTTTTGCGGATAGTACAACCCAATCATTCAGTGGCGGTCCAGTTGTCAGTCAGTCACTCATTTGGTTGATTTGTTGATCTTAATTTCACTTTGTATTCAACATTGACTGAATTGATTTTCTTTTTCTTTTTCTTGCAGATGGTTCAGATAATGACCTATTATTCCATATAATAATATATTCAATAACATTCGTGAATGGACTGGTTTGACACCGAGCGAAACAATCAGGGTTGCTGAGGGCAGGGAAAGATGGAGTGCGCTGGTTAAACGAAAATCTGTGGTGCCCCTACAACCTCCGAGTTATGGGATAGGATTCCATATTTTAATTTTGCTTCTTTTAGAATGAATCAGTCATTACACCACCAAAAAAATTAACTCTGTTGAAAATGCAGATTTTTTTGGCTGTGTGTGCGCGTGTCTGGAAAAACATTTTAAGAGTTTGCCATCTTTTTTTCAGCTTTTTCAAATATTTATTTTAAAAATATGTTATTTATTTTTTTTTGTTCACTCATTGAAATTTATCTGCATTTGTTTAGCAACGGAGGCAGAGGCAGCCCCCTTATCAAAGGGAGGTAAACATTGTTGCACTGTCCTGCAGTAGTAGTTTGCTCCCTTGTTATGGGTCAAATAGCAGCATGATTGTTTATTTTGTTACGATGTAGAAGTAGGTAGTCAAAGCCCTTCATTGGCTCTTGTCCGCTCGCCAGTTTTGACCCAGTTTTGACTTCACTTTCAACACTTATTATTAATGTAAAACTGCATTAAAACGAACAGTGGCTGTATTCAAATAAAAATTGAAAGCTTTATCTTTACATCTGTGTTGTTTTTAATGCATGTTTATGCGAAAGATTCCGAGAAAACAGCTTTTGAATACGCCCCTATCCGAGCGCTGAATGGCGGTGCGGAAAAAGTTGTCAGCGTCGTTTGCTGAGAGGGGCTTGTTTCAAAGTCTAAGCGCTTTGCGATACTTCATTGGATGGCCTAAAAATAAGAACCAATGAAAGGTTCGGATACTTAGCTTCATTTACATATAAATATGGTGGGCTCTCGTGTGTAAATCTTTTGTTACGAGCCGAACAAAGTGGATAAAGCGATTTTGATGTAAGTTTGATTTTAACTAGAAGTTTAAAAATTAGCAAGGAATAAAGAGCAGACTTTCCTTTATAAAACTAGGGTATTTAATAATTTGTGCATTACTGTATCGCGGAGCGCTTTGCCGTAGAAAAGTGTAACCAAACGGTGTTCGGGAATTCTTGCGGTCATGGCGAACTCGTAGGCCTATTCAGCGACACGAGTGCTGAGCATAGTAGCACACTAGTAGGCCTATAATTTGCCGGCGCGCACTGCGAATTTGATGATTTCCCAACTTTGAAGCACCAAAACGGCTGAACATTACATGGGATAGGCCTGAAGAAAATTGGGCTTGGAGTATAACATATGAAGGGGTTACCTGTCAAAAATCAGCTTTCTGGTATCAATATTGGCTTCACTTAGACTCCAAAGTTGTCAATTTCTTCAATTCCAAAACGTTGCCAAAAAACCACCAACATTCGGCATTTTCAAACATTAATAACTTTTTACCTATTTATCCTATGGGGAAAAAAAATATACCACTGTGTTCAGAATGAAAAGCTCTTTAAATCTATGTCAGTTTTGTGATGAGGAAATCATTTTTTTAAAATGGCTTTTGACTACCTAGTAGAAGACTCTTAGGTACTACTGCAGTCGTAGGTTACCATAATGCTCCAGATAGGGGCCACATGTTTGTGTGTGAAGTTTATTTCTAAAAGATGGTGCCTAGAAGTTGATCTTCAAAAGATATAGTTTTCCAAAGATATAGTTTTCCAAAAATATAGACTCCAAAGTTGTCAATTTCTTCAATTCCAAAACGTTGCCAAAAAACCACCAACATTCGGCATTTTCAAACATTAATAACTTTTTACCTATTTATCCTATGGGGAAAAAAAATATACCACTGTGTTCAGAATGAAAAGCTCTTTAAATCTATGTCAGTTTTGTGATGAGGAAATCATTTTTTTAAAATGGCTTTTGACTACCTAGTAGAAGACTCTTAGGTACTACTGCAGTCGTAGGTTACCATAATGCTCCAGATAGGGGCCACATGTTTGTGTGTGAAGTTTATTTCTAAAAGATGGTGCCTAGAAGTTGATCTTCAAAAGATATAGTTTTCCAGCAATGCCCACAGAGGGATTGTGGCAATGACAGAGTTGCCATGCAGGGTCAAGTCAAGTCAGGAAATCTTCATTCACAAAAAAATACTGTGGACATTTGTGAAAAGAAAACTCCATATAGCCAAAATGAAAATGGAGCGTTCCTTCTGATCACGCCACACAAATTTCATTTCAATTATTTATTCATTCATTCATTTATTTATTTAAGATATATAAGTGTGTATCCATTGTACACATTTTAAAACTTTTTTGTAGTGAGATAGTTAGCTGGTTTGTTATGCAAGTGTTTTATGAACGTTTTTAGATATTTATGTACTGAATAATTAATTATATTAATAATTAATTGCTATGTTTCAGCCAGAAGACGATACAAGTCGTGTGCATGAAGCTGTTACACGTGTGTTGGCATCCTCTCTCATCCCGTATCTGGTGCAGTCAGCTGGGGCAGTTGTGGAAGAAAACTGGGTCAACCCTACTGAGGTATTCATTTATTCATTTTATTATTCTTACGTAGCGTATTTCACGGCTCAAAAGCCGCCCAAGGTGCTGGCTAGTTCGGGATCTAACTCAAGCCAGCTAAGGTGCCTGCTTTCAGCCTTAAGCCCGTCGTCTGGCATCTGGAATGGGGCCATAGATACAGGTTACCACTTTGTTGTATGCTGAACTCGTCATGCATCAGCTGGGCCTGCTTAAAATCTGCTTTTCAATAGCATAAGAAAGATGCCTAAATGAAGTCTTCATGAAAATGTGTTCATGCAAAAAAAAATAATATTGGCAAATTGACTGGCTGGTAACAGAAAGGGAAGGCACCCTACTTTTTGAGAGTTATCTTCAGTTTGGAGTGTTTGTGGGCTTGCAGTCATTTGATGAAAAAAAAAAGAAAAAAAGAAAAGAAGGCGGCCTCCTTTTTTATTGTTATTGTTTTTATTTCACAAATCTGTGAGATTGCAAGAATTCTTATTCGTTCTTTTTGCCCAGGACTTGGAACCAGGCCCGGCAAACGTGGAATATCTGAAAGCATCTCTAAAGTGTCTGAAGTCACCGTTGCACACAGACGCAGCATGGCCTCCACATGCAGGAGAACCTCTTCCTTTGGCAGTGGCCAGTTCTGAAACCCAACTGCTGCAGTTGTGCAGATCTCTGCAGCATATTCCTGCTCGCCAAGTGACATCTCCATTCTGCCTGTCTCACCTCAGAGATGGTTTGTTGGAGGAAACCGCCTTATCGTCTACAGATATAGCACCAGAAGCGTGGTTATTGAAAGGGAAACCTCCCTCCACTTGTCCAAAGAGACGCTGTGGTGCAGGTTTGACATGGGAACAAGCCCTCTTAACGTTAAACCCTTGCTCGACTTCAGGCCAGAGGAAAAACACTGAGGTTAACAGTAATGCTGACCAACGGGATCCTTTATTATCTGAAAGATATGAAGACTGTGATGTGCAAAATGCTAAAAGGATGTGTATCACAAAGAAAAATAGGAGCGACCGGTTGTGTGGTACGGGCAAGAAAAATGATGAAAATTGTGATGATATGTTAAGCACTCCGGAGGATGACAGTGCGAATGCTTTTGAAAGTCTCATTGCGTCTAATATCGGAAAGAAAGAACGGGTAATCGCTATTCCACAAGCGGATGCTGAATTTTCTTTTCAAAGGCATCAAGCTGATCCAGCATTACAGAAAAAGGGGTTGTGGATTCCGCAAGCTTGCAGCGTTCAGAGCTACTTGAATTTGTTAGAGACGGAAGAAAAGAATCTTCCACATGAAGAAGATTCCGATTTTTGTGCGAAATCATCTGAAACCCTCAGCTCAACAACACGTTCTGTTCAAACTACATCTAAAAGATCCTGCTCACCGTTGGACTCTGGTTTATTGGTGGAATCTCAAGCTGCAGAGAACCATTACTGTAAAGCTTCTAGCAATAGTGGCAAAATTGAACATGCTGCAGAATGGGATGGTAGCCCTGAACAAGAGTCAGGCGCTCAGCGGGAGGAAGGGAGTAGGGACAAAAGTGCCGGCAAGTTGGAAGAAGCTTTGTTGAGAAGCATTCTCCATCCTGACGTTATTGCGCTTGTCACACAAAAATTCCTCGAACATGTGCAGCAGTAAATAATTTTGAAGATCGTTGAAACCTCTTGTGGAGAACATATCACTGGCAGGATAACTAAACACTACTGTAATTCAAAGGAGAATATATAACCTTGCCATAATTCAGTTTGGGGCATTTTTGACTCGCATGCCTTCTTCCTCCCATTATAAGGCATATTATTTTTTTAAATGTATTTATTTATTTATTTGTATCCTCACTTCCGCAAATTAAAAAAAAAAAAAAACTTTTTAAAATTATCTCTTTTTCTGGGTTGTTGTGCTTCAGGCTTTCTTCATGGTATTTTTTAACTGTTTTTATTTTATTTATTTATTTATTTAATTTAGTTTATTTTATTTTTTGGACTGCAATGCGCTTTCTTGTTTTTGTTTTTTTTATTGACACTTAGGCTACATAAAGGAATAAAGGAGAAAGGAAAAGATAAATAAGACTACAGAAAGTTTGAAGAAAAAACATGGTTTGAAGATAAAAGAGTTAGTATTTAATATGAATATGAATATTATTTGAAGAGTATTCCAACACTCTTCAACATCTTTTTAGAGCGCATCATGTCAGATGCCCTTGCAAACCACGAAGGCACAGTCAGCATAGGGGGAAGAGCAATCTCCAAACTCCGTTTTGCGGATGACATTGATGGTTTGGCTGGAGCTTGACAAGAACTTGAACAGCTGGTACAGAGGCTTGACTCCACCTCCATAGCTTATGGAATGGGAATAAGTGTAGAGAAGACCAAAATGATGACCAACAACACCAATGCCATGGCATCAACACGAACATCAAAGTCCAAGGCCAATCCATCAACACAGTGCATAGCTTCAAATATATAGGAGCCATTGTATCAGACAATGGGTCCTGACAGGAAGTCCTCTCCAGGATCGCACAAACAACTCCTGCCCTGGCGAGGTTGAAGCCAATTTGGAAAGACAGGACCATCAGTCTACATTTCAAGGTAAGGCTGCTGCACTCCCTTGTCATCTCCATCTTCCTATATGCTTGCGAAACATGGACCCTCACAGCAGATCTCCAATGAAGAATACAAAGCATGGAAATGAGGTGCTACAGAAGACTTCTGGGCATTTCCTATACCCAGCACATCACCAACGACAATGTCCGACAGACCATCACACAAGCCATTGGACAACACGATGACCTGCTCACAGTGGTGAAAAAACGTAAACTCCGACAGTATGGCCACGTCACCAGATCATCAGGTCTTGCAAAGACCACCCTGCAAGGCACAGTGCAAGGAGGTAGAAGAAGAGGGAGACCAAAAAAGAGGTGGGAGGACAACATTCGAGAATGGACTGGTTTGACACTGAGCGAAACAATCAGGGTTTCTGAGGACAGGGAAAGATGGAGTAAGCTGGTTAAACGATCATCTGTGGTGCCCCTACGACCTCCGAGTTATGGGATAGTATAGGAATATTATTAATATAGGCACATGAATATTCATCATATTAATGTATGCACATGCCGTGCCCCCAGTTTTTTTCTTAATAACATGTGTATGACAACCAGTTTATTTGTCTGGTATATTTAGTGGATGATATATTATCTCTCTCTCCCTCTCTCTCTCTCCCTCTCTCTCTTCCTGTGTCTGTCTCTGATATGCATACACAACACACACAGTATGTGCACCACACATCAACCCATTTTTCTTTTACTGCTCTACTCCCCTTTTTCTCATCCGCTTTCTTTCTTTCTTATTTTATTTTTTGTTCTTCCTTTCTGTCTGGCAGGGTTGAACAAGGGAGACAAACATGTTTTGAACAAGGGAGACAAATATTTTTTTGTAGAACACTGGTATGTGTCTGGCTTAAAGAAATAGGACTGTAGTTTATGGATAGCGTCTTCAATACAATCCTTGTCAAATACTATCCTTTGGGGATTGTGGGAATGATAGGAAAGATCTAACAGCTGGAGAAAAGATAGCGAAAACGCAAACCTGCCATCAACTGTTGTTCATACCAAAGCCTAACGTATCTCTAGCATGGTCCTGATGATCAAGCGGCACAGTGCCCCCACTTGTGCGAATGAGAATATAAATGAACCAAAGCCTGATCGGTGGACGCGTCCATCCCATAACGCGGACTTTAAGATCCTCACTCTCATGTCCTAGCTGCATAACAGAAATACACCCAGCAGGTACTAGGTCCTTGGTGCTCAGTTGTCTGGTGTGTTAGATGATGAGCTCCAAGCGGGAAGTGTGCGCCTTTGGAGGTTGAGTTAGACCCTGTATTGGCCAGCGCCTTGAGCAGTTCTTGAGATGGAAAAGCGCTATGTAAGAACGTCAAAATTAATGTGACTGTATATCTGCAGCTATCCCCTGTTTATTTATTGCTTTTTTTTTCTGTTACTGGACATATTTTTTGGGAACGAGTCTTGCTGGCAATGTAAGGGAGCGAATTCCTTATTAAAACACTGTTTGTCTTTGATCCACAAAAGACGTAGTTGTTTCCCTTTACGAGTGTCTCGCAATGTTTACTCTTTTGCAAGCATAGGCAACGAAGAAAGAGATGTCTCTTATATAGCGCACTTATAAGCTCAAAGAGCTTCTCAAAGCGCTGGCCACTACTATACAGCAATCACAAAATAGTTTGCTGAAGTCAGAATTCGAACCCACGTCGCCAAAGAAGAAATGTCTATGCAATAAAACAAACACTACTTCTCCTCCTCCTCCTCCTCCTCCTCTTCTTCTTCTTCTTCTTCTTCTTCTTCTTCTTCTTCTTCTTCTTCTTCTTCTTCTTCTTCTTCTGCTTCTTCTTCTTCATCTTCTTCTTCTTTTGGTGACTACCCAACTTGAAATTGACGCTAGAGAGAGGCTATTCAATGGTAGAAAACAGTGTTCTTTGATAATACCATTATAACAAAACAACATTGTGATAAACACACAGACCAAATACATCCGACAGGCTTAATGCTGGGCGAGGCCGTGAGGGTTGCTAAGGACAGAGAAAGATGGAGTACGCTGGTTAAACGATCCTCTGTGGTGCCCCTACGTCCTTCGAGTGACGGGATAGGATAGGATGGAGAATACGCCCATAAATTAAAGTATAAGGCAGTCTAGCTTTAAGTTGACGCAATAGAGGGTATTGATAGCAGAAAACATTGTCACCGGATAAATACCATTATGACACAACAACATAGTAACAAGTGCTGGTCCTCAACGGGTGCAAGTTCTCTTGTCTTCACGCACACACACACACACACACCCCCTCACACACACACACACACACACACACACACAACCGTGTAGAAACGCCGTTGTGATGACTGTCATGAAACTCTACATACATAATTTTGACACTTTTAACATTATTTTGACATTTTTCCATTTTTTGAAGCTATCCTTAACTCTAACCCAAACCCTAACCCTAACTCTAACCGCAACCCTTAACCTAACTGTAAGCCTAGCACATCCCTAACCCTAAGTAACGGAACATTGTTTTGACGTCAAAATAACGGGGCCGTCAAAAAAAAGTACGTAGAGTTTCAACTGTATGTCAGAGTAACGGCGTTTCTACCTAGCCAACTTACCCCCGTTGGTGTGCCGGGGGTTTCAGTATAAATAGTATCCCCACTTTCTGGAAATTTAGTGCTTTAAATTCCCACTGTCGCTGTCTTTCTCATTTGTTCATTTATTCTTTCTCATTCCTGCTCTGTTCTATCAATCTGCTATACTATCTTCTTCTTCGCTAGACCAGTCACTTACCTTTTTTCTTAAAAACTCTTCCGGGACAAGACTCCTTATTTGTGTGTGAGGTCTGTTGGATCAGCTTGGGAATATTGGACGCTTTCTGCCAGGTGGTCACTAGGGCTTCCTATGATGTTATTATTTATCAATGTAGTCATTTTATATGTATGTGTTTTGTTGATAATTTATAATGATGTTTGTATTCTATTTTGTTTTTGTAAACGGGGGTTCGATAAATTAGAGTAAAGTCTCAGCGTCCCCTGCGTGGGATGTCTTTATTGTAAAGTGACTGGCTGGTGGAGAGTATTCAGTTTTACAACTAGGATTGTTTCAGCAGATCGTTTATGCGGATCAGGGGTTGTCCGGTCCTGATTTGGCTCGGAAGAGTCCGCTGGACCTAA
>CM072514.1:85752080-85774580 GCA_036898135.1 Oncomelania hupensis | reverse complement strand
AAAATAATAATCATAACTTCAAGCGCAGGTAACTTTGATGGACAGGGAGACAGGGGTGGGCAGAAGGTAAAGGGTGAAGAGAGGGAGAGAGAGAGAGAGAGAGAGAGAGAGAGAGAGAGAGAGAGAGAGAGAGAGAGAGAAAGGGGGAGGGGGAGGGCCGTCACGATGATAGGAAGGAATTGAGGTCAACGTTTTTTTCTATTTATGCACACATCGTAGCTGAGTTACTCAGTAGCTTTTGGGCACACGCTAGCCATGTTTCGTGTTAAAGCAAACGTCGGGGAGGGTCCTATCCTATCCTATCCTATCCTATCCTATTTCGTAACTCGGAGGTCGTAGGGGCACCACAGATGATCGTTTAACCAGCGTACTCCCATCTTTCCCTGTCCTCAGCAACCCTGATTGTTTCTCTCAGTGTCAAACCAGTCCATTCTCGAATGTTGTCCTCCCACCTCTTTTCAGTCCAAACAACTGCTGCCCTGGCGAGTTTGAAGACAATTTGGAAAGACAGGACCATCAGTCTACATTCCAAGGTAAGGCTGCTGCGCTCCCTTGTCATCTCCATATTCCTATATGCTTGCGAAACATGGACCCTCACAGCAGATCTTCAACGAAGAAAACAAAGCATGGAGATGAGGTGCTACAGAAGACTTCTGGGCACATCACCAACGACGAAGTCCGACAGACCATCACACAAGCCATTGGGCAACACGATGACCTGCTCACATTGGTGAAAAAACGTAAACTCCGATTGTATGGCCACGTCACCAGATCATCAGGCCTAGCAAAGACTATCCTACAAGGCACAGTGCAAGGAGGTAGAAGAAGAGGGAGACCGAAAAAGAGGTGGGAGGACAACATTCGAGAATGGACTGGTTTGACACTGAGCGAAACAATCAGGGTTGCTGAGGACAGGGAAAGATGGAGTACGCTGGTTAAACGATCATCTGTGGTGCCCCTACGACCTCCGAGTTACGAGATAGGATAGGATAGGATAGAATTAATAATAATAATAATAATAATAATAATAATAATAATAATAATAATAATAATAATAATAATAATAATAATAATAATATAATAATAATAATAATAATAATAATAATAATAATAATAGAGCATAAATAAAATAAGGCCAGATTTCTACTTCTACAGATAAGTGGTGTTGGTAGCTGTGGGGGTAGAGGTGGAGGTTGAGGGAGTGGTGGTTGGTGGTTGTGGTGGGGGTGGAGGTGGTGATGATGGTGTGATGCACATATTGAGATGATCACGGAATCCTTTGACATTGACAGGTAGGCTAAGTTGTGTCAACAATCTGCTCTTTCTCATTAGCCATTGTTACGAGCAGAAAGGTCTTAAAAAGTGCAAAAAAACGATTTAAAAAGTGGAGGGAATGGATGAGGGGGGGGGGGGAGTAAAGTGGGGGGGGGGAGTAAAGTGCGGAAGTCAGTGGTCAAAAGTGATAGACAGAGTGAGGTTTGAGGTCATGTAAAGAGAGTGAGAGGTGTGTATGAGTGCGTGTGGGGGGGCGTGGGAGGGGGGAGGAGGGAGAGGATTTGTTGTTGTGAGGGTGGATGGGGTGAGGAGTAGAAGAGGATGAAGAACTGTTTCCTCACCGATCGAGGAGACTGAAAGCGAGGCGATCTGTAACAAGCATGCACGGTCGTATAGCGAGTTTCCAGCTCAAGAGCTGCTCAAGGCGCTGGCCGATACAGAATCTAACTCAAGCAGCCCAATTGCAGCCTTTGGGAGCAGAGTCTGACGACTACTAAGCACAATCCGGGGCGACCGGAGATGGGGAGAAGGGACCTAGTGCATGCTGGGTGTATATGTGTAGCCGGCACTCACCCGTCTTGGACATGAGCTTCAGGATCTTTAAAGTTCGTGCGATGGAATGCGTGCGTGCACAGACTAGACCTCGGTTTATACTCTCATCCCAAGACACTCTGTCTAACATAATTATACAACAAGCACGGTTATCGATGCGTCCGAGTCGAAAGACTTTTGGGTGTGGGGTTGGGGGTGGGGGTTAGGGGTGGTTGTGGTGAAGGTGGGGGGTGGGGTGGAGGATGGGGTAGTGGGAAGAATACATATTTTTTCGGTCAGGGGGGAGAGGGGACGGGAGGGAGAGTGAGTAGTGGAAGGGGAAATTATTAATACACTTTTTTTAACAGGTTATTTGCACACATTCTGCCTACAGTATCGTAGTAGGCTTATATTTTAGAATGCGCGTGTGTGTGTGTGTGCGTGTGTAGGTGCGTGTGTGTGTGTGCGTGCGTTGTAGAATTCTGTTATAGTTTGTCTCTCTCTCATGTTACAATCATGGCGTGATTCATTACATTACATTACATTATTATTGCTTTAGGTCCAGCGGACTCTTCCGAGCCAAATCAGGACCAGACAACCCCTGATCCGCATAAAAGATCTGCTGAAACAACCCTAGTGGTAAAACCGAAAGCTCTCCACCAGCCAGTCACTTTACAATAAAGACATCCCACGTAGGGGACGGCTGAGGCTTCACCCCAACTTATCGAACCCCCGTTTACAAAAACAAAATAGAATACAAACATCATTATAAATTATCAACAAAACACATACATATAAAATGCCTACATTGCTAAATAATAACATCATAGGAAGCCCTAGTGACCACCTGGCAGAAAGCGTCCAATATTCCCAAGCTGATCCAACAGACCTCATACACAAATAAGGAGTCTTGTCCCGGAAGAGTTTTCAAGAAAAAAGGTAGGAGACTGGTCTAGCGAAGAAGACGATAGTATAGCAGATTGATAGAACAGAGCAGGAATGAGAAAGAGCAAATGAGAAAGACAACAACAGTGGAAATTTAAAGCACTAAATTTCCAGAAAGTGGGGATACTATTTATACTGAATCCCCCGCACCCCAACGGGGGTATGGCGTGATTCAAGTAAACCAGAACACATTTGAGCTGGTCATTACCTTTATCTATTTTGTTTTAAAATTATTATTAAAGGGGCCTTCCAGTGCTATTGTACTGACGGATTCTACGAGGGTCATTCAATAAATAAGGTGAAATTTTCGGTATAAAGACTTCTAAGGTCATCGTGGACAATTTTGTGTGCTTTCCCAACAGATAAGCTCAAAGTCCTTGCAATGTCATCCCCTGTCACCCCTCTGTCCGACTGAATGAGGTCATTGACTGATTCGATCACCTCAGAGGACCTCACTTCTGTAGGCCTCCCAGGCCTGTCTTCATCCTCAACACTGCTCCGTCCTTCTTTAAACAACTTAGCCCACTTGTAGACATTTTTTCGGCTGAAACATGTGGCACCATACAAAGTTGACATTCTCTTATGAATTTCAATTGGTTTGCACTCTTCAGCAACCCAAAACTTGATAACTATACGAATACGAATACGATCACTTTCTTTTCTCAATCAAATAGAAATTCACACATGGTGCCAGATATAAATGTTACAAGACGATAAAGGACAGTATAACAACAATAAACAGTAAACAGTAAAACAGGATAAAAGTATATCAAGAAGACATTACTGAATTAACCATTTAAAACTGTAATCATAAGAAGTTACATGGGGAAAACAAATACCTATCACATGATTTACGTTCAGTGTCATAATCATGATAGAAGGTATTGCAACATAACAATCACTGTTGGCAAGCAATAATCGCATCAATATACAACAACGTAAGACTTTTAGATAAATATGTTCATAAAAGAATATATAAGAATTCACTCCTGGAGCATGCTTCTTGGTCGGCCATCTTTGTTAATCGCAAAAACTCTCAAAGTTGTTTTTTTTCAATCTGCCAAAGAAATCACATCCATGTGAAAAAGAAGTTAAAAAAAAGTAAGCTTCTATCTGTATTAGAAGTCCTTATACCAAAAAATTCACCTAATGTATTGAATGACCCTCGTATATAGTATATCAGACTCCCGACCTTTCAAAATATTTATGACCCGATATTTGTTTCCCAGAGTCCTGAAAATGGCCGTAGGAAGCTAGCAGACGACGCGTGCTTTTCGCTATGACTAATGAATAAATACAGTTGTATAAAATGCTTTAACAACGCTCGATCTCAAAACCACCGGATTGTCCCTTTGAGGACATATACTAGGATGATAGTTGGAGAGTAACAATTCTCAAGTTTCATTTGCAACCCGTGTGGGTGTGTGTCGGTAGGTGTGTGTGTGTGTGTGTGTGTGTGTGTGTGTGTGTGTGTGTATGTGCGTCACTTATTTTTGGATTATGCTCTCGATCTACGATATTGTATGTTTTATATATTTGTCGATGTTATCATTTTATGTTGTGTGAATACGCCAGCATTAATGTGTGCGCACTCACGTTCATACATCTAATTTTATTTCCAATTTTAATGTGTTGTATTATTGTCTATACCGTGTCTCATGTATATGGTTTTGTAAATACATGTGTGTGTGTGTATGTGTGTGTATGTGTGTTTGTAAGTTTGTGTGCGTGTGTGTATATATGTGTGTGTGTGTATTTCTGTGTCTTTATGTATGTGTCGGTGCGTATGTGCTTGAGGTTATGTCCGTGTTTATGGGTGTTTCTACGCAAGATACTGCAACCTTGATCCGTTCTTGTGTTTACTTTGTGTTGAAAGTCGTATTGCCTATTGTTTCTTGTAATGTTTTAATGTTAATTGCTTGTAGCAAACAACAATAAACTTTTAGTCTATTCCATTTATAATATTTTGGGACTTCGTTAATTTAAAAATAAAAATTGGTCGTGACATAGGGTTTTGTTATAAAGTACTTTTTTTCGTTAATTTAAAAATAAAAAATAGGTCGTGACATAGGGTTTTGTTACAAAGTACTGTTTTTTCTTATTATTTAAAAATTTTTTTTAATCATGACGGCATGTTGGAGTCATTAAAAACAGGACAATAAAGATTCTAATTTGATTGATTGATTTATTTATTTATTTAATCGTTTTTATATAGCGCTTTTCCAGCTCAAGAGCTGCTCAAGGCGCTGGCCGATACAGGATCTAACTCAAGCCGCACGAGACGCCCACCCGCAGCCTTTGGGCGCATGGTCTGACGCCCGGACAACTGAGCACAATCCTGGGCAGCCAGGGATGGGGGAGAAGGACCAAGTGCATGCTGGGCGTGTTCTTGTCCCCGGCACTCACCCGTCTAGGACATGAGCGTCAGGATCTTTAAAGTCCGTTATGATGGAATGTATGCGACACAGACTAGACCTCGGTTTATACTCTCATCCGAAGGAGTAGGAAACGGGAGTAAAGTGTCTTTCCCAAGGACACAACACAATGCCCCGGCCTGGGCTCGAACCCGAGACCTTCAGATCCGCAAGCCAAAGCTCTACCATTAGACCACCGTGCCGATTAGGATTCCCTAGGCTTGTCTTGAAACTCGATTGTATCTTGTTTGCGTGTCTTGTATCTCTCTGTTATCTTTATCCTGCTGGATGTCGCTTAGTTCGCTAAGATAATCTGCGTGGGTGGGGGTGAGGAGGTGGGGTTAAAGATGATGGACTGGATTGTCCCCCGTGAGCTTGTGAATGAACGAGCACTTGAGCTAATTTGTGATCGGGAAATTTGGAGTCGTGGGCGCGTCGCGGTCACTTTGTCTTTTACCGATAAGTAGTTGTTAAAGGGGTGATGATGATGATGATGATGAGGATGAGGAGGAGGAGAAGGAGGAGTAGGAGGACGACTGTGATCATTAGGATACTGAAGATGATGATGATGATGATGATGATGATGATGATGATGATGATGATGATGATGATGATGATGATGATGATGATTGGAACTAAATTGCAGCAGTAGTAATAGTAGTAGTAGCAGCAGCAGCAGCAGCAGCAGCAGCAGCAGCAGTAGTAGTAGTAGTAGTAGTAGTAGTAGTAGTAGTAGTAGTAGTAGTAGTACCTGTTGTTGTTATTGTTGCTGGGCATGACTCATTAACCTGACGTTAGTTATGACTAGTCGATCGTCGTGACTTAAAAGCAAGAGTTCGACATTCTATGATGGACCTTCTGTCTGGCCAATCCTTCGATCCCGATGTGCCGTGTCGTGTTTTGAAACAATTTCATGTTTTAAGACATTGGCAAAAACGAACATAATCTTTTACACGGTCTGTAGTGTCAGCTTTTTAAAACTTCTCAAACAAAAACAAACAAAAATAAACCAATAAAAAGTAAAAAAAAAAATAAAAATAAAAGACAACAACAGAATAAGCTGTTGTTGTTTTTTTCCGCCAGATCTCACAATGTTGCGCTGAACGGATTTTTACGAAATTTCGAAATGCGGTGTTTTGTGTGTGTGTGTGCTTGTGTGTGTGTGTGCGTGTGTTTGTGATTTTATGTTTTCGTGTTTATGTGTGTGTGTGTGTGTGAGTCGGAAAATTGTATTGTCAGGTTTAAGGCTCATATCATTGGAGTTCACATAAATACAAAAAGTTTGTGTGTGGTGATATTGTTGGTGGTGATGGTGATGGTGATGGTGTTGTGTGTGTTTGTTGTTGTTGTTGTTGTTGTTGTTGTTGTGATTGTGTGTGTGTGTGTGCGTGTTTGTGTGTAGGTGAATGAAATTCATATCAGAAGTACCGTGACTTCTTTTAGTTAATTTTAATTTTCTTCTCTCTTTCGAACACCTGAGCTTTATTATTATTATTATTATTATTATTATTATTATTATTATTATTATTATTATTATTATTATTATTCATACTGGATGCTATATACGCGCCTTTCCCCCAAATCAATCAGGCTCAAAGCGCGGCGATCTATACCAACATACACGCTCACTTGTCTCATCCACCCTCACATACACACATCCATCACTCGAACAGGTGGCGTAAAGGCATGGAGATCGCTTTTGGAAGACGGAAAGAAATTCAAATTTTATTATTTTTGAAATTTGTATATTGACTGCGTCTATTACCATTATTGAATGGAAGGAGGAAACCGGAGTGCCCGGAGAAAACCCTCGGTGACCTCAATAGTCTCGTACCTAACTCACATACCTTCGCCCCTTGCGGGAATCGAACCCGCGACCTTCGGCATAGGAAACCGGCAACTTATCCACTGCGCCACGAGGCCATCCCTTTTTTATTATTATTATTATTATTATTATTATTATTATTATTATTATTATTATTATTATTATTATTATTATTATTATTATTATTATTATTATTATTATTATTATTATTATTATTATTATCGTCGTCATCATCATCATCATCGTCATCATTATAATCATCATCATCATCATCATCATCATCATCATTATTATTATCGTCGTCGTCGTCATCATCATCATCATCATCATCATCATCATCATCATCATCATCATCATCATTATTATTATTATTATTATTATTATTATTATTATTATTATTATTATTATTATTATTATTATTACTACTATTATTATTATTTTCATCATCATCATCATCAACATCATTATTATTATTATTATTATTATTATTATTATTATTATTATTATTATTATTATTATTATTATTATTATTATTTACTAGCCTGGAACGTGATGATTTAACTGGTAGAGGGGATGTTTTTATTTTAATGAATTGACCAGCAAAAACAACATAGAAAATCCAATAACTCAAAGGCAGAGAAAAGAACGGGTGAAAAGATAAAGAAAACAAAGATAGAAAGAAAGGAATTAAGAAATAAAGAAGAAGAATGAACATTGAGGCTGAACGTCTACGACCACCATTGGCGAAATGGCCGAACAAGGGGTAGGGACCCAAATCAACACTGAACCGCTAGAGCAATCATACTGTGCAAGGAGGGGCAGTGAATTGCCGTTGTGAGAACATAGGAATTGGTTTTGTTGAAGCAGTCAAACATTTAGTCAATGTTGATATAGACACATTCTGGCATTGAACATTAAATAGTTAATCGAACAAATTGTTTTAAGAAAGATAACACGCACACACATACACACACACAACATACACACACAAACAGAGACAGACAGACACAAACACACACAGATACACAAACACACAAAAATACACAAACACACAACGCGTACGCACACACGCATGCATGCACGCGCACAATCGCTTGCTCGTATCCAGATACACCGGCGCGCGCGCACGTACACACACACACACACACACACACACACACACACACACACACGTTTCTATACATGGCAATAACACAAAATAAGAACTAAGAGTCCATTCTGATTTAATGTGCATGAAAACATTTCCCGAACAGCATAGGTAGCACTGTGCCTAAAACACAGAAATGTTATCACAGTCAAATCAACATTAAAACAGAATCACAGATGAACACATGTGAATAACATGGACTCCAGACGCACGTGATTGGTCCACCAGTAGTTCCTACAAACCACAGAAGTTCAAGAACGGCGATCTGAAATGATCGCTATTACCGAAGTCGAATTGAAGTCAAGTAATAGAAATCACCTATTAAGAAGAAGAAGAAGAAGAAGAAGAAGAAGAAGAAGAAGAAGAAGAAGAAGAAGAAGAAGAAGAAGAAGAAGAAGAAGAAGAAAAAGAAGAAGAAGAAATATGAGGAGGCACCCGGTACACATTGGTCGAAGGCTGCCAGAAGCATGTTTTACTTGTCGCCTCAACAGGCGATAAATCATGCTCTCATGCATCAGAGCACTGCTTCCTACACGCTTCAAGCGCTATAGTGACGGAAAAAGCGCAATTTCACTGTAAATATATACAGAATGTTGCTCTACAACATTCCGCTCTTTCCATCTCAAAAACCCAATTACCTTGTTGGATTCTTAAATTGCATGAAACCAAGTGAGGACACTATCCGGCGTCAACAAACGGTTCAAAAACATTGTCAAACGGTTCGTAAAAGACAGTTGACCTAGAAACTAATACAGTTTGACCTAATTCATCCCCTAGAGGAGACGAAACTTACATTTTTCTATTTTCATGAGTTCACTGCAGTGAAATTGCTCTTTTTCCGTGACTAGAGAGCTTGAAGCGTATAGAAAGCAGTGCTCTGAAGCATGGGAGCATGCTTTATCGCCTGTTGAGGCGACTAAAAACGCATGCTTCTGGTAGCGTTCGACCAATGTGTATTGGGTGGTGGAGAAGAAGAAGAAGAAGAAGAAGAAGAAGAAGAAGAAGAAGAAGAAGAAGAAGAAGAAGAAGAAGAAGAAGAAGAAAAAGAAGACAGAAGAAAAAGAAGAAGAAGAAGAAGAAGAAGAAGAAGAAGAAGAAGAAGAAGAAGAAGAAGAAGAAGAAGAAGAAGAAGAAGAAGAAGAAGAAGAAGAAGAAGAAATATGAGGAGGAGGAGAAGAAAGAAGAAGAAGAAGAAGAAGAAGAAGAAGAAGAAGAAGAAGAAGAAGAAGAAGAAGAAGAAGAAGAAGAAGAAGAAGAAGAAGAAATATGCACCCGATACACATTGGTCGAACGCTACCAGAAGCATGCGTTATTAGTCGCCTCAACAGGCGATAAAGCATACCCCCATGCTTCAGAGCACTGCTTTCTATACGCTTCAAGCTCTATAGTCACGGAAAAAGCGCAATTTCACTGCAGTGAACTCATGAAAATAGAAAAAATGTAAGTTTCGTCTCCTCTAGGGGACGAATTAGGTCAAACTGTATTAGTTTCTAGGTCAACTGTCTTTTACGAACCGTTTGACAATGTTTTTGAACCGTTTGTTGACGCCGGATAGTGTCCTCACTTGGTTTCATGCAATTTAAGATTCCAACAAAGCAATTGGGTTTTTGAGATGGAAAGAGCGGAATGTTGTAGAGCAACATTCTGTATATATTTACAGTGAAATTGCGCTTTTTCCGTCACTATAGCGCTTGAAGCGTGTAGGAAGCAGTGCTATGAAGCATGAGAGCATGCTTTATCGCCTGTTGAGGCGACTAGTAAAACATGTTTCTGGCAGCCTTCGACCAATGTGTACCGGGTGAAATATGAGGAGGAGAAGAAGAAGAAAGAAGAGAAGAAGAAGAAGAAGAAGAAGAAGAAGAAGAAGAAGAAGAAGAAGAAGAAGAAGAAGAAGAAGAAGAACAACAACAACAACAACAACAACAACAACAACAACAACAACAACAACCAGGCTAGTTCGTTCCATATAAGCTTAATGTTGTTTTCATTATACTGTTCTTCTTTTGCCTCTGCTGATTATTACAAATTGTCCGTCTTGGGAATGGTTGGCTAACACTAAAATCTATATTCTCCAGGGCCCCCGAGGGCAGACGTTGGGCAGGAAGAAGGCGAGGGCGGATTTATAATGATGGAATTGCAACTACAGTAATGAACCTCCTCTCTCACGCTCTCTGTAGAGTGTATTTTTCGCCTACTGTTTGTGTGTGGGCTTTTTTTCTTCTTCGTATTGTCTATCAGTAATGGGCGTTGTTACTATATCTTTTAGTGTGCAAGGATGAAAATGGGTAATTGTGAATGGTAGCGTTGTGTGTGTGAGAGAGAGAGAGAGAGAGAAGAAGAAGAAGAAGAAGAAGAAGAAGAAGAAGAAGAAGAAGAAGAAGAAGAAGAAGAAGAAGAAGAAGAAGAAGAAGAAGAAGAAGAAGAAGAAGAAGAAGAAGAAGAAGAAGAAGAAGAAGAAGAAGAAGAAGAAGAAGAAGAAGAAGAAGAAGAAGAAGAAGAAGAAGAAGAATTAGGAAAAAAAACCAAGAAGAGCAAGAAACATTAGCTGAAGAGAGAGTGAGAGACAAGAAGAAGAAGAAGAAGAAGATGATGATGATGATGATGATGATGATGATGATAATGATAATGATGAAGTTGTTGATGATGATGATGATGATGATTATGTTGACGATGATGATGATGATGATGATGATGATGATGATGATGATGATGATGATGATGATGATGATACTAACGACGACGACAACGACAATGATGACAACTAGAACAATGACATGGATAACTTTAGTGTTGCTGCAAGCTGCATTCACCGCCTTCCTGCTTCTATCTCCGCACCCCCAAGTCCCCTTCCCCATCCCACCCCCGTTCTCTCCACATCACCCCCACCTTTGGCACTTTCCAATGATCACAATACGTTTTTTACGCTCATTGTAGACCATTGCGTAACAAACTGCGTAATACGAACATTAGGCAGCTGACTTGCCTGATGTTACAACAATATTGTCAACATTAGGCAGACAATGTTCACATTACGCGGCTTCATTTGGCCCGACATAAACAAGTTTGCCTAATGTGAACAATCATGTTTAATTGGGGAGAAAGAAAGAAAGAGAGAGAGAGAGAGAGAGAGAGAGAGAGAGAGAGAGAGAGAGAGAGAGAGAGAGAGAGAGAGTGTGAAGCAGATAAAATAGGTTAGTAGCAGAAATGAAACTAGTAGAGTTATCTCAATGGAATAGCAATTTATTCAAAAGAGAAGATGAAACTAAAATGCAAAGAATAAAAGGTAACAGCAGATAAACGTAGAAATTAATGTGATCCTAATGACTAATTTACAAAATACTTTAGAGTACTTCACAGATAAATGCCAAAATCTCTTCCAGGGGAACAAAACCATACAATCGTGTGTGTGGCGTAAAGATAATTGTTATTTACAATTTGATCTCAGGGCCTATAAATTCTTGCATGATCCTGCCAGGGTGACAGCGGGAATTAACACTTAATTTCTCTTTTTTCTGCATCGTTCCCATGTACGTTTTGTTCATTGGCACTTCGTAAATCATTACCCCTTGGGGTCATGAGCAATCTTGCCACTGTAGATTGTTCTAACCTATAAAGGGAAAAGTGAAAGCCCCAGTTGAAAACCTGTCTTGCCTTTGTAGGCATGACCGATTCACTGCGGCAACAGTACCCCCGTTGGAGTGCCGGGGGTTTCAGTATAAATAGTATCCCCACTTTCTGGAAATGTAGTGCTTTAAATTCCCACTGTCGCTGTCTTCCTCATTTGCTCTTTCCCATTCCTGCTCTGTCATATCACTCTGCTATACTATCTTCTTCTTCGCTAGATCAATGACCTACCTTTTTTCTTGAAAACTCTTCCTGGACAAGACTCCTTGTTTGTGTATGAGGTCTGTTGGATCAGCTTGGGAGTATTGGACGCTTTCTGCCGGGTGGTCACTAGGGCTTCCTATGATGTTATTATTTAGCATTTTATATGTATGTGTTTTGTTAATAATTTATAATGATGTTTGTATTCTATTTTGTTTTTGTAACCGGGGGTTCGATTAGTTGGGGTAAAGCCTCAGCCGTCCCCTGCGTGGGATGTCTTTATTGTAAAGTGACTGGCCGGGGGAGGGCATTCAGTTTTCCCACTAGGGTTGTTTCAGCAGATCTTTTATGCGGATCGGGGGTTGTCCGGTCCTGATTTGGCTCGGAAGAGTCCGCTGGACCTAAAGCAACAATCAATCAATCAATCAATCGTAAATCATTGACCGCCAGCATGACCTTTGCAGTTGCTGTTCGAATGGGAATGCCGATATTTGGAACCTCTCCTGGTTTTATTAGTGGGATGTCGATTCCATTGAGATCTACTCAATGGGAAAAGAACCTGAAATATCAGATTGTAAAATAAAATGTGAACATATTCATTCTATTCACATCAAGCAAACTGCACTTGCATTATATGAAAGTCTTGGCTAATGTTAACATTAAACAACAATTTTGGTAAACAGTAGCACTGCATTTAATTTTCATGAAACAAAATGGATTCTACCGTGGTAGAATGTTTATGGCTGGTGTTTGATTTCATCTCTCAATGGCGAGAGCTTTTCTCGCTGTCCATCTGAGCACAATGATTGCTCTGATGGTTCAGCCTCGATGTAAGCCCTTACCCTCTGCACTATGGGATGGCTAACCCCGTCTGCCGTATCCCCAAATGGTGGGTGAGAAAGTTAAGCTTCATTGCTCTGTCTGTCTGTCTGTCTCTATGTCTCGGTCTTTTTCTGGCTCTTTGTCTGTCTCTGTCTGTCTCTCTAGATTTGCTCCACATCATCATTCTGTTTTTCTTTCCATTCTTTCACTCTTTTTTTTACACCCACTCTCTCTCTCTCTTTCTCTCTCTCTCTCTCTCTCTTTCTCTCTCTCTCTCTCTCTCGTGTCCTCTGTCTCTCTCTCTGTCTTCTCTCTCTCTCTCCTATCACGCCCCCTTCGGCCTCTCTCTGTCTCCCTCTCTGTCTCTATCTGTTTTTCTCTCTTTCTTTCTGTCTCTCATTCTTTCTTTCTCTCTCTTTCTCTCTCTCTCTCTCTCTCTCTCTCTCTCTCTCTCTCTCTCTCTTCACAAGCAAATTGAGGCACCACTGTATAGAAAACAAAGTGTGCGATATATGCTCATTGCAGTGTGTGTGTGTGTATACCAAGGGATAAAATACCTTCCCTCGCCTAACTTCCATGGCAGTCGTCGGCATTCAGGCCATGTGTGAAGACTGTTGCTGCTGCTGCTTGATGTTGATGATGGGGGTGATGAGGGTGATGTAGGCGCTGTAACTTGTCATCTAGACGCGGGAAAGCCCATCGCCTGCTACGGTGTCAAGTTGTGAATGAAGTGATTGATAGTTGAGTAACCGAAGTGACGGGCTTTGTCGTGAAGCGACCATTCTAACGCATGACAGCGATTTCTTGTTAAGCGTATGAAGTTTACAGACCCTTAAAAAAAAGTGACTGCACGTATGATACATTCTAGGTAACAAACATCCAGTCTACAGCTTGAGAAACACTGTTTTCGGAGTTGGTGTAGCAAGTTATTGCGTGAAATTGTCTCTTATGAAAGAAATGATGTTGGCTTTGGAGCATGAAATCTTCTTTTTTTCTTTTTTTTAAATTTTGTTCGTTTTTTTCCCCGTAGCGAACAGTTAAATATCCTTCTCACATGGCCAAAATTTAATATCGCACATTGCTGATTCTATCGGGCAAGTGAATTAATCTCTATGTAGAACCGCTCGCTGAACTGCTGTTGAACAGGTGAATTTCTACATCAGAGAAAATAATTTTCATCGAGAAGGTGTATAATATCAGGTGAATTGTTGGTGATCAAGCAACTTTCAACATCGGACAAGTGCATTTTTCATCGCCCAAGTTTTTTTTTTTTTTTTGAATCTGATAGAATATACATTGGACAGGCAATTTTTTTTACATCGTTCAACCAGTTGGTTTACGGACAATAGATTTCCTGTCAAACAGACGAATTTTGCCTGTATTGAACGTCACAGCATCCCGTTTCAAGCATCAACAAACAGATTTTAAATATTTCGTCCATCTCTGAAACTCGCAATGATTTGACAGGTGTGAAAATCGCAACAGCCTATTTCATTCGGCAGCTGTCAAGTTTTGCTGAGCAGGTGCATCTTGCTGTGGCAAGTGAATTTCCATCGGGCAAGTGAATTTTTTTTCTACGGACAAGATGAATTTAAATGGTAGAATGAAAGAAAGGTTTGATCGTCTCTTATTTTTCGATTCAATCTTAGGAGGTAAATTTTACTTTTCAATTTCGACGAGTTATCTAATTTTCATGTACATCTCATTTTTCTTGTAATCTTTAGTTTTTTTTTCTTCTTTCTTTCTTTCTTTCTTTTTTTCTTTATTCCTTTTCTTTCTTTCTTTCTTTCCTTTTCCTTTTCTTTTTCTTTTCTTTTCTTTCTTTTCCGTTCATGTTTCTTTCTTTCTTTCGTAATTCCTTTATTTCTTACTTTTCTTTCTTTTTCTATATTTTACATTGATTCATTCTGTCTTCCTTTCATTCTTTCTATTTCTGTCGGTCATTTTTTTTGTTTCTTTTCTTTCTTTCTTTTCTCTGAATCCATTACTCTTGCAAGGTAAAGGTCATTTTCCAAATTATTATGTTCATTCATTCTTTGAATTGTTCTTCCCTTCTTTGGAACTTTCTTTCCTTTGTGTGTTTTCATTAATCCTACAAGGTACAGTTTACTGATCAATTTTAGTTTGGATTATGTATGTGTTTCTCTTTTTTTCTTTTCTTTTCTTTTCTTTTCTTTTCTTTTCTTTCTTTCTTTCTTTCTTTCTTTATTTATTTCTTTCTTTCTTTTTTTCTTGTGTTCTTTCTTTTTTTCCATTTCTTTTTTGTAGTTTTTTGCTGGCATTAGGCATAACTTTTTTCATTATGTATTTATAAATATTTTTCTTTTTTTCCTTCCTTGTTCCTTTCTTTTAATTTTTTTTCTGTTTTGTTATTTTGTTTTATTGTTTTCTTTCTTTTTGTTCCGCGTGCGTGTGTGTGTGTGTATCCAGGTGTATGTGTGTGCGTGCGCTTGCACGGGCATGTGTATACGTCTTGTTTGTGTGTTTGTGTGCACGTGCATGTGCATATTTATTCAGCGCTCGCGCGTGTGTGCGTGTGTGTCTGTGCACGTGCATGTGCCCGTCTTGTGTGTGTGTATGTGTAGGTGTGTGCATATGTGTTTGTATGTGCATGTTCATGCGTACCCAGTTTTTTAAAATTATTATTTATTAGTCCAAGTATGATTTTGTCTCATGGTAATTTGAGCAACGGTGTTTATGCTTGTGAGGGATTCTTGGCATTTTGCGGGGTTTTAAAAAAAAATGTATAGACATAGCCATAGTAACGTGAAACATTTTATTCCATTACAGAAATATTGTAGTAAGTAAGTAGTAAGTTTGAAGAAGTCCATTAACAGCACTGACTTTTTTGTTGTTGTTAATACCAAGTGCTTCCGATACACACTTTAACGGTAGCTTTACAAATAGCCTACTCGGACATGGAGTGTCGGATAGCGCAGTGGTTGGAGCACTCGCTACTGTGTCTCAAGTTAAGCACCGCCCAGTGCGGTTAGCACTTGGATGGGTGAGCGCTAAACGTGAAGCGACAAATAACAACGCCCCCAGTTGACTCAACTGTGTAACTAAAAAAATGTGTAACTGTAGATTATAGTCACACGACACCGAAGCGTATAGGCGACTACTGGTCACATTATTCTGACACCAGCGAACCAGTTGAAGGCAAGGGGAAAATAATATGGTCACACATCGGCCAATCCGGGATTCGAACCCGGTACCTTTCGGTTACTAATAAGACGCTCTACCAACTGAGCTACCCGGCCCCACGGTGACTGAACGGTCAACTGTGACTGAGTACCTACTCTCTTAAGGGTGGGGAGAAGTAAAGCAGCGAAGGAGAGAGATGGGCATCACCCTCATTACGCTGGCCCAAGATAAGTGTGATCTCCAACATCGGCTATGGGACTACGTTTGTTTGTATGTAGATTATAGTCACACGACACTTTCGCATATAGGTGACTACTGGACCGATTTATACTGACACCAGCGGGCCAGTTGTTGGTAAAGGGGAAAATAATTTGATCATACGTTGACCAATCCGGGATTCGAACCAGCGACCTTTCGGTTACTAGCAAGACGCTCTTACCAACTGAGCTACCCGGCCCCTCTAACTGGGACTACCTTTACCTTTTTTTTTTTACCTACTCGGTCATGATTAATGTCTATTATAATAGCGTGAGTATGATGAAACCGACGAGAAGTGTTGCGGAGTGCTATAGAGCTAAACAAGCCAAACCTTCACGGTGGTTGAACATTGCTGGTAACGTTCTTAACCAGTACTGCATTTACATAAAACAAGATAAGATAAGACAAGATACACGAAGATAACTTAAGTTAAGATAACATAAGATAATAATTGTATTTAACAAAGGTAAAAGAGGAAGCACTGAGTGTGGTGTTTTAAAAACAACTTGTCCTTAGCGTTCGTAACTATAACAGTTAGTACAGTGGAACCTCCGGTATCCGTCTCTCTGGTATACGACTCCCTCCGTTATGTGACCTGAAAACTTCTGACGGACTTACTTCCAATAATAAATGACCTCTGGTATGCGACAACCTCGTTTATGCGACCAGCGACCGTGTCTTAAGCCCTTTATACAACCGTCTTAGGCAATTTAAAAGAGATATCAGTTAATTTATTGTCTGTACCTTTCGTTTTTTCTCATGTTAGTGTACGCCTGCTGTTGTCTGCTATTTCCGGTTCGCAAGTAAAAGACATTACTCGCCTACACTGGCTTGTCAAAATGGCGTCGCGCAAGAGGAAAGTTTTGAGTTTGGCAGAGAGGAAGTTTTTCCCTGTTCAAAATGTCTGAAGACACGACTGTTTTCTATTTCTGAAGTTGTGAATAAAAGACAAAGCTAAAAAATGAAACATGTTTTACAGTTTTCTTTGTCTGAGAATACATGCTGGTGAGTTTGAAAATTATGACTACATACCCCTCCGAGCCTGACCCTCCCCCCTCCCACCTTACCCCTTGTTTCCGGTATAAGACCACCTCTATTATAAGACCGTTTTTTTCTCAGATTTTGGACGGTCGTAAACCGGAGGTTCCACTGTATAACAAAATAACTGTATAACAATAACATAATATTGCAATACATGCAAGATCTGTGCACGCACAAACACACACATCTACCCAAAATGCACGCACACACAACTTATTTAAAACAATCTAGTTAATGTTATTAATGCAGAACTCCGATTACATTACATAATTATTGCTTTAGGTCCAGCGGACTCTTCCGAGCCAAATCAGGACCGGACAACCCCTGATCCGCATAGAAGATCTGCTGAAACAACCCTAGTGGTAAAACTGAAAGCTCTCCACCAGCCAGTCACTTTACAAATAAAGACATCCCACACAATTTATCGAACCCCCGTTTACAAAAACAAAATAGAATACAAACATCATTATAAATTATGAACAAAACACATACATATAAAATGCCTACATTGCTAAATAATAACATCATAGGAAGCCCTAGTGACCACCTGGCAGAAAGCGTCCAATATTCCCAAGCTGATCCAACAGAACTCACACACAAATAAGGAGTCTTGTCCCGGAAGAGTTTTCAAGAAAAAAGGTAGGTGACTGGTCTAGCGAAGAAGAAGATAGTATAGCAGATTGATAGAACAGAGCAGGAATGAGAGAGAATAAATGAGAAAGACAGCGACAGTGGGAATTTAAAGCACTAAATTTCCAGAAAGTGGGGATACTATTTATACTGAAACCCCCGGTACACCAACGGGGGAGAACTCCGATGAAATAACTACATTTTTAATGCGCTGTAAAAGGTGTGCTCTAAAGGACGTCTAGTTAGTGACTGCACTGCGAAGAACGTCTGGAAAGTTATTCCATAAAATGGAACCTGAATATGACAGACTGGTTTAAAAAAGATCGATACTTGGAAATGGGGCATTTAGTTTGGTAGGAAATCTGGCAGTTTTTTTCTAGAAAACAAGAGAAGAAAGGTAGGGACGCGCATTACCAGAAAGAATATTATGCATGAAAATTCCTTTATTACATTTTAATCTTTCGGCTAGATCTGCCGGTAATCATTTGGAGAGATGACGTTTTTTAAGGAAAACCTTTTAATTGCACGTCTATGAATCCTAACTAAAGGCTTCATGGCCTTGAAACTAAACTGATGTATGGTGATTCATACAGTTGATAGACTTTAAATGCAGACCTCTGATTTTATCTGACAGTGGCGAAAGCAGCTTACAAAAGCCAATCGCGAGGTAATTGGTCTTAGATCTTCTTATGTTGTCAGCTAAGCTCGCTCACGCAATGCCATTATACAAAGATTTCCCGCGAGAAACCAAAACACACACACACACACACAAAACCAAAACAAAACACGTAGGCATACATCAACGATAGGCAAAGTTATTCCGGTAAGTCAGATACAAGTCAGATTCAAGTTAAAACAATACGTTATAAAGGTGCAATGCTGGATATGACAGCACTAATGTAACTATGCACAGCTATGGTATGCAAGGCATGGTTTCCAGAGTCACACACATACAAGTGCTGGACACTACAACAGGGTCATTATACCGCCGCCCTTTCCTCCATAATGTTACGCTGCGCCTGAAGTTGGGCTTATGCCAATTGAGACACGAACCTAAACACTCTGACCAGCTCGGTTATAGTATAAAAACAAACCAACTTCGTTTTCGTGAGCATAGACAGTTCTAAGAGATATCTGCAGAGCGAAAACTTTCGGATAAATGGCCAAAGAAGCCGCGGAAATTCGACGGCGACCAGATCCACAAAGGAGCAGATGAACTCAGCAGAGAATGTGTGGATTTAAAAACACACATTTAGTCAAATCAACTAGACTAACCAGATAATAATACAAAGCGAAACATCGTGCCGCGAAAACGCTCTGAGCTTAAAATGAGTGGAATGAATAAATGCATAAGGGAATGTTTTGACTGGCAAGTGAAAGGTATACGTGCAATTCCAACTTTGCGTGTTTATGTTTACACGGCGTTGTTTTCACAAAGTCGTGGGAAAATACCACATTTTTGGACGGACCTCAAAAGAGTGTTTCGTTAGAGTTAGGATTAGGGTAAAGGTTAGGGTTACGGTTAGCGTTAGCGTTAGAACGCTTAAAATACATTTTTAAAAGGGGACAAAATGTTAAAAATGTCAAAATAGCGTATGTGGCGTTTTATGCGAGTCACCACAACGGCGTCTTCGTAAGTGTGTGTGTGTGTGTGTGTGGGGGTGTAGGTGTGTGTGTGTGTGTGTGTGTTGGAGTCATTAGTTTGTTCTGCTTTCATATGTAAGCTCACTGTTAATAGTTCACGAGTTTTCCTCGTTTTGTTGTATAGTTGTTCTGCAGTCATGTAAACACCTGGAGCTAAGTCTATATTAGACGCAAAATAATAGTAATAATAATAATAATAATGATAATAATAATAATAATAATAATAATAATAATAATAATAATAATAATAATAATAATAATAATAATAATAATAATAATAACTACGAGCAAAAGGTGAGGATAGAGGTGGTGGTTTTGTTTTAAAATTGAAATGGCATCAGTACATTGTTAATTGCATATGAATTGTAAAAGAAATGTATCAAAAGAGCAAGACAAAATATATTACGTCACGATGATTACGTCACCCGATTTGCATAAGTTTGGTTTTACCTTGAAGGCTCAGTTAAAGTCTAAATCCATACCAAACTTGAACCAAATTCTTCCAATTTGGGAGAAAATAGGATTAGAAAAAAAAACACATACGAATTATGACGTCACGATGATGCCTCACACTATTATGCATCATTTTCGTCATCTGGTAGGGTTCACCATTTCCTAACCAAACACCAAGTTTCAAAGAAATTCGTCCATTAGTTTCAGAGAAAATTTCGTAAATGTCACCTCTGGACGGACGCCTGACGGACGGGCGGACGACAAACCCAAAAACAATAGTTCCAATAGCTTCACAGCTCGGGAACTAATAATCGGTACGTACTAAGCCCACCATATACGTGCCTCGCCGACTGGTTGTGAAGGAGAGCTTGGTGAAAGCCACACTGCTTAAGAGTTCGAAAATTAGCTCAAAACAAAACCCTAAAGTTCATTTTTATTTGTAATATGTCATTCTTAAATAGCGCGTTTTCAGCTCAAGGCGCTGGTCTATACGGGCTCTAACTCAAGCCCGAGGCCTGTTATATTCTATCCTATCCTATCCTATCCTATCCCGTAAGTCGGAGGTCGTAGAGGCACCACAGATGATCGTTTAACCAGCGTACTCCATCTTTCCCTGTCCTCAGCAACCCTGATAGTTTCGCTCAGTGTCAAACCAGTCCATTCTCGAATGTTGTCCTCCCACCTCTTTTTCGGTCTCCCTCTTCTTCTATCTCCTTGCACTGTGCCTTGCAGGATGGTCTTTGCAAGACCTGATGATCTGGTGACTCCATCGGAGTTTTCGTTTTCTCACCACTGTGAGCAGGTCATCGTGTTGTCCAATGGCTTGTGTGATGGTCTATCGGACTTCGTCGTTGGTGATGTGCTGGGTTTACAAATTGCCCAGAAGTCTTCTGTAGCACCTCATCTCCATGCTTTGTATTCTTCGTTGTAGACGACTGGCGGCAGGGATAGCTCAGTGGTCAGAGCGCACGACTTGTGTGAGTGCGTTTTGGGCGACGTGGGTTCGAATCCTGACTTCAGCAAACTATTTTGTGATTGCTGGATATTACGGGCCAGCGCCTTGAGAAGCTCTCTGAGCTTGTAAGTGCGCTATATAAGAGAAATCTATTTCTCTTTCTTTTAGATCTGCTGTGAGGATCCATGGAATGTAGACTGGAAGGTCTTGTCTTTCCAAATTGGCTTCGATAAGCCCGAGGCGCCCACTTGCGATCTTTGAACTCTCCTCCGCAGGCTGTGGATCCATCTCAGTGCTTGGTCATTCAAATTGGAACTCTCTTCCTCTCTCTCCTCGAAGCTCTCCGAACACTTAAAAACTCAAATCTTCCTTAATACAAAAATGTCTGATCTCGCCTCCCATCGCCATCATCAATCCTTCTTTTCTGATTCAGACCACCGCCGTCACACCGCTCGCCCCCAGCCCCCTCACTCCTTAGCTGCTCTTTTTCCTCCCCCTCCCCCTCCCACCCTTTCTTCGCTCGTCGTTTATATTTTACTTGTAAATATTCTTTTTTCTTGTTTGTATTATGTCTTTGCATAATTTATTATTGTCTCGTTTTTGTTTCAGTTCTTTTCTTATGCATTTCGATGTTAACGTTAAGTATAAATGTGTGAGAACTGCGCTTTGAACTGATGTCATTAGGAAAAAGCGCCGTATAAATACCTTTATTATTATTATTATTATTATTATTATTATTATTATTATTATTATTATTATTATTATTATTATTATTATGCCCACCTCGCCTGATGCACAGACAACTGAACACAATCCTCCGCGACCGGGTATGGTTGATAATGGACCTAATGCTTGTTGAATGTATTTGTGTAGCTGGTCCCCCCCCCCCTCCCATCCATACCAACATCTCTCACCCCCCTCCCACTCACCCCCATCCCCGCTAGGACATGAGCGACAGTATCTTAAATTCCGTAGGCACGGAATGCGTGCGCGCACAGTCTAGACTTCATTGTATACTCTCATCGAAAAGGAGTAGGGTCGCAGTGTCTCAAGGTCACGCTATTAACAACAACAACAACAATAACAACAACAACAGCAACCACAGTTTAGTGACAGTCATAATGACAGACGGAGAGACACGGAGAGACACGGAGAGACAAAACAGATAGACGAACACAAACACGGACACCATAATATCGCACAAAAGCCATACTTCATGAAACGGCCTCAAGATGGCAGACGTCAGATCTTGTACTTGTAAAATGTGTAATGCGTTCTTATAAGCGAATCAGACGAAAAAGCTTATCATTATAAATTATACCGGGACATTTCACACTCTTCTCTGCATCAGCACCATTTGTTGTTTTTCAGGCGTATTTCGTAAAATTAGTATTCGGTGGTATCCCTTTCGGAAAATGTCTGTCTGCTGCAAATGATGGCGTTACATGAATTTCGTTCAGTCTGAGAGTGTGTACCCTTATGACGTAAGATCGCGCGGAGCGGCAGCGAGCCGAGGCACCGTAATCGTCTGCGGCAATTGCAAAGTTCGTGGATGTTCACGAACGTTGTTGTTGTTGTTTTTCGTGGATCT
>CM072514.1:85724580-85749580 GCA_036898135.1 Oncomelania hupensis | reverse complement strand
GAGGTGGGAGGTGGGGGGGAGGTGTATTTCTAGCCGTCTGTGAAACTGTAAGTTCCTGCTCATTTTCCAGCTTTCTGTCTTACCTTTTCTTCCTTTTAAATCTAGAGTCGTCTACCCCTAATGATGATGACGTCATTCTTGTATCGTCTTCCGGTTTGTGTGTTATTGCGCTGCAAATGGCAACCGCCCGCATCGGGTTATCCGCCCTTCTTTCGCTTAAGATAAGCTCTCTGGTACACGCCAGCGGATGTTTCCAGCGGACATCGCGTAAGACAGGATTGACAGAAGGGTTTAAAATTGTCAGCATTATTGCCGACCTTGGTTTCGGGGACTAGACTGCATTGCGGAGGCAACCCATCTGTAAAATGTCCTTATTTTCTTCCCATTTATTTATTTATTTAGTTTTAATTTATTAATTTTGTTTGTGCGGCGAAAGAGAGGAGTGAATATTTGGCTTCAAGAAAGTGTAATCCGTTCAAGAAAAGAAATGGCAAGGAAATTAAGAGGGTTATGAGTACAAACCAGAGTGTATATGTACTAAGACGGGATTAGGTTTCAAAAGCCCGAGAGTTCGCTCCATGTTTTTGACTACAGTGGTTTTCTGTATATCGCTATACTGATCCTCATATTATAAAAATTTCTCGCTTCCCGCAGACTTATATCTTTCGACATTTTTCTGGAGGGTTCTGGCGTAGCCTAAACGACGGTTACAATTTCACACGATGACTGGTTTGTTAAACAAAACAGTGTTTGGTGTTTGGATTATTGTGGTAGGGAAGGGAGTGGGAGCGAGGGGATATATCGGTGCTTGGTCAGTTATGATTAGACTGAACAGTCGAGTGCTTACAGCAAGCTTTAAGTTTGGCTTTGGGCTACGAAAAAGAAATTATTATTATTATTATTATTATTATTATTATTATTATTATTATTATTATTATTATTAGTAGTAGTAGTAGTAGTAGTAGTAGTAGTAGTAGTAGTAGTAGTAGTAGTAGTAGTAGTAGTAGTAGTATTAGTGTTAGTGTTACGATTGAGACGCACATGATTCTTCCGATCATCCTATTTTGTAAAGCATGCAATGATAGCGTGTTGTTAGTTACCTTTGATTTGATATTGCGCGGATGCTAGAAGAAAGTTTGCATAATGTTGGTAATTTTTGTCGGTCGATGTTTGTGAGAATTTCCGGGAATTTCTGTATATTATCGATCGAAGCTTCCAGATTTTACGGGTAACAGCTGGTCGAATCATGTAGATTCGTAAACATTGACGTAAGACAGTGCATAGTTCTGGTGACGAGTTTTATTTTGTTAGGGATTTGTTGCGTTATGCTGTAATGGTCTAATGTTTTTTCTCGATTGCAGAGAAGCAAGTAGTGCACTGTCTGCTTGTAGAAGTGATCTTTGTAGTGATTTTCGGAAAGCAATATTATATGCAGTTGTTGATGTTTGCTGAATAAAGTTGGAAAACTTTATACAACTCCTGCCTTGTTGCTGAGTGAACAGACCGAGTAGATAAACGAATTTGAGTTACACTTATTAAGAATCAAGCGTCGGGACTGAATCGACTACAGATAAATACCGTGTATAAATTGGCTGTTTAGATTTATCCATATTTGGGATAGAAAGAGTTAATAATTTAATGCAAAAGTAGTTGATGGGTTTATGAAATAGTTTTCGGTTCAGCAGTACCGCTGATAAAGCCTTCAATCCTTTATGACGTTGTTGTTTTTTTTAAATCTAGCGCACTTATTAGCTCAGCGAACTACTCAATGCGCTTGCATACAGGTCATATGGTCTACTACATTTTTCCCACGCACCATCCCAGAGTGGAATTCTATGCCCTAAGACGTATTCTCTGCAGCTACCATGACCCAATTCCAGGCCAGGATGCAGCTCCCCCTGTGAAACCTTCCACGAACTCCTGCCCACCATCCCCTGTATCCTTCCCTCCCTCCTTAATTCCCTCACATTTAATTCCTGACGGTGGTCCTCTTTATCTATCCTCCCAACCGTTCCTCCTTAGGTTTAGCAGCCCCCAATCAGTGCAGCAAGTTTCTTCAACAATTTGAAGTCGGCTACCCACACCAAAGAAGTAGAAAAAGAATAAACCACGATCTAAGTAATCACCCTAACCTATCCTATCCTATTGTATCCTGCAACCCGAAAGTCGTTGGGGCACCACAGATTATCGTGTAACCAGCGTACTCCATCTTTCTCCGTTCTCACTAGTCCTCATGGTTTTACTCAGATGTTGTCTCTCCCCCCCCCATTTTTGGTTTCCCTCTTCTTCTGTCTCCTTGCACCGTGCCTTGTAAGATGATCTTTGCAATGCTTGATGCTCTGGTGATGTGGCCATACCATCGGAGTTTCCGTTTTTTCATCACAGTGAGCAAGTCAACGTATTGTCCAATGGCTTGTGTGGTGGTCTGTCGGACTTCATCATTGGTGATGTGCTGGGTATAGGAAAATGCTTTGTATTCTTCGTTGTAGGTCTGCTTTGAGGGTCCATGCTTTGCAAGAGTATAGGAAGATGGAGATGACTAGGAAGCGCAGCAACCTTACCTTGGACTGTAGACTGATGGTCCTGTCTTTCCAAATAGGCTTGTCAGGGCAGCAGATGTTTGTGCTATCCTGGAGAGGACTTCCTGTCGGGACCCATTGTCTGATACAACGGTTCCTAAAGATTTGTGATGAGGGATTGGCCTTGGACTTTGATGTCCATGAAGATGCCTTTGGTGTTGTTAGTCATCATTTTGGTCTTTTCTGCTCTTATTGCCATTCCAAACGCTCTGGATATGGTGTCAAGCCTCTGCTGTTCCTCTCCAGCCACCCCATCAATGTCATCCGCAAAACGGAGGTTGGAGATTGCTCTATCCCCTATGCTGAGTGTGCCTTCATGATCTGCAAGGGCATCTGACATGATGCGCTCTAGAAAGATGTTGAAGAGTGTTGGAGAAAGTAGGCATCCTTGAAGCAAGCCGATGTTCTGATGGCGCTATTGTGGAGGATTGCACCGGTAGCCTTGTTATACAGGTTTTGATGACTTCAATAATGTTGGGGCTGATGTTGCACATTTTCATGTTTGCCCACAGAGCTGCATGCCAGACTCGGTCAAACGCTTTCTTGAAGTCTTCAACCACAAGATATAGATGTTGTTTGTGCTGCAGGTATTTGAGGTTGAAAATCTGCTCATTGGTACTTCGCCCTGCTTGCTTTTCATCTATGATTTGTTCAGTTTGACGTTTCAAGCTGTTGAGTATTATTTTCAGGAGGAATTTGCGGGGATGGCTGATGAGGCTGATGGTGTGGTAGTTTGACATTCCTAACCTCCTGGGACGTTAACGTGCTACTTGATGCGCATATTTGAACTGCTCGATCAACTTACTATATCAAATTTAACTTTCGATATTTTCAAACGTAAACCAGTATGATATATGAAGATAAATGCTAGTCAATTGAACAGTACAATCTCTACCTTTTCCTGTTCAGGACAAACCAATTCAATGGCTTGCCTCTTAAAAGGCTCTAATTCGAATCCGAAAACGGGTTTACTTATGTCCTAAACTTGGCATTGCTGTTACATTAAACAATGATAAGGTGGGCTTTCGTGGCTCAAAATGTTGTTGTTGATTTTTATTGTCTCAATTCATCAAAATGATAAGACCAAAAAAAACAATAAATTAAAAAAAAAAAACCGCTGAAGTTTGAATTTTCCATTTCGTTTCTGACAGAGTGATTTCCCCTGTTTAACGGTACACCAATACCTAGACGTATGATCTTTGAACCATTTTCTGAATGATCCACGCGGCTTCAAGTGTTTGTCTTTGGTGTTTGGAAGAGGGTAGTGCCTATTTTGTCCACCTACAACCAAAAACCGTACGAGCAATTTATTTACGGGTTCTGTCTCTTATCGGCTTTGGTAGCTACTATTTTTAGCTTCAGAATGTTGGCTGGCTTGCCAACGGCTGTTGCTATTAATAAGCACAAAAGATACGGAATTCATTCATTTAAAAAAAATTTATATTATTTTGACAGAGTTATATTTTGTTGTGAGCTTATTTTTCAGTGGGTATTGAATGCGATTGAGACGCGCACGATAGTTCCCAACGTTTTCTGTTGCAAAGCAAGCAACAATAGCGTGCGTTTGCCTTTGATTTGATTCAGCGCTGTTGGTAGAAAAAGCTTTGTATAGTGATCATTTCCGTCTATCAATATTGTAGTAGTATCGTTGAGAATTTTCTGGAATTACTTGTTTACTACTACTACTACTACTACTACTACTACTACTACTACTACTACTACTACTACTACTACTACTACTACTACAAACCGGGCTTGACTTTGCTTAACGAAACAGTTCTGGGGCGAGTTTCAAAACAGCGAGATCTCGGTAGATCTCGGTAGATCTTGCTCATTGGGTCGTTTCTACGGCTGCTCGCTCGCTAGTCAATCGCAAGGCGAGGCGAGAAAGAGCTAGGCGCCTCTCGGGGTACTTTGCCTGCAAGATCAAGATGGCGGAAAGTACGCGGTTTATGCTACTTGGAATCTGTTACGGTGATAATTCGATGGTAAATCTTCGAGTTTCAACCAGATCATGGGAGGGGGTGAAGAACTGTAAGTGAACAATTTTGCTTTTAATCGATTTTGATGATACATTTGATTTTTTTTTACTTTATTTGATTTTATTTTCTCAAATCGTCCAACACATTCGAAGGAACCGCCGTTTGTGAACAAATTGAAAACGAGGCTAGAATGAGGCAGCATGGTGGGTAGTTTCATTCAAAGATCGGTCTGACTCAAAAACGAGATCTTGTGACCTAGATAGTCTCGCTGAATTGAAACTCGGCCCTGGCGTGTTCCCAAACCCCAGGACGCTAGTTTTCAGTTCATTGCTTCAATCAGCAACGGGAGATGATTCTCTCTCTCTCTCTCTCTCTCTCTCTCTCTCTCTCTCTCCCTCCCTCCCTCTATTTACTATTTGTATCCCCCCCCTTTCTCTCTCTGTCTCTCTCTCCCTTTCTGTCTCTGTTGATGTTTTTTGTCACTGCCTTCCTGTCTGTCTTTCGTTGTCTGTCTGTCTGTCTCTTTTCTCTCTACCCCACTCCTCTATATCATCTCTTTTTCTCTCTTCCCCCACCCCATCTTTATGTCTCTCTCTCTCTCTCTCTCTCTCTCTCTCTCTCTCTCTCTCTCTCTCTCTCTCTCTCTCTTTCATAACGAGCGATGCTGTTCTCTTTTCACACTTATAGTTTTGTTAAACCTTATTATGGGATGGAGATCTATCCAGGGAAATTTAAATACTAGTAGTTTTTTCTTTCACACTTGAACTATATATGATCTCTAATAACGGTCAAAACAAGCACGGATTCAGTAACATGATCCTGGAGGCGAAATAACAACACTCACGTTTCATGATTTCATCGTAAGCTGAAGACTCCTCTCTTGTCACGCAGCAATAACTGTTCTTAGATTGCAGGCTGTTTCTCCACTGTTTTATTGAACCTGCATTTGTTTTTTGCTTTTAACACTAGTAATTGTAGGCCTACTGAGAGAAATCTTTAACGTCTACTTATTTTTAATTAGTGTCATAAATGAAATTGTCTTATCTAATTTCGTTTCCCCTCTGGCCTTAACTTTTATACTTTACTGTTAACATTACTTTTTTTAGTCATGCCTTAATTTAGTCTCATGTTATTTATATGACTACACTTCTTTTATTGTGAGAACACTTTTATTTATTACTAGTTTTATTCCCGTCGTATCTGAGAATATTTAAGGGAATGAGTGTTGATGTTGTTGATGTTAAATCTGATTTTTGTTTTCAATGATGATATTGTCCTCGTAATATTTCGTGCTAATGTTATGTTGCCCACATGTTAAATTTCATCTGTGTAAAAATCACAGTATATCTTGTTACCGTTTCTTTATCAGCGCCTGTAGCGTATCTTCTAAGATGGAGTGGAGCTCTATAAAAGTATTACATTATTGGATCGGACTGGTTGCTAATTATTTTACTATGTCTCGAGACGTCATGTGGGGAAGAAGCAATTCTCGCTGCTCATTAGAGCATAACAAAAACCTTTTCATTTGTACGTTTTAATAAAACAGTCTTAAAATACGAATGTATAAACGTTATGTCTGTTGTTGATGTCTTCGTCTCTGAAGTGAACAGAGCTAAACACGGGAATACACCTACCTAAGTGGATACGATTCGGTGACTAGGGAAAATAAAAAAAAATTGTTTTGTTTGTGTTTGTGTCTAATATTGTAGGACAGAATTAGTCTGCCGTATCGTCAAAGGTGGGTTTGGATGTTTATTTATTCACCGGTAGAAAATAAGGTTCAAGTATAGATTTATGTTTCAAGGTGTTTACGTCTTAGGCACCGAACTGATGAGAGCATTGAATGAACTGGAGGAGAACTTGAAAAGAGTCACTGAACACAGGAATATTAGATTAAAATGACTAACAATGGAAAATAAAAGCTGTTGTTTTTAAATTTTGTTTATCGAATCGGAAAAATGAGGGAAATCATATTATGCTTTAAGCTTAGTAAGCTTATATGGTGTATTAATTAAATGATAAAATAATGAAATTACACTATGTTACAAAATTTTTGTTCCTGGATTCTAAGTGTTATATTTCAATTGCTTATGTCTAAAGTACGTGAAAAAATGACTTCATTAAGCACAAACTTTGCTTACACGACAACAGCACAAAGAAAACTAGTTTTTTGGTGAAAATTGAACGATTTTTTTCATTTTCGTCATTATGATCAGGTAAAAACAAAAATTGCACAAGGAATAGACAAACACAGTCGGAAACCACTCAACAAGGTTTTAGAAATGTGTAGATTTTCTAGATTGACGATTGTACTGTGAATCTCTCAGTTCAGTTTATAAATTTATAGTCACCAACACAGTGTGCGTATAGGAGACTTTGGTATTATGATGTCCATTGATATAAGAGGTCATGCTGCAGTAAGAGGTCATATGAAGAGGGAGCGCGGGACGCTGCTACGACGTCCGGAAGAAGATGGAGATGGATCGATGGCAGGCATGAGGGGAAGGAGTACGAACGAACGGCGGCAGGGGTAGGACCGGGGTGCCAGGGAGGCCGCCAAGGCCAAGGGAGGGCAAGCACAGAGGGGGAAGGGTGGAGGGCCTAGCAGTGACCAGGAGGGTGGGGGGAGGGGAACGTACTTAGATAAAAATCCTTCAGGACCACATTAAAAGTCGAGGAGGGCCGGGTAAAAGCTATAAACAATCAAGGATGGACCCATAAAACAAGGAAGGAAAAAAAAAGGTACAGATCATGAGGTAGGAAAAGTCATTCAAGAAAACGGATACCCAGGACACAGGGGTCGACTGAAGGTATGAGCCATGTGGTATGGGATGTCAATCATGAAAACGAATACCCAGGATCCAAGGGATCAACTGAGGTATAAGTCATGTGGTGAGAAATGTTAGTAGTGGTATCTAATACCCAGGACACAAGGATCAACTGAAGGCATGAGTCATGTGAGGGGGGTGGTCAGTCACGGAAACGGATACCCAGGACCCATGGGGTCGACTGGCTAAATGAGCCATGTAGTATGAGAGCAAGGTAGCTGAGTGGTATAAGTCAGTACCTGGTAGTAATACCCAGGACCCAATGGGTCAGCTGAGGGTACAATCGGTGTAGTAGTAGCTGAGTGGGAACATGTCACTTAAGTAGAGCATACCCACGACCCGAGAAGGTAGAGTCGAACCCAAGGCCCATGGGCCAGGTGGGGGAATAAGTTACAAACAGGTAACTGAGTGGGGATAGTCATCATTAGTAGTTGTAAGACAAAGGAACCCAAGACGAGTTCCGGGGAGAGAACCGGCCAGGCGGTTGGGTCTAAAGGTGTACAGACACTCGTGAGCGGTAGGTGCACACCGCGGTCATGAACAGCAGTCCAAAGTTAGTCGACAAGGAGTAGGCTACCAGGTCGGCCATGAAGTTCAGATGCATGTCGCGGCAGGCAATCCTAACCGCGGAGAAGTCAGGCTCCAGGGCCAGACACCCAAGGACACAGTAGTCCTGTGTTTTGATACTTGTACAGCTACTTTTGGAACGTTCAAGAACGTTCTAGAAAGTTCTGAGAGTTTCTCGAAAGTTCTGGAAGTTTTTTGAATGTTCTAGAGTGTTCAGGAGAATTGTAGAAACATGTGGACAACTCTAGCAGTTCAGGGAGGAAGCTCGGCATTGAAAGCAAATCGATAATTTTCTCGAACACACGCGATTTTCCAAATTTCATTGTCTCGGTCACAGAAGCAAAGTTTTTCTGGAATAACAGCGATTTCCTTTCTGTTCTAGACCTAACGGGTTAGGAAAACACACTTTCAACCCAGGAACAGAACAAAAGTAAAAATTTGTTACATAGTGTTATTAAGCATGACAAACAATCGCCAAGAATTTCCTTGCAGGTGTTTGTGGGGGCAATAAAGATTCTGTATTCTGTATTCTGTATGTATCATTAACTGTTCAAATGTACAGTTGTTCTGTTTAATGTGGAGGTGGTTAAGTTGGATTATCATATAAGAAAACGCTCTTATTATTGATACAAATTCCTTTCAATTTTTCATTGCTTTGTGGACTCTCTCTCTCTCTCTCTCCCTCCATAACCCCCTCTACCCTCTCTCTCTTTTTCTGTCTGTCTGTCTGTCTGCGATGTCTCCCTCCCTCTCTCTCTCTCTCTCTCTCTCTCTCTCTCTCTCTCTCTCTCTCTCTCTGTATCAAGCAGATCCTCTGAAGACAGAGGCGCGAATAAAAGACAGTTCGAAAAAGATTCACTGATACATGAAAATAAATACAGTTAATTAATGTTATTGTGTTTCGTTTCTGAAAAAAAAAAGACAAAGAAAAGAAAAAAAACTAATATTAGAACAGTAGTAAGGGACGCAACTCTTGAGTCCACCGGAAGTGTACGTACGTTTGTAGAACTATTCTGTTGTTTCTTGAGAGAACGAAATGATTCTTTTTTATGTTGGGGCAATGAGAATTACAATTATGTTTCTACATGAGAACGATCGGAAGGCGGACATGACGTGTTCTCACACAGCGCTTTTCCAGCTCAAGGGCTGCTCAATGCGCTGGCCAAAACAGGATTAATCTAAAACAGCAGTCTGCCAAAGGTGTCAGCTTGCTACTTCATGCATCAAACATTATGTGGGATTATATTATTAAGCAGATCACAGTACCCACGATAGCATGACAATGACAAAAGCAAAACAATTGTGAACTTTCGAATGAGGTCGGTTTAACCCATTAAAAAATATTTTAAGTCAACTGGCTGCTTCATGATAGGATTATACCTGTTCTGCGCTTTTTTGGAATCTGGGCATTTTTGGAATTAGTAGTATTATAGAAGGGGCTGCCCATTTTTTAATGGAAACATTGGCCGCCAGGGTTAAGGTTAGGGTTAGAGACCTAACCCTAACCCTTTCCGTAACCCTAACCCAAACACTAACCCTAACCCTAACCCGAACCCGAACCCTAACCAATGTTGGAATTCCAAAAATGGGCAAGCCAATTCTAGAATTACTCAGATTCCAAAAAAGCGCAGAACATACCCAATGCCCACTCACACACGCATACACAAACGTGCGCGCGCACACGCACACAGGACCACACACCCGTGTAAGTAAGCGATAATGATGATGTTTGAACAAACTTGAGCAATCCAAATGTACCCAAAAAATGAATACTTAAATCAAAAACATTAATTTAGAATATTGTTTTTGTTGTTGTTGTTGTTGTTGTTGTTGTTGTTGTTGTTGTTTTTGTTGTTGTTGTTGCTCTTCTTCTTCTTCTTGTCCTCCTCCTTTTTGTTCTTCTTCACATCAGTTGGGTTTCTTCATCTACTTGTTATTGTTCTACATTTCATTTTATTGTTGCTGTTCTTCTTCTTTTCCTGTTCTTCTTCTTTTATTGTTGATGTTGTGGTTGTTGATGATATTGTAGTTGTTGTTGTTGGTGGTGGTGGTGGTGGCGGCGGAGGTGGTGGAGGTGGTCTTCTTATTCTTCTTTAATTGATATATTTATTAGCATTAATTTGTAGTATTTTATTTTACTATTTACATTTGTTTCAATTGTGACGTCTTCAAGGATGTTGCGAAGGTTTACTGCAAAACACACCCGTGAATGAATCGCGAACATGGACAATGTCTTCTCACTCCTTCCTAATTAATTTCTGTCACAAATCAGACGTTGTATGTTTGGGATTCATTTACTAAAAAGCAAAGCAAGGCAATACAGAAACAGAATTTTTTTTAAATTTCTTATGGCCTGTCTTAAGTGGAAGGTTTGTGGAAGGTTCATGGAAGGTTTGTGGAAGGTTCATGGAAGGTTTGTGGAAGGTTCATGGAAGGTTTGTGGAAGGTTCATGGAAGGTTTGTGGAAGGTTCATGGAAGGTTTGTGGAAGGTTCATGGAAGGTTTGTGGAAGGTTCATGGAAGGTTTGTGGAAGGTTCATGGAAGGTTTGTGGAAGTTCTTTTTCGAGGCTCTCAGGTCCCCGAAACTAAGATTCTGAACCTTTTTTTGTCCACAAACCTTGGAATTAAGATAGGCCATTAAGCACTACGAAAGAATGTGGGGTGCGGGACGTGTCACATGAACAGTATGATGATGAACACCAACACATTGGGAAACAGTACTGAGGTCAACAATGACAGTTAAAATGTGATCAATGACAGGTGCAAGGTCAACAATGATAGTTGCAAGGTCAACAATGACAGTTGCAAGGTCAACATGGCAGTTGCAAGGTCAACAAGTAGTCATTACAATTACAGACACTGATTGATTTCACAGAGCAATATTTAAATGGTGGAATAGGAATATGGTTACGATGAGTATGGCCCAAGGCGAAGTATTAAAAAAAAGACGAAGAAGAACAAAGAAGAAGAAAGATTAAAGAACAACACGAAGAAACAAGAAAGTGGTTTCTAAAATGACTGAACTATATATCATTGCGTGTTTTTTTATGATTGCAGTTTGAACCAAACTTGGACTTGGACAACAGCCACGATCACGTCATACACGTCATGGCATCATTTGGTGCGAGAGGCCAAGTGTTAAAGATCGTAGTACCGATTTGATGCTGCAGTCAAAGGCCAACAATCATCTACGACACAAAAATTAAGGGCAACCATGATGGCGATGGGAGTTCTGTGAATGGTCTAAAAACACGTGGGTCACCTCACAAAAAGACACAGTTGCGCATTTCCGCTTGTGTGCCATCTTGATTTGATGACGTCAACTTCCGCCAAAGCAGATCACTATGGGCACAATGTGGCCCCATCAGCTGCTGCTGCTTTTGTCCCTTTTGTCTTCCACTTCCTCCTTCCTGTCGTCGTCACATGCGCATGACAGAAAAAACAGCTTCCGGACTCGACAGTGGAGTTTGAAAGAAAGCTTACTGAACCTGTTGTCTCATTCTGACCACCACGTCCGAAGCACACAGCTCGTTCTGGCCGAAAAGAATGGCCACAACAGTGGCTGTGATAATTGCCAGACGTCCAGGAATACCGATGGTGGGGAGACCTATTTCTCCAAAGTTAGCAGTCTGTCCTCTTATCAACAGTATGAAGGTAACATTGCTTTGAACCCAAACTTCAGAAACATTCCGAAAAGTCAGTTAATACAGTTCAGTGCCCTTCTCCATTCGCCAGAGGAAACTTCACGGAGTTCGTCTGAGGGTAGCGATCAGTCTTTCAGTGCTGAAGAGCGACATTGGGGAGATTTAGTGCATGCTGAGAAAAGGACCTGGCAGCTGCCCTATTTAGAAAGAGGACCTTCTCAGAATAGTGTTGGTTTTGATTTTAGAGAACATAGTGATAATAATAAACTGCATCTGCCTCAAGAGATTTTGAGGTCCGCAGGTCATGAGAATGATGCGTTTGAGGTGGAGTCTCTACAGGAACAGTCGGATATGGACAATAAGGCATCTTCTAGCTTTGGTCCTTCCTCCAGTGTAAACCTGCCAGTAAGATCGCACTGGCTCCAAAGGTCTGACAGCTTTAGGACTATAAATTCTGAAAGATCTGTTTCTGAGTCTGATTATTACACTGAACCTAATTCGAGAGGAACAGATGCACTATCGTATGATATCTATGGCGTTCCTGGCCAGGCCTCTTCATCTTCTGGTGACATTTCTTTTGCAAGCCAATTGTTAAACGAGAAAGACAGCAGAGTTGAATCAGAAGACAATGTAGATGATGATGATGATGATGATGATGATGATGGTACAGGAGAAAAACATGTAGCCCAGAGGCCTGAACGGTCAGGGATAAGTTTGACCTCAGACGATGAGACCCCATTGGAAAATTCATATCCCTGGACATCCAGCAGACAGAATGTTGACTTGAGAGCTCCTGCGTCAGAAGGATCCTTCGACCATAACAATGCTGTTGTCGATGATGATCTCGACGTTACCGTTGAGGATGACGTTGACACGGACGACGACAAAGTTTTCAATATTGATGATTTAGGTTACAATGCTGAATACGACGACCATTTGAAAGACGATGAAGCTGCCGATGACGACAGTGTAGACAGCGTCTTATCAGAAGATTCGCCAGTGGATGACGCCGTAGGTGACGAAGATAGACGAATACGAAAGCGAAAGAAGAATAATAAACGGAGAAAAAATCGTGTGTGGAAGGCACCGGAGGATCGGCAGAGCAGAGAGGAAAATAGGGAACATGTGTTTGAACAGCCGGGCACGCAACAAGCGAGAAAAAGAAGCCGGCAGCAGAGACAAGACATACATAGAGGCAGCGAGGATGCAGTTCGTCACACTGGGGCAGACCGTGAAGCGAGAGAAAGAGGAGAGTCCAGCAGGGATAATCAGTACAGAAAGAAAGAGGACGGGGAAGAAAGAGACAGCGAGGAACTAGACAAAGAGGACACAGATACATTTGAAGGAGACAGAGAAGAATCAAACAGAGAGAAACTAGACATAGATGAAGCAAGCAGAATGACGGACAAACGCTGGGAGCACATGGACATGCACAGAAACGTGTTTCCTGTACGGGCACGACGACCGCCGGCCTATCTTCTTGCAGCAGATGCGCAAGTTCCCTTTCAGCAACATGGTGAAGCTGTCCACTGGCTGCACGGGGACGCTGGTTACTCCCAGGCACGTGCTGACCGCCGCCCACTGCGTGCACGACGGCGTTAGTTTCCGGGACAATCTGGAAAAGCTGAAGATGGAGATCCCGGACACCATGGGCTTCAAAGACTACTACGCTCAGAAGATCATCATCCCGCAAGGCTGGCTGCGGCACAACAGCTCGTGGAGCAGTCAGCAGACGCTGTATGAAGACTACATGGGCTACAAGCGAGCTGTCTACGATTACGCCGTGGTCAGGCTCAAGCTGGCCGTGGCTGGACGCACGCGCTTTCTGCCGTTGGCCGTGCCGCGGCCCGAGGTCCTCCGCATGAACTTTCACTTCCTGGGCTTCCCTGAGGACGAGAGTCAGCTGTGGCGATCCGTCTGCGTGGACTCCATGGCCCTCGGCGACGGCAATCTCATCATGACCAGGTTGGTACACGTTCCTACTTTGTGATGATGATGGCGATGATGGTGATGACGATGATGATGATGATGATGATGATGATGATGATGATGAGAGGGGGTAAAGAGAAGGGAGGAGGAGGAGTTTGTGCCCCAAATATTTTTAAATTATAGATGAAAACTGAAATTAGTGGGGAGGGTGGGGGAGAGTGGGGGAAGGAGAGAGAGGAGGAGGAGGTGGATACAGAGAATGAGAGAGAGAGAGCTAGAGGGGAAGGAGGAGGTATGCGACAAGGTTAGCAAGAATCTAAAACCCATTTCTCGTACTTAAAGACGAATGAATGAAAAATGGTGAAACTTTCCAAATTATTGTTGTTCTAAAATATCACACACACACACACACACACACACACACACACACACACACACCCACACGCACACACACACCAACGTGTATAAGCCGATCAATCTGGAATGTTGCCAAAACGGAGTACAACTTATGACTGACGTACAGGATTGAGGGATAATCTGCCCTGCAAACTTGATTTTGTTTGTAACGCAGCTTATTCACAGGCGGCGGAAGCGGGGGGGGGGGCAAGAGGGGCACTGGCCCCCCCCCCCCCCCCCCCGGGGGGCAAAACCTATACATTTGCCCCCCCCCCCCAATATTCAGCCCCTCAAAAAACATTTGGGGGTTCAAACCAATATTTTCCCCCTTTCTCTGGACTGATGCAAGTTAACAATACCTGTGCTGAGACCATTTTCACAGCACTGAAGGACTGCTTGATCAGAATTGACTTGCCAGTGCAAAACTGTAGGGGCCAGGTCTACGACGGGGTGAGTAATTTTCAGGGTCATGTGTCAGGAGTTGCAAAAAGATTCAAAGATGAGATCCTTGCTGTGACTGAAGAGCTGGCGACAGTTCTTCAAAGAAAACAAACGACTTGTGATGACGCAGTAAACGATGCTGACATTTGTCTGAGAACACTGGAAAGCATGCGGCATGAAGATTGTTATGAGACATTTTTTGCTGACATCACAACAAAAGCTGCAAATTTGTGTGATGAGCCCTGCGTTCCTTGACAGAAGCAGCCTCCACGAAGACTGGACGATGGCTCACAGGGTCACAGCTACTCTTGTCCATCTGCTTACTACAGACAGCAATACTGTGAGGCCTTTGACAACATCAAAGAACATTTAAAGAGCCGGTTTGATCAAATAGCTCTCGACTTACCAAGAAAAATTTAAGTTCTTCTAAATGATGGAGCAGCAGGGAAGAGACCAGAAATCCCTCAAGAAATCAATGATACATCTTCCGCTGACATCGACTTGGACAGACTCAAAACTCAGCTAGAACTCCTCCCACATGCACTGGGTGACACCAGGAAGGCGGCTAACTCTAGGATCACCAGCTTCCAAGCAATGCCGGATGAACTGAAAGCTTCTGACACGGACGGATGCCGAGTGAAGTGGATAAACTTCTCAGACTGTACTTCACCATCCCAACCATAACTGCAACGGCTGAACGCAGTTTTTCAGCCCTAAAGCGGGTAAAAACATACCTTCGGGCAACGATGACGCAGGAGCTTCTAAATAATTGTCTTATAATGCATGCGTTCAAAGACAAAGTAGATCAACTAGACCTAGCGCAAACTGCTTACGAATTTATCAATAGAAATGAACGCCGTCAGGCATACTTTGGAAAATTAACGGTGTAATTTTCCATGCCAAATGACATGCATGACTGCTGTTTTTGTTACTGTGATAGATCAACATTGTCAGGTCAGTTTCTCTCCCTTTCTCTCTACCTCCCCCCCCCCCTTTCTCTCTCTCTCTTATATGCACAGTTGTAGAAATATGTGATATATCTTTTTTTCTCTCTCACATAGTGTCTATGAAAATTGTTCAAATTATTTGGAGTAAATGTCCAGGGCCGGACCCAGGTGTGTGTGTGTGTGTGGGGGGGGTTACCTGGGTTCCGGACCCCCCCCCCCCTCCAAATTAAAAAAAAATGAATTTTTTTAATGCAAAGAGTTTCATTTTTTTAATGTTTTTAAGACATTGCAGTTTTTAGTCACTTTTGGTCCAAAGTACAAAGAGTTATTTAAAGTCAATTCAATGGAAATCCATTTCAAGGGATCCTTTAAAACGTCCAAAGCGTTTTCCCGTTGAAACGACCAAGTAACCCAACCCCTCAGCCTAAATTAGTAAATGCAGCCATATTTTCCTGTTCTGGCCGCAAGCCTCTTCCAGCACCTTCACCCTGATACTGCCATAGTCCACCAAAAACGACTTTTTAGAAATATTAATTAAGATGCTAAGTTGATAATTATGACAATTCGTTGTAACGAACACCCATTGAAACGACCATCGCTGAATCGTCCAAAAACATCGTTGAAATTGAAACCCTTGACAGTGAAGCTGCAGAAAAGGACAAAAGAATCGATGCTTACAGGGAAATCAAAGAGGTCAGTAAGTGCATGTCTTCTATTAGAAGAGAGGTCGACACAGCGTTCGTTGCCTGGTTTGGTGAAGTCAGCAAAATGGCAAATGCTTTTACAACTGGTGTTATTGTTCCTCGTCAAGCATACCGACAGATTCTCCGTGACAACCAACCTGCGGCCACTCCAGAAGAATATTTCAAGATTAGCACTTCCATTCTTTTCTTGGAACACCTGTCAACCGAATTGGACTCGAGGTTCAAAAATGCTGGGCTAGCAGTTGATGGTCTCTGTCTGGTGCCAAGCACTTTAATAGACAACCAGGATGGTTTCATGCAGGTTCCAGAGGGGGTGAACACACTGGCAATGTTGTGGGAGTCTGACCTACCAGACAACGCTACCCTTGATGCAGAATACCAACGGTGGGTTTGCAAATGGCGAAGTACTGCTGAGAATGCGACAGCTATCATCCCATCCACGGCATCAGAAGCACTGAAACATTGTGAAAGGGATTTTTATCCCAACCTGTTCATCATGCTAAAGAATCTTTGCACCCTGCCTGTCACTACTGCCGAGTGTGAGCGTTCAAACAGTCAGTTGCGCAACCTGAAAAACTACCTGCACTCTACAATGGGGCAACAGAGACTCAATGGACTTGCTTTACTGAAAGTGCACAGGGATTGCACAGGGACTTCAAAGAGGCAGTGAACTGTTTTGCCAGAAGATACCATTCACAAATGGTAATAATGCCGAGGAACCTATTGCAGCAAGACAGAATTAAGTGAAAGCAGGGCGATGATGTTCATAAACTACAAAATAAAGCTTTATACCGTTAACGATCAACAAAAAGTAGTGAATAATAATAGTATACAAAACATCTCTGCTGATAAATAAATTTTTGTGTGTGTGAGTGTTGTTGTTTTTTTAAGGGAGGGGCAGATGATAATTTTTGTACCCCAGAGTTTGTCAGTTCAATTGTTCAAAAAGCTCAATGTCCCAGACCATCACAAATGTCTTTTTCAAGGTTCAGATTGCACCAGATTGCACCATTTTGCATCCTTGAAAAAAAATTTGCGGGGGAGCATGCCCCCGGACCCCCCTAGAAGGCTCGGCGCTTCGCGCCTTCGCTGAATCTGTAACCCCCGCCACCCCTCTCCCACCTCGACTTTTCCAAGGTCCGGCCCTCATGTCAGTGAATAAAATGTGTGTGTGCCCCCCCAATCCTGAGCAGCTTCCGCCGCCTGTATTATTATACAGGTGTGTAAAATTTAAACACTTGTCTACCCCATTTTTCGACAAAATGGGAACATTCGATTTCTTGATATTTACGGTTGCGCCATACTGTTTTCGAGTGGAAAATATATTTTAAAAAATGGGGAAGACTTTTGCTTCCCAATTTTTTTCTATACCCCATATGTTACCACGTTTATATGACAAAAATCTCAAGTTGTGCGGTTATATAAAAACACATATACACATACATACACACACGCACACACACACGCACTTAAACAACTAAGGCACGAAGTACAAAGCTGTTAGCCAAAGATACATTGACAGTGTTATGTCTAATACGGGTTTTACGTAGAAACAGACATGACGATTCCTGTACATTGGCTCTATTTCAAAATGCCCGGGAGACTTCATTGTTCCATTTCCGCTGCTATAATGGTTTCTTGGGGTTCGTGGGTGCATGTTTGCCTTCAGTCGTGGGTACAGCTGCACTGTGGCTGCTGGGAAAGTCAGCCACACAGGTGAACCATCTCTTCCAGTATGCATACACCCGGACATACATCATCCTATGTATAAATAAATAATTGTAAAATATGTTGAATTAATGAATGAATGAATTGATTAATTAATTAACTGATTAAAATCACTATCGTCATCATCATCATCATCATCATCATCATCATCATCATCATCACTATCGTCATCATCATCATCATCATCATCATCATCACCATCGTCATCATCATCATCATCATCATCATCATCATCACACCCATTGCACACCTCTAATCTTCGCTGCGTAGCGTGAACAGGATATATCGTAATATCGCCAAGATAATAACTTGAGTCCGCTATAAGCGGACGAGGCTACCTGCGAAATCACGGAAAAAGCGCAATTTCACTGTAAATATATACAGAATGTTGCTCTACAACATTCCGCTCTTTCCGTCTCAAAAACTAAATTGGCTTGTTGGATTCTTAAATTGCATGAAACCAAGTGAGGACACTATCCGGCGTCAACAAACGGTTCAAAAACATTGTCAAACGGTTCGTAAAAGACAGTTGACCTAGAAACTAATACAGTTTGACCTAATTCGTCCCCTAGAGGAGACGAAACTTACATTTTTCTATTTTCATGAGTTCACTGCAGTCAAATTGCGCTTTTTCCGTGATTTCGCAAGTAGCCTCGTCCGCTCATAGCGGACTCAAGTTATTATCTTGGCGATATTACGATATATCCTGTTCACGCTACTCAGCGGTACTTTCAACTGTATCTTGAAAGCGCTGGTAGCCATGTGCATTACCTCCATCATCACCATCGTCATCATCATCATCACCATCGTCATCATCATCATCATCATCATCATCACCATCGTCATCATCATCATCATCATCACAATAATCGGGGAAGACCTGGTAGTACAGCTGATAGGGAATGCTGGTTTGCTATGCCGAAGGTTGGGTTCGAAACTCCGTATGAGGACACCGCGGGCTTTCTCCGGGTACTTCGGTTTCCTCCCTCCCTTAACTAAAGGTACTGGATGCAGTCAATCTAAAATTAAAAAAAAATAAAACTTTATTTCCCCTTCAACTTCTGTAACAGAGATCTTTTTCTAATCGCCACGCTTTAAGTTCCAGCGAAGGAAAAGCGAATGACAGCATCCTGCATTATTATTATTTTTTTTAAATTATTTTTTTAAATTCTATTTATTATTATTATTAGTTGTTGTTGTTGTTGTTGTTGTTTTATTCTTTTTGTGTGTAGTTGTTGCTTATTCAATTAGCAAGTATGGACAATTTAGGCTTAAAGAAAGACTGATGCCATTTTTCAAACTTTTCACTAGATAATACGATAATGATGATGATGATGATGATGATGATGATGATGATGATGATGATGATGATGATGATGATGAGGCTTATGATGATGATGATGATGACGATGACGACGACGATGATGACGACGACGATGACGACTACGATGATGATGATGATGACGACAGGAGAGCTTGTTAATCCACATTATTTTACGACCGTCGTCGAAAATTGCTGACATGGCTGTGACGCTAACGGGGACTCCCCCAATCAGGTCACAGTAGGCAACTAGGCACAGTCTTTGTTGGCCTATTTAAGCCAGCTGGAAGCGTTGTAGCTTGTGCATTCAGTGTTATAAATATTCTAGGCTAATACGGTGCGAGCGCGCGCGCGCGTGTGAGTGTGTGTGTGTGTGTGTGTGTGTGTGTGTGTGTGTGTGTGTGTGTATGTTTGAGATAGAGAGGGAGTGAGAGAGAGAGAAATAGAGAGAGACAGATTCAGATCCGTAGCTCAGTAGAATAGCGTTCGCCTGGCAGACCAGTGTCTCAGGTTCGAATCCCGTGGTGCGCTAGTTAAAGTGGTTATTTTGGCTCCGTATTTTAGCCGTATGGTTGCTCTGGTGGTTCAATATTCACACATTCACCTGCACACACTCACACATACGCACACACACGCACACCCACATACGACCATTTTAGCTCTCTCATACCCACACATACAAAACCGTGTTGCACGGGACATCGTTGCACGTTATTATTTTTTTATGCGTATAATTATTTCGTTGCTGTCAATTATTTGAATAGCGAAAAAATCTATAATTGGATCAAATTATATTCCCACCCCCGAGGTTTGGTTATGTACTTCTTGCACGCACATGCTGCATCATCATCGTCGTTGCCGTCATCATCATTAGCTTTTTCATCGCCATCATCAATATCATCATCATTATCTTCGCTATCATCTCATCGTCATCGTCATCATGTTACACTCGGTTTGATGATGGTGTTTTCTTTATCAGTATCTGATTCAGCCCCGATGCTGAAGTCCTGATAAGGTGTGTAACTCAGATTCGTTTATCCACGCAGCCCGCTCAAACAGCATACAAGTCACAAAGTCGACGTATGAAGTTTTCCACTTTTATTCAGCATACATCAACAACAGCATACAATCGCTCAATCGCCTTTCCACTCTCAAATTCACTTTCCAAGTCACTATCAACAACAACTTTTTTCACAACACACAAAGCATCGAATATATAATTTTTTCTATCCTTCGAGATGACGACAGTTTGTTCTAGAAATGACGCATTACAACTAACCAATCAGAATTAAAGATCATCATCACTGACTTACGTCATACATCTCTCCACACATACCCCGAACCTTCTCTTATTTCGACAATCATCCCGAAACTTCGATCGATAGTAAACAAGGAGATCCAGAGTATTCTCCATCATTATCGACCAACGAAAATTATCCACGTTATACAAAGCCTCTCCTAACAACAATGCAAACTCAAATCAAAGGTAAATAAACTCCATTATTGAATTCTTTGCAAAACGAAACGATTAGATCTATCGTGCGCGCTTCCGACGTACTACCATTCGCGTTTCAACGTAACATAACCCCCCACTCAAGAAGAAATTTACCCAATTTCTTTCAACACCGTTGAAACGTAATGCACAAACAATGTCCAGAATTAAAACTTACTTCAGACTGTCTCATTTACTGTCAATGTTCTCAGTTTATATACACAGAGTCCATGTTTTTCATCCGCAAGTCTTTCTGGATACTGTCAATGTTCACAGTTCATTCACACAAGGTCAATGTTTCTCATCTGCAAGTCTGTTTAGATATTGCCAATGTTCACAGTTCATTCACACAAGGTCAATGTTTCTCATCTGCAAGTCTGTTTAGATATTGCCAATGTTCTCCACACAGTCAATGTTCTTTCAACCGCAAGGAAACGACGCCCTCGTCAGTTGCGGTCGTCATCGGCCCAGGGTCAAAGACAGTGATCTCGTGGGCTTTCCTGGAGTCAGTGCATCCTCCGTTGTCTTCCTCTTCCGTCGGATGTCCGACGCAGTCGACGTTGTCAGCTCCCAGAATGCATTCGCTGGGTCTCACGGTCAGGTTGGCTTCTGCGGGACGGTGGAACAGCTCCCTCAAGGTCTGCAGATGCTCCTTCCAGGTCTGGGTGTGGACTTCATGTTCGACCAAAGTCGTAGAGCCTAGGACATCACTGAAGCTATGGGGAAATTCGCCCATAAGGTCCTTGAGCTCCATCTTTTGACCTTCCGTCAAGCTTGGTCCTAGCTTAACATCATCGATGCCTTCTTTGCTGTGGAAGTCTCCAAGTTCCAACAGTTCCTCGCTGTCAAAGCTGTTGTCGGTCACAGCTGCTGTGGCTGCATGCACAGTTTCTGATGGCCTTTCCACGTACAGCTTAAGGAGGTTGGCGTGGTATATCTTGGAATGCTGACCGACCTTCACCTTGTAGTCGTTGATCCCCACCACGGTCTCCACTTCGTACGGGCCTTTCCACTGCATCAGCAACTTATTATGATCGGTAGGTAGCAGCACCAGCACTTTGTTGCCAGGTTTGAACTTCCTGTTCACAGCCCTACGATCGTAGTAGTGCTTTCCACAGTCTTGGGACTTCTTCAGGTTTTCTCTGGCTATCTCGAGAGTCTGCTCCAGCTTCTCCCGTAGCTCAAACACGTACTGGTAGCTGTTCTTCACCTCTGGGGTGTCTACTTCTTTCGTCCACAGTTCTTTTAGGATGTGCATCGGCCCTCGGATGGTTCTTCCGTACAGCAGCTCGAACGGAGAGAAGCCGGTGGACTCCTGCGGCACTTCTCTGTAGGCGAAAAGTAAGGCGTTGATATAGCGATGCCATTGTCTGGGCTGCTCGCTGCACAGTTTCTTCAGGGTGGACTTCAGCGTAGCATTGAACTTCTCGACAAGCCCGTTGCACATCGGATGGTAGGGTGTCGTAGTCAAATGCCGGATGCTCAGCAGTCTGTTGACCTCCTTCATGCAGTCAGAGACGAACTGCGTCCCGAGGTCTGTCAGAATTTCTTCGGACACTCCAAGTCTACTGAACATGTCCACCAGTGCCTCTGCTACAGATTCAGTGTCAATCTTCTTCAGTGGCACTGCTTCTGGGTACCGAGTCGCATATTCCACTAAAGTCAGTACCCACCGATGACCTTCTTCACTCGGAGGTCTTATTTCGCCGATTAAGTCTAAGGCCACCCTCTTGAAAGGTCGGTCGATCAGAGGCATCCTCTGCATAGGCACTTTCGGGACCCTTCCTCGAGGTATGGTCTTCTGGCAAATGTCACATGATCGGCAGAAACGGCTGACGTCCGCATGAAGTCCTGGCCAGTAGAACACCGCCTGGATTCTGTCTGACGTCTTTTTGATACCTAGGTGACCTCCCATGATTGAGTCATGTGCTACTTCCATCGGCGCCTTAGGGGTAATGGTACCAAGACTTGACGTAGTGGTTTACCTCCGTTGACCCTCGGATGCTGGAAGATTCTGTACAGGATCTTGGCCTTCACCTCGAAATAGACCGTGCCACTGCCCTTGGTCACGTGGTCTTGGCGGTTCCTGTACTTGTTTAAAGTGCTGTCAGCTTCCTGGAGCTGGATCAGCTTATCTCTGTCCACGATGGCAGCTTTGGAGTTGTCGGCGACCTTCAGTGGCGTAGACGTTTTGTCTCTCTTGGCCTGGGCCCTGGTGGTGACAGCACCGACGATCTCTGGTCGGCCGGGCTGAGCCGGAGTAACCACATTGTCCCGTAGCAGCTCTGTAAGGTCTCCATCGGGAAATGGCAATGGATCCTCCTCCACAACTTCGACGTGTTGAGTTGAGGCAGGACTCCACTCTGGATCGGGGTCGTCGGGTCGTCTCGCGCCGTCGATATTCCCGATCATCAAATCGTACAGCGGCTTCTTCAGGCAAACCGCTTCGACTTCGCCTATGTAGAAAGGGGTGTTGACATGAATCTTCGCAACTGGCGCTCTCACACATTTGCTGTCGGCCATAAGTGTCCATTTTGAATCGCCAGTGAACTGTTCTTTAGCGATTAGGTCTTCTCTGACGATGACCCCACTGCAGCCAGAGTCTCTTAAAACAGTCACTTCATGATTTCCGACGCGTCCCTTCGAAACTGGCATGTTCTGGACGGTCACAGCTGCGCTGGCGACGACGGGGATGGATTTTCCGTTGGCAAGGAGAAGTTGGCCATCGGTCATGCACTCTTGCACGTCGGCAGGAGTAGCTGTGCGCTTGGTCTCACTCGGAAGAATGACGCTCCCGCCGCACACCTGATGGTCAGATCTACTGGTTTGCCGTTGATTGGAGAACCGCCTCTGCCGGTTGCCCGCCGCTGCGTTGTCCGTACTGCTCCGCTGTCCGCTACTTTTGTTTTGAGGAGAATTAGCCGCCCTGTGGTCTGTAGCGTTGCAGGTGAAACAGCCTCTTGAATGCCCTTCCCTGGGAGGAGGCGTGGAGTCTGTCTGTCTCTGGCTCGTCTGGCTTCCCTGGATCTGGTTCACATGGTTTCCAGTCTTCTGAAAATGTTTCGTCGCGCTGGGTGGCCCCAGGGTTTTCCCATGAGCGATGAGATATCTTTCAGCAGCCTCAGTCACATCTGTAAGCGTCTGCAGCTTTTGTTCTTCTAAGTGGGTCGCTAGGTCCTTGTGACAGGCATTGAGAAATTGTTCTTTCACAATCAGGTCATGGAGACTGTCGTAAGACTTCCTTTCGCCTGATAACTCCACCCACTTGTGTAGATATGACGACAGGCGCTCCACAAACTGCTTTGGCGTCTCGTCTGACTTAGGCCGGCATTCACGGAAGCGTTTACGGTAGCCCTTCTCTGTAAAGTTGTAGCACTGTAATAGGGCCTCTTTCAAGACGTCGTAGTTTTTGGCGTCTTCATTCGACAGTCTGGTGTAAACTTCGAGCGCTTGCCCTGTCAGAAGTGCACTTAGTCGAATCGCCCAGTCTCGAGGTTGCCAGTTGGAGCTTTCGGCGAACCTTTCGAATCTCGCCAGATAGCTGTCGATCTGGTCCTTCCCGTCGACGAACGCTGGCAATTTTGGAGCCGTATGGTCGTTGGTGACTTGTGGCGCATGCTGATTGTTCTGGATACGCGCCAACTCTAGCTGGTATTGACGCTCAGCCTCTCTTTCCTCTCTTTCTTCACGACGTCGTTGCTCTTCTTTCTCTTGCCGCTGCTGTTCAATTTCTCTTTCTTCACGACGTCGTTGCTCTTCTTTTTCTTGCCGCTGCTGTTCAATTTCTAGACGCTTCTGTTCTAGTTCTAGTTATTTTTCTAGACGCTTCTCTTCCAATTCTCTTTCTTCACGGCGACGCTGCTCTTCTAATTCTCGTTCTTGTATTCTCTCCTGGGATTTGACGTACTCCGTCAACTGTTTCCCTTTTAGATTCAGTTGAATCCCTTTCTGCCAGAAGTCAGCCATCTTGATGCTTCTGGAAAGTTCTTTTTCTGGAAAGTTCTTTTCTGGAAAGTTCTTTTCTGGAAGGTTCTTTTCTGGAAAGTTCTTGACTGTGCTGCACCCTTCTAGACTGTTCTAGAACAGCACGCTTTCTGCAGTAGCGCTGATGCTTGCCACTAGTCGCTTTCGCTGACGCAGGCCCCGCTGTCCTCGTCGTATGCGACGCTGCACCACGCTGGTGTTGATGTACACGCTCCTGTGCTGAAGTAGACGCGACGTCCGCTCGCCGCTCTCTGTAACACTGGCGATGTATCTCCGAGACTGTCCCTCGACGTAGTCTTACGGTAGCCACGTAGTCCCGATCTGTTGTTCGCTCACGAAGCAACTCTTCAGCGACTACACGCCCTTGCAGTCAACCCGAACCTATCGGTGATGTAGTCCCAGTATGTTGGCCCCTCTCGACGCAACTCGTTGGCGGCTACCCTCGATGACTGCCTCT
>CM072514.1:85717080-85719580 GCA_036898135.1 Oncomelania hupensis | reverse complement strand
TCGTTACTTTTCTACACGTCAATACCATTGTAAATTGTGTAGTCCTGTATTAAGTCCCCTCTTTACAATACAATACAATACAATATAATACAATTTATTTATAAATTTATTCATTTCTTATATAGAGCTTAAACATGGACTCTCACAGCAGACATCAACGAAGATTACAAAGCAAGGAGATGAGGTGCTACAAAAGACTTCTGGGTATTTACTATACCCAACACATCACCATCGACAGACAGACCATCACACAAGCCATTGGACAACACGATGACCTGCTCACAGTGGTGAAAAACGGAAACTACGATGGTATGGCCACGTCACCAGCTCATCGGGTCTTGCAAAGACCATCCTGCAAGGCACAGTGCAAAGAGGTAGAAGAAGAGGGAGGCCGAAAAAGAGGTGGGAGGACAACATTCGAGAATGGACTGGCTTGACATTGAGCGAAGCCATCAGGGTTGCTGAGGACAGACAAAGATGGAGTACGCTGGTTAAACGATCTTCTCTGGTGCGCCAACGGCTTTCGAGTTACGGGATAGGAATGGATAGGATAGGATAGGATTGTATAGGATAGGATTTAGCGCTTGCCCAGCACAAGGCCCTGGCCGATACAGGGTCTAACTCAAGCCGCTCGAGGCGCTCACTTGCAACATTTTGGGCGCATAGTCTGCGCCCGTGGATGGGGAGAAAGGACCTAGTGCCTACTAGGTGTATTTGTGCAGCCGGCACTCACCCGTCGAGGACATGAGTGTCAGGATCTTTAAAGTCCATGCGATGGAATGCGTGCGTACGCAGACTAGACCTCAGTTCATACTCTCATCCGAAGGAGTAGGAGCGTAGTGCCTCAGGGTAATTTTATTTATTTATTTATTTATTTATTTATTTATTTATTTATTTATTTATTTATTTATTTATTTATTTATTATTTAGAAAGACAGGACCATCAGTCTACATTCCAAGGTAAGGCTGCTGCGCTCCCTTGTCATCTCCAGCTTCCTATATGCTTGCGAAACATGGACCCTCACAGCAGATCTCCAACGAAGAATACGAAGCATGGAGATGAGGTGCTACAGAAGACTTCTGGGCATTTCCTATACCGAACACATCACCAACGACGAAGTCCGGCAGACCATCACACAAGCCATTGGACAACACGATGACCTGCTCACAGTGGTGAAAAAACGTAAACTTCGATGGTATGGCCACGTCACCAGATCATCAGGTCTTGCAAAGACCATCCTGCAAGGCACAGTGCAAGGAGGTAGAAGAAGAGGGAGACCGAAAAAGAGGTGGGAGGACAACATTCGAGAATGGGCTAGTTTGACACTGAGCGAAACCATCAGGGTTGCTGAGGACAGAGAAAGATAGAGTATTCTGGTTAAACGATCATCTGTGGTGCCCTTACGACCTCCGAGTTATGAGATAAGATAGATAGATAGATAGATAGATAGATAGATAGATAGATAGATAGATAGATAGATAGATAGATAGATAGATAGATAGATAGATAGATAGATAGATAGATAGATTATTATTATTATTTTATTAATACTATTACTATTATTGTTATTATTATTATTATTATTATTATTATTATTATTATTATTATTATTATTATTATTATTATTATTATTATTATTATTAAATTAATGTATTTATTTTTTAATTAATATTAATTTGTACAGCAAGGCGTCAACGGGGTTTGAACCACTGCCTGTGCAGGCTGCAATGGTATCGCTTGACATTCCACTACACTGCCTACACCACTGAACTATTTGCGCAAATACAATACAATACAATACAATACAATACAATACAATACAATACAATACAATACAATACAATACAATACAATACAATGGTACTTTCTCTGTGGGTTTGTTACAGGTGTGACGCCGCTGTGGGCAACTCTGGTGCAGCCGTGTTCATCCAGGACCCACCTGGAGGGATGAAGGTGGTAGGGGTGCTGTCCAACACCATCCTGTCCACGGCCCCTCCCTACAGCTCCTTCCACTGGTTCTCCATCATCACCACGCTGACCTGGCCCAAGCTGACCGACATCTGCCGTGAGCTGGGCGACCTGGGGCTGAAGTACAACGTCTGTCCTCCCCGTCGATATATGCGTCGCTCGCCCGTGCCGTCCCTTCCTCTCGTTCCTTTCTTCGGCAAGCGGAGCGCAGCGTCCGACTCTATCTCGTCCGACGTCTTCGGCAAGCCGAACGGAGCGTCCGACTCTACATCGCCCGATTGGTTTTCGTTTACAACGTCGCCCAAGTCGAGCCAATATAAAGCTGCTGCAGAATTCACAAGAGCATCAGGTACCGCCAATCTCCACGAACTTTCCAATAACCTTATTCCGGACAAAGAACGGCAATTAGCAGTCTCAGGCCAGCCCGAAACGCCTCGCAAACTTCATCCAGGACTACAATTATCCGCAAACGTCGATCATCCCCCTGCTGCTTTAGTATCCAGGCTAGTTTCAGTGATCTCAAATAGGCCC
>CM072514.1:85637080-85712080 GCA_036898135.1 Oncomelania hupensis | reverse complement strand
TGGCTTGGTCAATGTGGATCCCTTGAATGGGGATATAACCCCTCACAAACACCTGTTGGGGTTTTAAGTGTGTACCCTAACCATAGTCTACACACGTACCCCTTTTCTACTAGACCATCACTCGGACCACCCCAAAAAAAGTTCCGGAGATTATTATTATTATTTAATAATAATATTAAATAGCGCTTTTCCAGCTCAAGAGCTGCTCAAGGCGCTGGCCGATACAGGATCTAACTCAAGCGGCCCGTGGCGCCAACTTGCAGCCTTTGAGCGCACCGTAATAACGCTCCAGACAACTGAGCACAATCCTGGGCAGCCAGGGATAGGAAAGAAAGACCTAGGTGCATGCTGGGTGTGTTCTTGTCACCGGCACTCACCCGTTTAGGACATGAGCGTCATGATCTTTAAAGTCCGTTATGATGGAATGTATGCGACACACAGACTAGACCTCGGTTTATACTCTCATCCGAAGGGGTAGGAAACGGGAGTAAAGTGTTTTTCCCAAGGACACAACACAATGCCCCGGCCTGGGCTCGAACCCTGGACTTTCAGATCCGCAAGCAAAAGCTCTACCCTTAGGCCACCGTGCCTCCCAAGATTGCAACGGAAGCAAACGGATTTTCCACTCTTACGTCACAAACTCCGAAAATAAGTCTTGGTCTTGATTAAACTTTGACCTATTGCCTTTTGTAATGGTTGACAGTGCATGCTAATACCATATCTTGCGACTGGATGAAATACCACACGTACAAACAGCACACATTTGACACATCTTCATTCCCTTTTCTGCTGCGTTTCACATCCGATTTAGCTTTTCACCACAGGCGCTCACCTTGGGGCCTCGCTAACGGCGTTATAGAGAAGATTGTCGGCCGTCTTGACAGTAAAAATACTGTCACTGTAACTGTAGATTATAGTCACACGACACCGAAGCGTATAGGCGACTACTGGTCACATTATTCTGACACCAGCGAATCAGTTGATGGTAAGGTGAAAATAATATGGTCACACATTGGCTAATCCAGGATTCGAACCAGGTTACTAGTAAGACGCTCTACCAACTGAGCTACCCGGCCCCTCGACTGTCACTGCCAGACACCACAACAGTTACGTTTGCTTCAAAAATATAGGTGAGAGCATCTTTAAGATGCGTAAATGCTCATTTGATGGCCTTTTCCTCAATAATGTGGATTAATAACCTCTTGCATGGTCATTCGATCTAGTGTAAAACGTTTGAAAGGAATTATTTATTTATTTATGACAGGCAATTTAATATAGCGCAGCGCTTTACCTTGGGGTCACTTTCAATCATTAGCCAGACGGCGCTAGTTAATTCAGATTTTATAAAACATTGTCACATCTCTAAATGAAAAAAACAGAAGATGATCCATGTAATCGAAAGCGCTAAAGCCCACGCAACATAACATGCTCAGCGCGTTGTGGTTTTTTTTTTCTTAATAAAAAACCGTGACTAGCATTTCCTTGCTGCGAAATGGTTATTTCACCCTTACCCAGCGCAAATATAAAAATAATAGTTACGTGTGAAATGGTCGTCACTATATGGATAATACGACCTACGCAAGATTTCATTGGATCTAATGTAATTTATTTATTTCATTTTATGTCTTAAAACAATAATCAAAAACAACGCAGGCCTATTATATCGGGTTGAGCTCAGTGCAGTTTCGTTTAAAATCTGTTCATTGTCGCACTGAAAACATCCAACATCCAACAGAATCAGAATATTTATTGTCCCAACCAACAGCACGGACAATTATTTCGCAACGTAAGCTTGCTGTACGGAGGTCATAAAAGAAATTAGATACAACCTGAACTTTGGAGAAAACGCCTTCAGTGGCTAAATGTCCTGCCTGATTTGGAAGGTTAGTGGAAGTTCGCGATCCCAACCCTAGGTTCTTCAACTATTTTTCTTTTCAGTTTAAAAGGTTCAGGAACCAAGTTCGAACCTGAGATTATCGAGAAAAAAACGTTATGCTTAGACCCTAGATTTTAGAACTATTTTTGGCAATGAATTCTTTTTCAAAAAGCAAGATTCAAGATTCTTTATTGTCCAAACACATGGCATGAATATTTGTTTTGCAGTGCACGAAAAGAGATAACAACATCAAAACCATCAAAAACATAGACATACAATATTAATACAAATTTGATATACAAAACAATTTTTTTTAAATTACAATACCACATGTAAGTACTGGTGGAAACCTGATGAAGGTGACGATGGTGATTTAATAATAATAATAATAATAATAATAATAATAATAATAATAATAATAATAATAATAATAATATAATCATAATAATAATAAGAGTAATAATAATAATAAGAGTAATAATAGTAAGAGTAATCATAATAGTAATTATAAAATTAATAATAATAATAACAATACAACTACTAAAAATAATACAACAGCAGCACCAACAGACTAATAATAAAATTATGGTAACAATGATAATAATAACAATACTACTACAGCTAATAATAACAACAACAGGAATGATACAAGACCAAGCTTCATGATGACCTAGGGGAACATTGATTGATTGATTGATTGTTGCTTTAGGTCCAGCGGACTCTTCCGAGCCAAATCAGGACCGCCTAGGGGAACAAAATTAGTGAAGATAATGATAACAACAAGAACGACAATACAACCGAATTAACTAATTGATAAAATCTATGATCACAGGACTAGAAAATATACCACATTCTCACATAATTATTCACGGCAGATAGGGATAAACGCACAAAAGCAAAGTGCCTCCTTAATTACAAGGGTGTGCATTCTTATCGCTGGAGCGTGTCGTTTGCCAGTGGGATGGATGTTGGTAGGAATGTACCCTTGGCTCAACAGATTTGCGTTCTTGAAGCCCGTCGTGCGACACTTCATGGAGAGGAAGCGCCCATCCTTCCCATTTCCGTTGAAAACCGGCCAAATTTTGGATACTGTTTTCGCATGAAGATGTTTTCCTGAAGACTTCTTTCAGGCTTACGCAAAAAAGAGAGATCCGTAGGATCTCATCTTTGATATGATGATAATAATCATTGTTGTCAGGGTGGCGACGTTTGGATACTGTTTTCGCATGAAGATGTTTTCCTGAAGACTTCTTTCAGGCTTACGCAAAAAAGAGATCCGTAGGATCTCATCTTTGATATGATGATAATAATCATTGTTGTCAGGGTGGCGACGTGGTGATCGTCCTTAACGCTGATGCAATAGGACGTTAAGCTTCGTTGTTCCTCTTTCAGGCTTCTTTGTTATGATTGAGACGCGCACGATAGACCTGATCATTTTATTTTGCAAAGCATGCAATAATAGAGTGTATTTACCCTTGATTTGATTTTGGGTTGTTGCTGAAAGAAACTTTGTATAATGTTCATAATTTTCGTCAGTCTATATTGCTGAGAAGCTTCAGAAATTATTTGTTTATTGTCGATCGAGGCTTATAGACCTTACGGGTTAAATCGTAAACCTTACGTAAGGCAGTGCATAGTTCCAGTGACGAGTTTTAATTTGATAAGGTGTTATTGCGTCATGCTGCAATGTTCGAACTTTTTCTCGATTGCAGAGAGGCTGTAGACCTAATGCACTGTCTGCTTGTGACGATGATTTTTGTAATGATTTTCGATAAGCGATCTTGTATGTTGTTGTTGATGTTTGCTGAATAAAGTTGGAAAACCTTACACGACGACTCCTGCTTTGTTGCTGAGTGAACAGGCTGCATGGATAAACGAATTCGAGTTGCACTTATCAAGAATCGATCATCGGGTTTGTATCAACTATTGATATACAACCGTGTAACACTGTTCTTACGTTTTGGAAAATCAGTCTCAACTTGATTTTCGCCACGCCCAGCAGCTACCCTGACGAGCTGATAACACAGCGAAATGACCATATGTGTCTATGATACACATGCACACATGCATTGGAAGAAGAGAACAGGAGATAGATCTACCCTATCATTCTCTCACTCCACGGAGAACATCCTCTAATAAGGATTGTATTCAAGATTCGTTACCCTCCACCAACCTTCCAATAACAACAGGCCATAAGATGTTGACATATGGGCCTCTCTAAATGCGTCAGTGTGAATGTGTGTGTACATATGGGCCTCTCTAAATGCGTCAGTGTGAATGTGTGTGTACATATGGGCCTCTCTAAATGCGTCAGTGTGAATGTGTGTGTACATATGGGCCTCTCTAAATGCGTCAGTGTGAATGTGTGTGTACATATGGGCCTCTCTAAATGCGTCAGTGTGAATGTGTATGTAGGCTACATATATGGGCCTTTCTAAATGCGTCAGTGTGAATGTGTGTGTACATATGGGCCTTTCTAAATGCGTCAGTGTGAATGTGTGTGTACATATGGGCCTCTCCAAATGCGTCAGTGTGAATGTGTGTGTACATATGGGCCTCTTTAAATGCGTCAATGTGAATGTGTGTGTACATATGGGCCTCTCTAAATGCGTCAGTGTGAATGTGTATGTAGGCTACATATATGGGCCTCTTTAAATTTGTCAGTGTGAATGTGTGTGTACATATGGGCCTCTTTAAATGCGTCAGTGTGAATGTGTGTGTACATATGGGCCTCTTTAAATGCGTCAATGTGAATGTGTGTGTACATATGGGCCTCTCTAAATGCGTCAGTGTGAATGTGTATGTACATATATGGGCCTCTTTAAATTTGTCAGTGTGAATGTGTATGCGTCAGTGTGAATGTGTGTGTACATATGGGCCTCTTTAAATGCGTCAGTGTGAATGTATGGGCAGGGTCTTTATCATCTTGGTGAGAGAAAAAAAGACTTTAATAAACCAATCAACCAACCAAGTAACCAAGCTATTGACAGGTAACAGATTTGCATGTGAATGGTTTCTAAGCTATTCAACGCAAATTATACAGGTCCCCAAATCGCTTAAATGCACCTGGGGTGACCCACATGCATGTAGACCCCGGGTCCTTGTTCTTTGTTCTTCGTACTACGGGCTCCAGCGGGTGGTATAAAGGTTTGACCGTATAATCGTATTTCGGCGCAGTTAAGAAGCTGATAAATGACAGTTGAAACCCTTATCTCATCAATTTATTTGAGTCTGTTGTTGGCGTTTTCATTTCAAATACAGCTGTGCCATTAACTTGAAATAAAAGATTATTAATAAAAGAAATAAAAGACCGTAAATAACATAAAATAAAAGGAGAGAATAGTATAGTGAAATAAATAACATTAAATAACTAAAACAAAGAAATAAAGTTATAAATAAATTAAAAAATAAATACATAAATAAATCAATAAATAAATCCACAAAAACCTAAATAAATAAATTAATGGATAAATAAAATAAAAGGAACAATAAAAGAAAATAAAATTAGAAATTTAAAAGAAATAAAATAAAAATTCAAAAATTAACTAAAATAAAAATAAAATTAAAAAAGTTAAAATACAATAAAATACAATAAAAAGAAAAAATAAACAAATACGTATGTTGCCAATTCGTGAAGGGAAGTCTTAAAAATATACTGTAGAATGCAGTAAACAGAAGAAGAAGAAGAAGAAGAAGAAGAAAACTGATGATGATGATGATGTTGATGATGATAAAGAGGAAGAAGAAGAAGAAGAAGAAGAAGAACAACAACAACAACAACAACAACAACAACAACCAGACAAAGGAGAAGAATAAACAGAAGTAGAAACTGTTGATGATGATGATGATAATGATGATGATGATGATGATGATGATGATGATGATGATGATGATGATGATGATGATGATGATGATGATGACGATGGTGATTATGATGATAAAGAAAAAGAAGAAAAAAAAGAAGGATAAATAGATGATGAAGATGATGATGATAATGATGATGATATGATGATGATGATGATGATGATGATAATGATGATGATGATGATAATGACGATGATGATGATGATGATGGTGATGATGATGGTAAATAAAATGAAGAAGAAAAAGAAGGATAAATAGATGATGGTGATGATGATGATGATGATGATGATGATGATGATGATGATGATGATGATGATGATGATGATGATGATGATGATGATGAAACTGATGATGTTGACGTTGGTGATGATAAAGAGGAAGAAGAAGAAGAAGAAGAAGAAGAAGAAGAACAACAACAACAACAACAACAACCAGACAAAGCAGAAGAATAAAAAGAAGTAGAAGCTGATGATGACGATGATGATGATGATGATGATGATGATGATGATGATGATGATGATGATGATGATGATGATGATAAAGAAGAAGAAGACAAAGAAGGATAAACAGATGATAATGATGATGATGATGATGATGATGATGATGATGATGATGATGATGATGATGATGATGATGATGATGATGATGATGATGATGATGATGATGATGATGATGATGATGATGGAGGAGAAGAAAAAGAAGCAGAAGAAGAAGAAGAAGAAGAAGAAAAACAATAACAGCAACAACAACAGCAACAACAAGACGGATGCTGCTACGATTCAGACATGCACGATAGATCCGATCACTTTGTTGTGCAAAGCATGCAGTAGCAGTGTTTTTACCTTTGATTTGATTTTGCTTTGTTGCAAGAAAAGCTTTGTATAATGTTGGTGATTTTCATTGGTCGATATTGTTGAGAATTTTCTGGATTTACTTCTTTATTATAGATCGAACTTCTAGACCTTACGGGTAAAAGCTGGCCGAATCTAAACATTATAAGGCAGTGCATAGTTCCGGTGACGAGTTTTATTTTGATTGGGTGTTATTACGTCATGCAGGAATGTTCGAATTTTCTCTCGATTGCAGAGAGTCTATATAAGTAATGCACTGTCTGCTTGTAGGGATGATCTTTGTAATTATTTTGCAAAGGATCTTGTATGCAGTTATTGATGTTTGCTAAATAAAGTTGGAAAACGTTATATGACGACTCCTGCTTTGTTGCTGAGTGAACGGGCTGTGTGGATAAACGAATTCGGGTTACACATACAAGATTCAAGCTTTGGAGCTGAATGAGCTATCATAGTATATAGTTTCATATCTCTGAGAGTGCGATGTGCGAAGTTTGAATCAGCATTTTGTATTGCGTAGTGTATGTCAGAGTTAGGTGTTTCACGTGTTTTAGGCATAGCTCTATAGCGGAAGAAGTTGAACGGAGCTCTGTGCCTTGGACTGTGGACTGGGGCGGTAGTCTTTGTGGTTAGACGACTATTGCCAGTATTGGAGAGACTGTGACTACCACTATCATTGGATAAGTGTAGGGTCGGTGTCTAAGGGCTGTGTTTTGTGTTTGGAACCACCCAAAGTCTTATGCCTTAATATGGACAAGAATGACCAATGAGTTGAGACAATTATTATAGAAAATTAAATTTATAGTAAATGAGGAGGACTTTTGCTGCCACAGTGCTGTGTGATCTCTGTGCTGAGTGACGTCCTAAGGGTGTGTGCTCTTGTGTTAGAGACCTCCCAAGACCTAGCATCTCGCAAGTGCTAGGGTGACCTATAATCATAATAAGACAGTAACGAACCACCTACTCTCTACAGTGTTGTGTTGTGTTGTGTTGTGTTGTATTGTGGTGTTGGTGTGTCTGTAACTTCACAGGCCGGGAAACTGAAGGTGAGTTGATGCCCAGTATTCTAGTTCCTTTAGTGGCTATACACTCTGAGCATGCGTACGTGAATAAATGATGATGGATGAGGAGGAAAGGGATATGCTATATTTTGATAAATAGCGTTTTATATGATGTTCTTGTTGGTTTGTAAAATGGAATAATGTTGAAATTGTTGCCAAAATGAGGTCATGAGTGACGACGTATTTTAGCATGCTAGAGGGGGGTGAATATGAGAGAGAGAGGAGTGATGAATATGAGAGAGCGGTGACGATGTATTATAGAATGCCAAAGGGTGATGAATGTGAGAGCTAGAGGGGGTGATAGAAATGAGGTCAAGGGTGACGATGTATTATATATTATGATATGGAAGAGGGGTGATGAATATGAGAGAGAGGATGAATCAAGATTGTTGATTAGAAATTGAATTATAATATGCATTTGTATTTGTTTAAATAATCATGTTCATGGGATGTTAATACAATTTATAGAAGGATTATGAAATGTTATGATGCATAAATAAACAGGTCAAGATAGCGGACGGCGGAAGGAGTTATTTCCCATGTATTGTTTATATCTACATGATGAGGTAGCTGATTAAGACGGTTTATTTGTTGACCAGATTGGGCCTAGTGTTTCTGCTACTCCTAGTTCTGCTACAACTACGTTTGATCTACCTGTCTTTGTACCACTACCTCCGCTTCTGTTGCTCCGTCTTCGTTCCACGTTCTACGTACCTCGTTCGACGGTCGACGTACTTCGTTCCACGTTCGACGTACTTCGTTCCACGTTCCACGTACTTCGTTCCACGTTCGACGTACTTCGTTCCACGTTCGACGTACTTCGTGCTACGTACTATGTTCCACCTCTACTTCCACCTGCAGGAGGAGGCAAGACAACGTGCTTGGGGGACCGCTTCTACTTGGGTCGCAGTACGCAGGGCCTCACATACACCCTCAATCATACGCACATTACAGGCACATAAATATAAATATTAAACAGTGACTTTCCACAGTCTGCAACAGGTTGTAACAGTTGGTGATTTTCCTTGAAGTAGTACTTTTAGACAATTTAATTAAACCTGTGTTGGAGATCGTACTGTTAATCTGTGTATAAAGTGTCTACTATTAACTAAATACATCTCGTCAAGGCTTGGTTTTGTATACTTAAGCCCTCAGTTGTATTACCGCATCTTTATTTTCAGATTGTTATTGTATCTTGATTGTGTTGGCATCTAATGTCCAGTGTCAAGGGGTTACGGATTAGACAAGGGAGGTAATTGTTTGTTAATTGTTGGGGTTGTGGGTCCGGATAAGGGTAGGGGTTGGGTTAGATTTCCCATTCTCCTGTATGTGTGCGTTAAATAAAAGTATAAATGTTCTCTGTTCTGTTCTGTTTGTTTATAGTCTTTTACAGCAAGCTGATAAGACATTTTAAAAAAAATAAAAAAATAAAAAAATTGTTAGATTAGATTACCAACAAGAGAGTCCAGCAATACTTTGGACAGTTTGATTCCGAGTTGAAAATCTACATCACTGAAACTGACCTTCCCTTGCAATTCATATGGCAGTAAAGGCTTAATTTGATCACATTCAAATAAAACATGCTGTAATGAGATGGATGCATCACAAACACACTTTACATCTTTACAGTGCTTAGTTTTAATGGCATTGAGCAAAATTCTGTTAGTCATCGTAAGCACAGCTCTTGAGTAACCATTTAATGGATTGTCTTGTTTCTTAAAGTCAAGAGTACTTTTCATTATATTTTCAATTTCATTTTGAATTTCTTTTGAAGATTTCATTACTTCAATGTATCGAGAATTTAATTGTAAAGCACCTTGTTTTGCCCCTTTATCTGCTAATTCATAATAGAAAAAAACACAATGTGATGGTAACCAGCAGAAAGAGATGTATAAATGTTCATCTGGCTTTTGTGTTAGTTTTTTTTAGTTTGAGTTTGCATCCCTCCACTCGCTGTTTGAGCTGAAGTCTCTGATCCCATTCAGGTGACGTGAAAATGATGATGATGATGATGATGATGATGATACTGATGATGATAATGATGATGATAATGATGATGATAATGATAATGATATGATGATGATGATGATGATGATTGATGATTGATGATTGATGATTAAGATTCAAGAGTACTTTATTATCTCAAACAGAGAAATTAAGATGATTTGCTGACAGTACTACAACAAATTGCATTAAATGTGTAAGAAAAGGCCATTACAATCATTCACGCATTAAAAGCTTGCATAATATGATTTGACTATAACGAAGTAACAGGCAACAATAAAGTAATAAAATACACAAAGTCCCCAATTAAAAACAGTTGGAGGGGAAACACAATAAAGACAATCCAACACATACACACATACAAACACAGGTACACACACATACACACACACACACCCACAGCACACCATAACACACTTGTATAGATTCAGAGAGACGCATATTAACGTTTGTTTAATAGCTGGATGGATTTGGGAACAAAGGCAGATCTGGTTCGAACAGTGGAACACTTGGTAACACGGAAACAGCGTCCAGATGGGAGAACGTCATAGTATTACTGTTTGGCCAGAATATGTGTAGTGTCTCCCGCAATCATCATAGCCTTTTGCACAACACGACATTCATACAACTCAAGCAGACTCTTCTGCTGGTCACACATTACTTTGCCGCACACCTTCTAGAGAGGCACTGTGGTCTAATGGTAGTGCTTCTGCTTGCGGATCGGAAGGTCCCGGGTTCGAGCCCTGGCCGGGCCATTGTGTTGTGTCCCTGGGAAAGACACTTTACTCCTGTTTTCCTACTCCTTCGGATGAGAGTATAAACCGAGGTCTAGTCTGTGTGTCGCATACATTCCATCATAACGGACTTTAAAGATCCTGACGCTCATGTCCTAGACGGGTGAGTGCCGGTGACAAGAAAACACCCAGCATGCACCTAGGTCCTTCTCCCCCATCCCTGGCTGCCCAGGATTGCGCTCAGTTGTCCGGGCGTCAGACCCATGCGCCCAAAGGCTGCGGGTGGGCGTCAGTTAGATCCTGTATCGGCCAGTGCCTTGAGCAGCTCTTGAGCTGGTAAAGCGCTATATAAGAACGATTAAATAAATAAATAAATAAACATTCTGTCAAACAAATTCTTGTTCTTCACACTCAACTACTGTCTATACTAGGATCTAAAATCAAATGTAAGAACAGATTCAACAAAACACCTGTATAAGGAGCAGAGGTCGGACTTGTTCACATTCAGAGATCGGAGTTTTTGAGACAGGAAATTCTTGGTTGACATTTTTTTGTGAATGGACGATGATGATGATGATGATGATGATGATGATGATGATGATGATGATGATGATGGTTCATTTCAACAGATCTTTATCACCTATTACAAGGATATTGACAGGCGTTAAACATTGCTCGAAATTACTAAAATACGATCAGACTTCAAAATCATAAGGTATACAATGTAAAAATGCATGCACACATAACTCTTTACATCTAACGCACTCGCATCCCATTTTATTTTACATTGCAAAACTAACATTTAACATAAACCTGCAACACATGTAAACATATATAGATATTACAGTATAAAATTTGTGTCATAAACAAAAGTACATCAAGCACATAACCTCTTCACACACACACACACACACACACACACACACACACACACACACACACACACACACACACACACACACAACCGCAGTCGAACCAATATCTTAAGCAGGATAATAGATCATGGTCACTGCAGTCGGGATCAAACTTCAACGGAAACGAACAGTGCGTCACTTTAAACTACAGGGACGCCTTTCTGAAGGCAGAGACTCAAACAAAGCTGACATAGGGTGGGTTGGATCGTCTTTGATGCTGATGGCCTTGCTTTGCACCCTTCTTCTGGAAAAGTTCGTACAATAAAATCTAAGGTTTTCCAATAATTGTATTGCAAACGTTGGGTACACTATTAAATGATTTTCAGCTTTTAACGTTCATGGACCGATACCAGCAAATAAATGAAAATGTCAGTACCGACTCAATGTAGGCAGAGTTGCACTGTTCTAGTATTTTATCAAGAGAGAGAGCCGAGCTGGTATAACATAAATATTCTCTGCCTACATTTCTTGAAGATCATTTCAACATTGGCTGTAAAGGCAAGCTTACTTTCAATCAGAATGCCGAAATATGTGTATTATTCAACAATTTCTATGGTCCGTCCAACCCCTTCAAAAGTCAATCCACATCTCTTTCGTTTTACCGACATTGAGCTCCATGTGGTTGTTATCGCACCAGGTGATGCAGGCATCCACACTCCGCTCAAAGATTGCGGCTGAGCTGTCTACGTTTGCGGCATCGTCCGAAAACTTGATGATTTGCAAATCATCATTGGAGCTCCTGCAGTCATTGGTGTAGAGAGCCGGAAAATAAAGGGGAGGTAACTGTGCCCTGAGGCGTTCCTGTGTTGATAGTCTTAGTGGAAGAATGACTGAAGGATGCAGAAGAAGGAGAAGATACAGGTTTGTTTGTTTGTTATATAGATTAACGTCCCCGGACACACAAGCGTATAGATACAGGTGAAGATGATGGAAACTTTATACAGTTTGTGTACGGTTGCTAAGGTAGTCGGATGATGATGATGTTGATGATGATAATGATGATGGTGATGATATTGATGATGATGATGATGATGATGATGATGATGATGATGATGATGATGATGATGATGATGATGAAAAAGAACAAGATGATGAATAAGAAGAATAAGATAATAATGATGATGATGATGGTGATGATGATGAATAAGAAGAACAAGATGATAATGATGATAATGATGATGATGATGATGATCATGAAGAACAAGAAGAAGATGTTGACGATGATGATGATAATGATGAAGACGATGGTGATGATAATGATGATGATGACGGCGATGACGATGATGATGATGATGATGATGATGATGATGATGATGATGATGATGATGATGATGATGATGATAAAAAAGAAGAATATTAACAACAACAACAACAACAACAACAACAAGCGACTACAGAGAAAAGTGAGCCAGTGACGAAGGCGAGAAATACTTTATTGGCGGATGCTATTTCGGGAAGGAAAAGGAGGTAATGGCGAATGAACGAGATGCAAACGCAGTTATAAATAGCGGAGAAGAATGCGAAGGAGAGAATGGAGAAGATGAAGAGAAGGGAAGGCAAGACGAGTCCGTTAAGGAGACAAGGAGTACTGTAAACAGAGGGCGCTATCCTAGGGCGGGGAGGGGGGGGGAGGGGATGGGAAGAATGGGAGGGGGGTTTAGAAGGATCGAACACAGTTGTGGGCGTTTGTCACTCACAAGGGAGTCCATAGCCTCTTCCCTCCCACACTGCATCGATTACCTCCCCTTGACGATGCCCCATTTACACCCTCCCGTCAATGAACAGGAAGCCAGTTATTCTATTGCGTCTGTCGCTACAGACCTCCACCCCTGGATTCTCGTCTTCGGGCTAAGACATACATAACTGGATTCCCGTCTTGAATCATCATCATCATCATCATCATCATCATCATCATCATCATCATCATCATCATCATCATCATCATCATCATCATCACCTTCATCATCATCATCATCATCATCATCATCATCATCATCATCATCACCATAATAATAGTAATATTAATAATAATAATAATAATAATAATAATAATAATAATAATAATAATAATAATAATAATAATAGTGTATGCTGTACGCGCCGTATTCCTAAATCAGACTCAAAGAGCGGCGATCTGTAACCAACATGTTAAAGACACTCGACACAACAAACGCGGTGTATAGCCAGGGAGATCGCTATTAGAAGTCGGAAAGGAAATGGATGTTTTAAAAGTTATTTTTGTTGTTGCTGTTGTTGTATACATGTGTAGATTTACCGCATCCAGTACCATTATTGAAGGGATGACGGAAACTGCAGTACCCAGAGAAAACCTTTGGTGACCTCAATAGTCTCGTACCTAAGTCATATAAGTCCGCCCCTTATTATTATAATTCTTCTTCTTCTTCTTCTTCTTCTTCTTCTTCTTCTTCTTCTTCTTCTTCTTCTTCTTCTTCTTCTTCTTCTTCTTCTTATTATTATTATTATTGTTGTTGTTAGTTAGTTAGTTATTAGTATTACACCACTGGATCAACGTCTTGACATTATGACCTACATAACTGGATTCACATCTTCACGCTGAGATCTAAATCACTGGATTCACCTCTTGCCGCTAAGACCTCGATCATTGGATTCACGTCTTGCCGCTAAAGCCCATGCCACACGAGCGTCAAATCTACTGGACTTGACGCGAATCGGAGCAATTTTCGACTTCGAAGTCGGAATTTCATTTTGGCTTGAATTGCGCAGTGCCACACGAAAGTCGCACATCGAGTCAAACTTGAGGGTTATTGGTCTTGAAGTTTTGCTGTACGTGTGTTGTGATCACGTGATTCGTATTCTGCTTCTCATTGGCCAAAAGGTCCGAATCACACAATCGAGACTCGCGGAATTAGAACATGTTGAAAGTCGGCAATCGGAGCCAATTCAAAGAATCTGGATTCGCGATGCACAGGGTGCCACACGACAATCACGGGATTTTGTCGTTATTTCATGAATTGGATTTAAGATTTGACGCTCGTGTGGCATGACCATAAGACCTACATCACTGGATTCACGTCTTGCCGCTAAGACCTACACCACTGGATTTACGTCTTGCCGCTTAGAACGACACCACTGGATTCGCGTCTTGCCGCTGAGGGGCCGGGTAGCTCAGTTGGTAAGAGCGTCTTGCTAGTAACCGAAAGGTCGCTGGTTCGAATCCCGGATTGGTCAACGTGTGATCATATTATTTTCCCCTTTACCAACAACTGGCCCGCTGGTGTCAGTATAAATCGGTCCAGTAGTCACCTATATGCGAAAGTGTCGTGTGACTATAATCTACAAACAACAACAACAACAACAACAACCGCTAAGACCTACACCACTGGATTTGCGTCTTGCCGCTAAGACCTACACCACTGGATTCGCATCTTGCCGCTAAGATCTGCACCACTGGAATCGTGTCTTGTTGAAAGTCTCTATGGTGGTGGCGGTAGTGATGGTGGTGGTGGTGGAAAACAAGGGAGGCCATGTTGCCTGCCTGTGCATACCAGTCAAGGATTTTGTCCAACAGGAACACATTAAAGACAACAACATGAATAATCTGCCAAGCTTTGGCAGCATCCAAAAAGAAAAAAAAATCAACAAAAACGCACAAATGTTGCAGGTTTCGCATCTCCGTCATAACAGGAAGATATTAAGAATTATTTAAACAAAAGCGAATTTTCTTATAGTCTGTTTTACAGTTTGGGCCATAAAAAGTGTCCACATTTTATTGTGCAATAACTGAGATAGAAATTAATATTTTACAACATGTTTTATTCCACGAAGACAACAATGTTAAAGGTTTTGTTCAAACTAATCTTAGCAAAATCTGTGCATTTTCAGAGTCACAGAATCAATAGTTCATGATGTGCTCAATCCATGCTCCGCGTTGTTGAATAACAGCTGCGAGCCGAACGTTGAAGTTGTCCACAACTCTCTGGGACTCTGAAAATGCACAGATTTTGCTAAGATTAGTTTGAACAAAACCTTTAAAATTGTTGTCTACGTGGAATAAAACATGTTGTAAAATATTAATTTCTATCTCAGTTATTGCACAATAAAATGTGGACACTTTTTATGGCCCACCCTGTAAATGGAGGGCTCGTGGAGGTTTACGAACCTTGGGGGTGGGGGTAGGGAGGTGGGTTATCAGATCCCGAACCTAGGTCTCTGAACCTTTTGTTTGTTTTGTTTGTCTTTTTGTCCGAAAGGTTCAGGAACCTAGGTTTTGGATCTGGAACCTCGAAAAAAAGGTTCGTGAACCTTCAGGCACCTTCCAATTAGAGACAGACCTTTATAAAGCACGAATGTGCTGGATTTGCTGCTCATACTGGTATGTTTGTTGTTTACCAACCTTTTAATGGGTGAATCTGTTTAATTGCCTTTTCTTATGCATTTATTGCTTCTTTTTTTTACAAATACTGTCAGCAAATTATGTCTTCAATTTATCTTTTTGAGATAATACAATATTTTGAACCTTGAATCTGTTTCATTGAACGTCCATTCGCCGAAGTGATTTTAGACTTTAAAAAAAGTAAAGGTAGTCCCGTAGCCTTGTGGCCGTAGGGAAGCGCGATGTTGGAGATCACAATTATCTTGGGCCAGCGTAATGAGGGTGATGCCCATCTCTCTCCCTCGCTGCTTTACCTTCCCCACTCTTAAGAGAGTAGGTTCTCAGTCACAGTTGAGTCAACTGGGGGCGTTGTTATTTGTCGCTTCACGTTTTGCGGTCACCCATCCAAGTGCTAACCGCGCTGGACGGTGCTTAACTTGCGACACAGTAGCGAGTGCTCCAACCACTGCGCTATCCGACACCCGAAGGGGTATGTTTGTGTGTCTGTATGTGTTCTTGGGAGGCGGAGGGTGTGAGGGGGATGGATGGCGGGTAGAGGAAAAAAAAGGGGGGGGGAGGCAGGGGGAAGTGTCAGAGTGGTGTTGAGAGGGGGTCATGATGAGAAGAAGCATGCCGTACCGCTACTACTCCGATGCTATTTTTTTTAATTTTATGCATTTATGCATTCGTTCTCATATAGCGCACTTTGAAGCTCAAGATATGCTCAAGGCGCTGGCCGATACAGGATCCAGTTTAAGCAGCCCGAGTTTAATTTCTCAGGAAATCGTCTTTTCGAAGTCGTTCCGTTTTCGTTTCAAGTGTCATGGCAATAATGTTTTAACTTTCCAATCCATCAATAAAAACAAATTGACACTTTGCCTAATAATAAGAGCACTCGTTTCGCGGATTTAATTCAATTTTCTACCTTATTTAGAATCTCATCAAACGAACACGCTTGAACGTAACATTGACTTAATCATTAATGAATGAAGGGAACGTTGTTTTTAAAAAAAAAAAGACTTTGCGTGCATTCATTCATTTTTACCTACCGATGTGTGAATTTTTATGCGAGTGCAAATGTCTCTTTAATTCGAGAGTAAGTGGTTTTTCCAACTAAGCAATTTAAAGGAGATCTCACTTAATTTTTTAAGCAAATTTTAACCGTAGACACGTTTGTGGTACCTGTCAATGTAAGTATTTTTACGGTCATGACCCCCGACAACCGTATCTATACACCCGAATGTAAGTGCCTGTAGCGAGAAACGAAAGGAGGAAGTAAAACGGCAGAATGGGTTTTCCCGTTTGTGACGTAAAGAAGGAGTAGGCTACAAGACTGGTGGAATGTGTGCTGTGTATTGCGTGTGGAATTTCATCCAGTCACAAGATATGGTAGCAGCCCGCACTGACCTCTATTACAAAAGGCAATGGTCCAATGTCTATCAAGGCTAGGAGTGGTCTTTAATGTTTGTGAAATAGGAGTGGATTTTCGGGGTTTTTTTCCGTTGCATTTTCAATGGCACTGGGCAACCTTCGGAAACATGAACTTTGCTTGGCGTATAGGCTGGGCCGACTGCAGTTGTAAAGAAAAAGGGTACATCATTAGACTATGGTCCGGGTAGACACTTTAACCCGCAAAAGGTGTTTGTGACGAGTTTGAACTCCTTCCTTTTAAACGAACATTCTGCTGCGAGGGCTCCAGAACACGGAGAGAGGTACAAGAACGCTTCATTCCTACCGCTATCTCCTCTGTGAATGTAAACTATGCCAGAATTTCTTCCTAGTTCTGTAATGGTGCTGGTGTATTCAACTGTCTTGCTGCACATGTTATACATTCCACCTGACCATGTGTGTGTGTGTGTGTGTGTGCGTGCGTGTGTGTATGTGTGTTGTACAATATTGCAGTCTATATCTACGACTTTACTATTACTGTTGTAATCATTGTTTTTACTGTCATTATTATAATAATAATTTATAATAATAATTTATTTTGTATAGCGCAATTCAAACATAAAATGCTTCACAAAGCGCTTGATCACACGCAGCCACACACAGATACACACGCATAATAAATCTATTCTGCATTTAAAAACAAGACAACATGTAAACCTAGTAAAGGTAACAAACCAACAAATAAAGTATAAAATCAGTCAATCAATCAATAAACTTATATAAAATAAATGAATAATTTCACAGAAAAAATTTAAGAGAGGGACGTTAATACCAAAAGAGGCAGATCAACAATGCCTCATCTAAGATGTAAAGTATAAATGGTGGTGAAATACAGCAGTTTTAAAAGTAGAATAATCGTTGAATAACTAAACATCGTTACAACCTATGACAGGCCAGATGAAGAGAATAAAAGCTTGTGTAATGGCATTAATCTGGTTTAAAAAGAAAACATATTTGTGATTCACATAATAATAGTAACAACACCAATAACAATAATAATAATAATAAATAATAATAATAATAATAATAATAATAATAATAATAATAATAATAATAATAATAATAATAATAATAATAATAATAATAATAATAATAATAATAATAATAATAGCAGTTTCTAATTTCATTTACAGTGAAAACAAGTTAAGAGGGATCAAATGTCATTTAAAAAAGCAAAACAATTTTAAGACAAGTACACGCATACGCACATGCATCCACGTACACACGCATTCACCCACACATTCACAAACACACACATTCACACCCATATTCACACACACACACACACACACACACACACACACCTACACACACACATTTCAGGTATCAGCGCAACAGGGTGTCCGCAAAGGAGGATGTTCTACAGGTGTAAGAGGAAGAGATAGGTTTTCATTTGGGCTTTGAAAGAGTCAAGAGATGGAGATTGGCGAAGGCTGCATGGGAGTTTGTTCCACAGGGTAGGAGCATAGACGGAAAAAGCTCTTTTGCCAAATGTTCCAAGAGAGTAGCGAGGAACTGTCAGAAGAGAAGCATCTTGAGAGCGAAGAGTGCGGGTTGGCTTGTAAGGGTTGAGAAGTTCAGAGAGGTAGACAGGAAAATGTTGGTCATGAAGAGACTGATAGCAAAGAGAGGCAACTTTGTAGTCAACTCTGGCTTTCACTGGCAGCCAGTGAAGAGCAGTCAGAGCGGAAGTGGCGCTAGCGCGTCGGGATTGTTGGAGCACCAGCCGAGCGGCATGGTTCTGAATGCGCTGAAGTTTTTGAAGTTTGTTGATAGGAAGACCAGCCAAGAGAGAGTTGCAATAGTCAAGCCTAGAAAGGATGAAGGAGACAGCAAGCTTGTTGGCAGAATCAACAGAAAGATATTTGCGGATTTTGCTGATACGACGAAGATGGAAATTCAGAGATTTGCAGAGATTGTTGATGTGAGATTCCATGGACAGACTCTCATCTAGATGTACACCCAGATTCCGAGCAGAAGTTGAGATAGGGATAGAGTCATCATTGACTTGCAGAGAGTGTGTCGAGAGCTGGCGGAGCTTGCTGTTGGTACCAATGGCGATGACTTCAGTTTTATCATCATTCATCTTCAGCTTGTTTTCTGCCATCCAGTCTGCGACAGAGCTGATGCAGCGTGACAAATCACCAGCAAGGCTGGGGATGTCAGCTGGAGGAGCGGAGTTGTGAATTTGAGAGTCATCAGCAAAGAAATGGTACAGATGATCGAAAGTTTTGATGATTGAGCTGAGAGGTTGAGTGTACATGGGGAAGAGGATAGGTCCAAGAACAGAACCCTGTGGAACTCCAAACCTCAGAGGAAAAGAAGAAGACTGAGCGCCATTGACAAGAACAGATTGAGTGCGGTCAGAGAGGTATGAACGGAACCAAGCCAGAGCCGTCCCAGTGCAGCCAAACACCGACTGGAGACGTGCACAAAGAATGTTATGGTGTGTAGTGTCGAAGGCTGCGGATAAATCCAGCAGCGTCAAAATGGACACCCGGCCTCGGTCAGCCGCCATGAGCAGATCGTTTACTACAAGCAGCAACGCGGTCTCAGTGCTGTGGCTCTTTTTGTAGGCTGATTGAAACGGCTCAAGCAGGTTGTGGGTCTGGAGATGAGAAAGGAGTTGAGAGAGAACGATTCGTTCAAGAACTTTAGAGAGGAACGGAAGGTTGGAGACAGGTCGGTAGTTTTTCAGTATTTCGGGATCGAGAGTAGCTTTTTTTCAGAAGAGGAATGATGAGAGCATGTTTGAACGAAGGAGGAACAGAACCAGACTGGAGTGAAGAGTTCATGATGGAGGTGATGACAGGCAAGAGATCATCAAGACATTCAAAGAAAAACTTGTAGGGCAGAGGGTCGAGAGAGCAGGATTTCTTGGGCATGTTGAGAATGACTTTTTTGACTTCGTCAATGGTGACTGGTTGAAATGCACAGAGAGGAGTCCCAGAGAAGCTCGGCAAGTTGGCAGCACCCGCAGTATGAGGAACGGCATCAAGACTTTTTCGGATGTCCTCAATTTTGCCTACGAAAAACTCGCCAAACCTCTCTGGAAGACTCTCAGGAGGGATGTTTGAAGGAAGCGCCCCGCTCGCAGCCACACCCATCAGTTCGTTGCTCAAGCGGAAAAGTTCACGCGAGCTGTTTGACTCTGCGATCCTCAACTGAACAAAAGATGTCTTGGCGCCACGGACAAGGCGTGCGACCCGCTTACGGTGGTTGGAGAGGTATTATAATAAAAGCACATGTACTAGGATTGTGTTATGTCGTTATTATTATTATAGTATTTTATGTAAGCCTACTAGTATTGTGTTATGTCATTATTATAGTATCACATGAACTAGTATTATTTTTTGACATTATTATTATAGTATTACATGTACTATTATTGTTATTATTATAGTATTACATGTACTAGTATTGTTATTATTATAGTATTACATGTACTAGTATTGTTATTATTATAATATTACATGTACTAGTATTGTTATTATTATAGTATTACTATCCTATCCTATTATATTCCGTAACAACAGATCATCGTTTAGCCAGCGTGCTCTATCTTTCTCTGTCCTCAGCAACCCTCATGACTTCGCTCAGTGTAAAGCCAGTCCATTCTCGAATGTTGTCCTATCCCACCTCTTTTTCTGTCTCCCTCCTCTTCTACCTCCTTGCACAGTACCTTGCAGGATGGTCTTTGCAAAGCCTGATGCTTTGGTGATGTGGCCATACCATCGGAGTTTCCCTTACTTTACCACTGTGAGCATGTCATCGTGTTGTCTAATGGCTCGTGTGATGGTCTGTCGGACTTCGTTGCTGGTGATGTGCTGAGTACAGGAAATGCCCAGAAGTCTTCTGTAGCACCTCATCTCCATCCTTTGTATTCTTTGTTGTAGGTCTGCTGTGAGGATCCATGTTTCGCAAGCGTATAGAAGATGGAGATGACAAGGGAGCGCAGAAGCCTTACCTTGGATTGTAGACTGATGGACCTGTATTTCCAAATGGGCTTCAACCTTGTCAATCATCGCTTCTCCTCCTGCTTGAAGCAGCTCCGCGGGTATGTTGTCCACTCCCGCTGACTTCCCCTTCTTCAGCGATTGCACTGCTGCCTCAACTTTTTCTCGGAGAATTGGGAGGATTTCTTCTTCTTCTCTGTTCTGGGGACATGCTAGAACTGATGGGTCTCCGTTTGGTGTGTGGTTGTAAAGGTCAGAGCAGTATTCTGTCCATCTATCCAAGACTTCTTGTTCTTCTGTAAGGTTTATGGCAGGCTTGCTTTGGATCGTCGAGACCTTGGGTTATTTAACACTTGACAGCCGCTTCACAGTCTGGTAGGCCTTCTTGCTGTTGTTCTTGTTCAGACTGTCCTCTATTTCCTGGCATTGATCTTCTATACAGTTCTCCTTTGCTGTGCGCACGCCTTTTCGGATTTTATTGTTGATTTTTCGGTAGGCATCAGCTAGCACCGTGCCTTGCAGTTGGTCTTTGCAAGGCCTGATGCTTCGGTGACATGGCCATACCATCGGAGTTTCCGTTTCTTCACCACTGTGAGCATGTCATCGTGTTGTCCACTGACTTGTGAGATGGTCTGTCGGAATTTGTCGTTGGTGATGTGCTGGGTACAGGAAATGCCCAGAAGTCTTCTGTAGCACCTCATCTCCATGCATTTTATTCTTCGTTGTAGACATGCAAAGATGAAAGAATGATCAGGCGGACTGCATGGTTTATTTACAAATGTTTCATAATGGGAGATAACAACGAGCAATAGGCAGAAGGCTGAACGCATTAAATATTTTACTGTCTGGAAGTCGTGAGTGGATGAGTCAGTATGTGAACGTGGGTTTGAAATACGCGTGAATGCAAATAATTGATCAGTGAAGTAAGAAATATTGATTAATGTGAATGACAAATATATATATTATATATATATATATATATATATATATATATATATATATATATATATATATATATATATATATATATATATATATATATATATATATATATATATATATATATATATATATATATATACATATATATATATATATATATATATATATATATATATATATATAATATATATATATATTATATATATATATATATATATATATATATATATATATATATATACAAGAAAAATAATTATCCTGCTCTCAAAGGTGGACAAAAGTGAGACATAGTGACTTTCAATTCCATGTGCTTCTTAATGAGCTACAAGAGCTCAATAAGCAGTAGAATTGCATTCATAAAGCCTGGTTCTCCTGACGCGTTTCGATCTTTACCAAAGATCTCATCAGAGGAGGTTTGGCCCTGAATGCATAGACTACACTAAGTGCAGTCCAAATATACTGCCTGGGTAGTCACAAAGACACCCGTAAAGAAGTTCACATTAGGAAGAAGCCAGTCTCACTATGAAAATACCCCAGTATATTTGGACTGCACTTAGTGTAGTCTATGCATTCAGGGCCAAACCTCCTCTGATGAGATCTTTGGTAAAGATCGAAACGCGTCAGGAGAACCAGGCTTTATGAATGCAATTCTACTGCTTATTGAGCTCTTGTAGCTCATTAAGAAGCACATGGAATTGAAAGTCACTATGTCTCACTTTTGTCCACCTTTGAGAGCAGGATAATTATTTTTCTTGTTTAAATTATTTTTCTTGTTTAAATTAACTTGCCTCCCTTGGCTTGTTTTTATTCCTTGTTCCTTAATGGTTGCTGTACGGTGCTAGCCATTTGGAGAGAATTTAAATTAAATTTTAAATTTATATATATATATATATATATATATATATATATATATATATATATATATATATATATATATATATATATATATATATATATATATATATATATATATTAAATATAAGATTTTATAAACAAATATATTCAATTGATTGATCTATTTATTCTAAATATCCCCATTGTACTCCCATCCTCTTGGTTTTGAGCAAATTGCTTTATTCAATAAAAACATAAAGTTTAAAGTCTAAGTCTCTCTCTCTCTCTCTCCCTCAGTCGCTCTCTCTCTCTCACCCTATCTCTCTGTCCCTCCCCCTCTCTCCCCATTCGCTCTCTCTGTCCCTCTCTCTCTCATCTCTCTCCCTCCTTTCATTTATCATCCCCCAAACTCCCCTCCCTCCATTCCCATTCCTACCCATTCTCTCTCTGTCTCTGTCTCTCTCTGTCTCTCCCTCTCTCTCTCTCACTTTCATAAAACAAACTCCAACAAATATATTATTGTTGGTTAAATCAATAACTATCAAATCTGAACAAGGAGAAAGAAAACAGACAGAAAGGAAACAACACAAGAACAACAACAGAAAGAAGAAGACGAACAACAGCAACAACAACAACAATTGTAAATTTTCGATGTTATGCTTGTTTCGTGAGTAACTGTAGTTTCAACAGGCCCCACCACTACCAAAACCCGCACCATCAACAACAGCAACACCGCAACGGTACCACCGCCAACAGCAACACTTTAAACTTTTCTATGTTATTCTTTTGACGTCAAAAAGAGTAGTTTTAAACAACTACACCACCTCCAACCACCACCATCACCAATAACAGCAACAACAACAACAGGAGTATTATCTCGTCTAGTCTAAATAATTTTATCTTTTAGCAGGTCAACATAATTTCTTATAATATCAAACCTCGGATGATTCAGAGTTGTTAGGATGCTAAGATTTCCAGCCAGCCAAATTTTCACGATACACCGTTGTTTAGTGCGCCGCGCCTGCTGGTAATAATAATAATAATAATAATAATAATAATAATAATAATAATAATAATAATAATAATAATAATAATACAGTAATAATAATAATAATAATAATAATAATAATAATAATAATAATAATAATAACAATAATAATAATAACACTACTACTACACTACTACTACTACTACTACTACTACTACTACTACTACTACTAATAATAATGATAACAACAACAACAATAATAATAATAATAATAATAATAATAATAATAATAATAATAATAATAATAATAATAATAATAATAATAATAAGAAGAAGAAGAAGAAGAAGAAGAAGAAGAAGAAGAAGAAGAAGAAGAATAATAAGAATAATAAGAACAATAATAATAGGAAGCATAATAAGAATAATAATATTAAGAATAATAAGAATAAGAATAAGAATAATAATAATAAGAATAATAATAATAATAATAATAATAATAATAATAATAATAATAATAATAATAATAATAATAAGAATAAGAATAAGAATAATAAGAATAAGAATAAGAATAAGAATAATAAGAATAAGAATAAGAATAATAATAATAATAATAAGAAGAAGAAGAAGAAGCAGAAGAAGAAGAAGAAGAAGAAGAAGAAGAAGAAGAAGAAGAAGAAGAAGAAGAAGAAGAAGAAGAAGAAGAAGAAGAAGAAGAAGAAGAAGAACAGCAACAACAACAACAACAACAACAACAACAATAATACAGGATGCTATCACGCGTGTTTTCGCGGCGATTTGAAGAGATCGCTGTTGCAGAAGTCGGAATAGAAATCAATTGTTATGGTATTGAAATTATAGATTGATTGATAGCATCCAATTTCATTACTGAAAGAATGAAGGAAACCGGAGTACCCGACGAAAACCTCGGTGACCTGAAGAGTCTCGTACCTAAGTCACATAAGTTCGTCCCCTGCGGGGTTATAACGTCGAACCCGCGACCTTCGGCCTAGTAAACCAGCGCTGTATTGTCTGAGTTACAGCTAGACCATCCGTTCTATGAAGAGTATATTATCTTATTATATTATATTATTGAGGATTTTTATAGCGCACTTATCTCGCCGTACTTGACCAGACTCCAGGCGCTGGACGATACAGGATCTAACTCAAACCGCCCGAGACGCCCATCCGCAACCTTTGGGCGCATGGTCTGACGCTCGGACAACTGAGCACTATCCTGGCCAGCCAGGGATGGGGGAGAAGGACCAAGTGCATACTGGGTGTGTTCTTGTTACCGGCACTCACCCGTCTAGGACATGAGCGTCAATATCTTTAAAGTCCGTTATGATGGCATGTACGCGACACACAGACTAGACCTCGGTTTATACTCTCATCCGAAGGAGTTGGAAACGGGAGTAAAGTGTCTTTCCCAGGGACACAACACAATGGCCCGGACAGGACTCGAACACGGGACCTTCAGATCCGCAAGCCAAAGCACTACCAATCGACCACCGTGCCTCTACGCCATACATCTCTCTCTCTCTCTCTCTCTCTCTCTCTCTCTCTCTCTCTCTCTCTCTCTCTCTCTCTCTCTCTCTCTCTCTCTCTCTCTCTCTCTGTCTCTCTGTCTCTCTCCTTCCTGAGGCGTATTTCTCCTACTTCTACGTCCTTAGGCGTACGTCTTCCGTCATTTCTAAGCTCTGAAGTGTATATACCTGATATACCTCTGTCACTGTTTGTAGGATTAAAAGTATTAATGGGCAGACGATAGTTACCACGTTTGCTGCATGATGATGTGTTGCGGAAGGTTCTATTTAGATGGCTGGTGAAGTTAGAACGCGCAGTCTTCTGCGTCCTGAAACGTACGTCTTCTGTCATTTCTACGCCCTGAAAGCGTATTCCTGATGGACATCCGAATATTTCCAAATGAGAGTTGGACGCTGTTATAATGGACGGACGAGGCCATAGTTACCATGTCTGCTTGCCTGATGATGAGGGTGGGAGGACTATTTCCTGCTCGTAGTTTGCAGTCGTGTTGATGAAGTTAGACGTCGTCCCGTCTTTTATGGAAGCACCCTTAACGACTTGCTCGCTAACTGAATGACAGCTACCAAGATCACAAACGAACACGTTTGTGGTGGCGTGGAAGCTCAGTGGATAGGGATCTGGTTTCCTAGGCCGAAGATCGCGGGTTTGAACCCCGCCCGGAACGAACTTATGTGATCAGTTACGATACTATTTAGGGCACCGAAGGTTTTAAAAAATCTTTTTAAAAAACAAACTGCGCTTCATGACCTAGAAGAACGTTTGAGTTTGGTTCCATATTGGTCAGCGCTATATAAAAACGATAAAAAAAGCAAACGATACAGAAAGCATTCATCCTTCATCCAGCATAATCCAAAACAGCAAGAATTGAAGAATCTCAAGTGGATACACTTGTACACTGTACACATACTTTGAATTTATCGGACCTTTTTTTTAACTTTATGTTTTGATGTACACTTTAAGACGAGGTGATCTTGACTCCAACGATTGAATCTTTTTTTATATGATCAGCCTGTTTGTTCCCCCCCTCCGCCTAGCAATGTACCATCAATTCTAGGTCTATGTTCTCCTAGGTCTATATTCCCAAAGCTCTATGCTTCTCTTGGTCTTCATTTCCCCGGCCCAGGTCTATATTCTCGAAAGTCTGCCACAAACCTATGCAGGGGAGCATAGGACTGAGGGAACAATGACTTGGGGGACATAGACCTGAGGGCACATAGACACGCTCCCCTTAACCCTGAATAATTAAACACTGTAGTATAACGTTTATACCCATCGTTGGCGATACAGGAATGTGAAAAGAAATACAGAAAACACTACAGATCTGTGTTTTCTTTCAAAGTGGCACAGAGCTAATACTGTGAGATTTACTTGTCTGTGCCAGGATCATTTAGACACGCACCTAGATGTTGTTTTATTTCACATTTAAACCCCACCCCCAACCCCCACCCCAACCCCACCCCCACCCACAAAACCTTTCCACTCTTTTTAAAAATCTATTTTCATATTCCTTTCTGTCTTTATTTTATTCAATACTTTCTTTTTTCTTTCTATTTCTTTTCCTTCTTGTTTTTGTTCTAGTTTTTGTTCTTGTTCTTCTTGTTTTTGTTCCAGTTTTTGTTCTTGCTCTTCTTTTTCTACTTTATCATCATCATCATCGTCATCATCATCATCATCATCATCATCATCATCATCATCATCATCATCATCTTCTTCTTCTTCTTCTTCTTCTTCTTCTTCTTCTTCTTCTTCTTCTTCTTCTTCACACATGGTTAAACGAACACACATACAAATAAGCAAAACAATAAATAAATAATATATTAAATAAATAAAATAACTATTTAAAAAAAATAGTTTAAATCTTCTTCAGTGAGCCTCCAATCCTCTGGCGACAGCAAGGCCGACCTTGGCGCTGTGCGGGGGATGTTGGCAAAGGTCGTTACGGAGTCCGAGAGTCCAATTAGACTTGTTCTGTCCTCCAGGTGCATAGATCGATCTGTCCAGCCCGTCCACCCCAACCCGCAACCTTTTCCCCCTCCTTCACCAGCCCCACAGTCCCACCATCTCCACCACCATCAGCTCTACTCTACCCACAAACAAACCCTTCCTCATCTTTCCTCATCTCGGGAGCGCAGTGAGCTCGGTGGTGTACGCCGTGTACTCGAATGCTTATCCTATCCTATTCTATTCTATCCTATCCTATTCTATCCTATCCTATCCTATTCTATTCTAATTTATTCTATCCTATCCTATTCTATTCTATCCTATTCTATTGTATCCTATTCTATTTTATTCTATCCTATCCTATTCTATTCTATCCTATTCTATCCTATCCTATCCTATCCTATTCTATCCTATTCTATCCTATCCTATCCTATTCTATTCTATTTTATTCTATCCTATCCTATTCTATTCTATCCTATCCTATCGTATTCTATCTTATCCCCTAAACTGGAAGGTCGTTGGGGCACCACAGATGATGTGGAATATCAGGCGATAATGTTGCGGCCTCTACAGTCAGTGGTTCTAATACCGTTAACGACCAACTGAGACACTGCGCCCCTACTCCTTCGGATGAGAGTATAAACCGAGGTCTAGTCTGAGCACGCACGCATTCCATCGCAGTGACTTTAAAGATCTTGACGCTCATGTCCTAGACGGGTGAGTGCCGGCTACACAGACACACCCAGCAAGCACTAGGTCCCTTCTCCCCATCCCCGGTGGCCCAGGATGGCGCTCAGACGTCTGCGCATCAGACTATGCGCCCAAAGGCTTCAAGTGAGCTCCTCGGGCGCCTTGAGTTGGATCCTGTATCAGCCAACGCCTTGAGCGGTTCTTGAGCTGGAAAAGCGCTGTATATTAAATAAATAAAATAATAAGCTGTTTTAATCTTGCATCGTCCCTTATAGAGGAGCCCAGTATTTATACATGTCCGCGTTCTAGATAATGTTCAAACTCACAGTAAGATTCGCCCCCCACCACACAAAAAGAAAGTAAGATTGAGTCAAAACATAGCCTCTATATATAATCAAGAATTCATGTTCTTGACCCCCGTTGGGGTGCCGGGGGTTTCAGTATAAATAGTATCCCCACTTTCTGGAAATTTAGTGCTTTAAATTCCCACTGTCGCTGTTTTTCTCATTTGCTCTTTCTCATTCCTGCTCTGTTCTATCAATCTGCTATACTATCGTCTTCTTCGCTAGCCCAGTCTCCTACCTTTTTTCTGGAAAACTCTTCCGGGATAAGACTCCTTATTTGTGTATGAGGTCTGTTGGATCAGCTTGGGAATATTGGACGCTTTCTGCTCGGTGGTCACTAGGGCTTCCTATGATGTTATTATTTAGCAATGTAGGCATTTTATATGTATGTGTTTTGTTGATAATTTATAATGATGTTTGTATTCTATTTTGTTTTTGTTAACGGGGGTTCAATAAGTTGGGGTGAAGCCTCAACCGTCCCCTGCGTGGGATGTCTTTATTGTAAAGTGACTGGCTGGTGGAGAGCTTTCGATTTTACCACTAGGGTTGTTTCAGCAGATCTTTTATGCGGATCGGGGGTTGTCCGGTCCTGATTTGGCTCGGAAGAGTTCGCTGGACCTAAAGCAATAATAATGTAATGTAATGTAATGTAATGTAATGTGTTCTTGAAGGTTGGACAACACGTGGCTTTCAATTCCACGTGCTGCTCCATGACCTTAAGGAGCTCAAATGCAGAAAAAAAAGAATCAAAGAAATAAAAAAGTAGAAGTTTAAAAAAATACAAAGAAAGAAAACTAAAGGAAAAAGTACAAATGCCGGGAAATGTTCGGTCCACGGACTAGACCTAGCTCGGTTCAATCTCTCGTCCGAAGGAGTAATATACCCTTACCCTTTCATACCCTATAGTCTTTATACCCCTTCATACCCTTCCATTAAACACCATCAGTGTATGCCCTCGTCCGCCACCCCGCTGAGTGCGTGACGCTAAGGCACGCACGTGCCCAATGCCAAACCCTTCTAACAAGATAACCAGGCCTATGGCTAGAGAGTCAGGCTTTGCTCTTAAACACACTGGGAATTCGGGGTTTTATGTTGACAATGATGTTGAGGGAGAGGAGGAGAAGGAGGATGTAACGTGGGGTTTTAGTTGTTACTGGGCTCTGCACAATGGATTGCTGTAACCCTCACGCTTTATTCGATGGGAACCGCTAGTGAGTCACCCTGTGAATTACTTTAATACATTTATTGTTTAGCTCGGTCTGTGTTAAGGCTGGGGTACAGAGATAGATAGAAAAATGGTAAAAGATCACTGTCACACTAGCTTTCACACGGCTATGAATCATATGTAGTCCAGCCACTTGATAACAGTTAAAATCTCACATTTATTTCTTCTACTCTATACAAGATCTTCGATGTACTAATCTACCTTAACAGTTCGTAAGTCAATGCAAATGATTCGATCGCTGATAGTCTAGGCAGCTGTTATGTCTTCATAGGGCACTGGCTACTAGCGTTCTTGAAGATTGGACTACTGTGGTCCAGTTTACTATAGTTTCTGAAGAGTGGACTACTGTGGTCCTTTTGCTATCAGTTTTAGTGCACTTTTTCCTATGCATTTAACTTTGGTGTAGCGGGTTTGAAGCCCTTCGTTGCGCTAGCTTCTGGTACACGCGGGGTCGTCGTGTAGTTTGGGTCCTTGACAAGCTGCGTTGTCTTGGAGAGTGTTTTCCAGGGTTGCTCTCTCAGTCCTGTGCTGTAGAGGCTAAACAGCCAACTCGTTGTTTCTGTGGAGTTGGGCGCACGGTATATCTCGCCTGCTCGTCTGTAACATAAGAGACGAAATTCTGCACAACCTTGAATAATAGGTCTGTGCAGAGCGTCTCACTGAAAGCCAAAGTAGCCCTCAGTGATAGCTCCACATCGCTGGAATAGTCACATAGCTAACACCTGTAGGAAACTGTCTACGAATCTACATCTTCTGTCGAAATTAAAGCCATTTGTGGAAACTGAGGGGCGTAAAATGTTCTTTATGGCGCACTGTCTTTCAAAAATAAATTATGCTTCCACTGTTTGGTGTGGTGCAAGTGACAATCTGCTAAGAAAGCTGCAATCCTTACACAGAAGGGGCGCAAAACTAATCATCAGCAACCCTCACTTCACTACTTCGGAAAAACTTGAAGCCGCAGGCATTCTTCCCCTTCAGCAGCAATTCGGTTACAACATTTTAATGCTTATGTTCAAGGTACTAAACGAGCTTGCTCCAACTTACTTGCGTGATTTATTACGCAAAGCGCCAGAGCGATATGGTTCTCAGAGATTTCTCTTGCCCACGGCACGCATAGACCTGTATAAAACTAGCTTTGGTTTTGTAGGGCCTTCTATGTGGAACTCTCTTCCCTCGAATGTCAAATCCAGTAAAACTGCTAGTTCTTTTAAATCCTCAGTAAAGGAACACTTAAACTGTTCGCAATCGAATGGTTCTGCATAAGATTTTCTAACCTCAGTTGCTGACTAATGTACATAATTATATGTGATGTATTGACCATGTTGCCTAGTGTATTGGTTCAATGTTTTTGTGTGTTTTATAGATATATATATATTCCTTTGCTTGTGTAATTGATTATGACTATAGCTTCTGTTCTATTTTCTCTTTGCATAATTGTTATATATATTCTATAATTTTTAACTGTTTATCGATGTCGTTTGCAGAATGCGTGTGGATGTGTAAGAATGCAAAGGACACGTTGGAAGACTATGCCTCGGCCTAAAATGTTAATCCTTTGGGTAAATAAAATGTTCTGAGTCTGAGTCTGAGTCTCTATACATAAGCGACGAACATTCTGCTACGTCCGTGGTCCACTGGAATCTCAACTCTGATTTCCTATACATACATAAATATAAATCGTGGCTAATTATACACATAAAGAATTAATAATATTATAAACATTCACTGGTACAGCTACTGGTCTGCAAACATACATATAGGTTCAACAACAGTGGTTCCGTCAGGTATACAACATAGCGTCCAAACCGGTCGTGCTTAACACGTGTTCGGCTTCTCCACGTGGTAAGGCAAATTCGGATTAACAATTCAAATCTATGCATAGCAAATTTCCACAAACATAATTTCAACAATAATATAAATATATCACGATGAAACAGAAGTATGTTCATTTACCTGTTTGACAAAGTCAGGCTCGTGGCTACTTGATTGAATTCTAAGATTCAAAAGTCCTGCTTCCTGGTCTGTTCAGGAGAAATATTACTGCTAACTGTGTAGCTGTTTACTGCTCCTTGTTTCAGACTCGACTGCCGTTCTATCTCTCTATTTGAATCAGCCAAACCTGGTTGAATCCAGTCTAAACTGTGTTCCCATTGGCTGGTAATCGACTCGCCTAACGTAGCTACGATGATGTCATTGCCTTCGCTCTTACCGTCAGCTACCACTGTGTGTACACGGCATTATACCATTGCTACGCCTGATTACTTCCATCGTCTGCTGCAGCCTAACATTTCATTCTAAGATTACCTTGACTAAACAAGGCTAAATAGTAAAGTAAGCAGGGTAAAACTAGTCATCTTGCGACAGAGGAGAAGAGGGAAGACCAAGATGATGATGAAGAAGATGATGATGATAATGATGATGATAATGATGATGATAATGATGATGATAATAATTAGGAGGAGGAGGAGGAAGAAGAAGAAGAAGAAGAAGAAGATGATGATGTTGATGATGATGATGATGATGATGATGATGATGATGATGATGATGATGATGATGATGATGATGATGATGATGATTATGATGATGATGATGATTAGCAGAAGGAGGAAGAGGAAAAGGAAGAAAAAGAAGAAGAAGAAGAAGAAGAAGAAGAAGAAGAAGAAGAAGAAGAAGAAGAAGAAGAAGAAGAAGAAGAAGATGATGATGATGATGATGATGATGATGATGATGATGATGATGATGATGATGATGATGATGATGATGATGATAATAAAAATCGTTTCTATTTTTTTGTATGCACGCTTCAGTCTGAAGCACAAACAAGACACCGACAGTGACGTCATGGGCATACCTGGTCTTCTTCAAATGTCCACAGTTCAGTGAGCTGTTGGCTGTAGCTGGTCCTACAATATTTTTGTCTCTGACGTAGCTTGTTTCCACCCACTGTCTTCCAACCACGTCCCGACTGCACTCCAAGCTGCTTGCGCGATATGAAGAACTACCAGGACGATGACAAACATGTCTTCCCCATTACTCCTCATGCCATGTCCACTGGATATTTTTTCCAATGGCAAAAAGGGGCCGATCACACGTCATAGCGGGGATCAGGCCTGGGTTCAGGTAAGAGACCGCATTCTTGATAACGTCTATAGCATGGCGAATCATGGCAAGGGAATGTGCCGAGTCTACAATGCAAGTCGGTGGCAGCGACTTTGCAGAAGAGTGTCGTGGCTCTAGTAGCCGGCAACCCGGTTTACTACCAACCACGCTTCACAGCCTTGCAGGGCAAATATTTTTATGTCCATCTCATGAGGGATAGATTTTTTTTTTTAAAGACAGGTCGGTTGAGCTGTGTTCTCAAGGTCGATGGCTGAGATGCAGGAGTCAAATACTCCGCTCGGCTACAGTAACAAATTAAAAATCAAATCTTACAATCAGTCCTTTCAGTTACTCACACATCATACATGCGCATTGATTCATAGACAAACATAGATTTCAAATGAAAGGGGGGAAAATGAAATAACTAACTTCGTAACAAGAAGACAAACCATAATTAATATAAAATCTGTAACTGGAACCTGTTCATTTAATTAAGAGAGAGGCACAGAGGCATGAAGGACTTGGTGAAGGTGGCATGCTTTTCTCCTAAATCAGATTCGAAGCGCGGCGATCTGTACCCCACATTTTTTAACAATTGCAAAATCGCATTAATTTCAAATCGTTCAACGTGATTACGTATGGAATTCCGTGACAAGTCATGGACTTGCTACTTTTTGCCATCGCACGGTGGCGTTCTTGCGCAAATTATTTGAAACTACAGGTTGCACATTCAGCCAATTTCATTTAACTTTCGCCAGGGTGTCCGTCGTCGCCAACATTATTATCGCTCACCCTCCGAACTGCGCCCGTATATTTAAACTGACGTCATAGAATTAGTGACGTCAGAAATGACGACGAACACCGATATAGAAGGCAAGATGAAGCGATGATGAAATGCTAGGTGATGTAAAGTATCTTCTAATAATGTGGCTTTGGTGTTAAATGCGACTAATAATAATTATCGTTGGTAGGCTTGCCATTAGTATTCGATTGTTCGTAGTGGATAGCCCGGACCTAGATTTTCTAAACCCGCAACTATGCTTCTCCGCAAAAGATGCCTCATGCTCACGATAATTATATGTGCAACTTATATCCCCTGCCTCCTCCCCCTTTTCATCGGAATTTTGTAGGAAAGTGCTTGTGAATGTGCGCAGGGAAAATGACTGAATTTGACGAGGCGATCAAGCAAGCATTGACGCCACATGAGTGTCAGGATTTCCAAAGTTCGTGCGCTGGGAATCATGCGTGCACATACTAGACATCAGTTTTCACTCGTCAAAGGACTACTACTACTACTACTACTACTACTACTACTACTACTACTGCTGCTGCTGCTGCTGCTGCTGCTAAGCTACTACTACTCCAGTTTGTGCTGCTTCTGCTGCTGCTGCCGCCACTGCGACTACTACTGCTTCTACTACTACTGCTACTGTTACCACTACTGCCACAGCTACTACTAAAACTCCTACTACTACAGTTTGTGCTGCTTCTGCTGCTGCCGCCGCTGCTGCCTGTTCTACTGCTGCTATTGTTACCATTATTGGTACTGCTACAGCTACTACTATTAATACTACGACTACTATTACTGCTACTACTTCTACTTCCATTGTTGTTGCTACTGCTACTAATCCTCAGATCACTACTACTACTATTTCTGCTACTACTTCGACTACTACTTCCATTGTTGTTGCTACTGCTACTAATCCCCAGATCACTACTATTAATCCCCAGATCACTACTACTACTACTACTACTACTACTACTACTACTACTACTACTACTACTACTACTTCTACTACTACTTCCATTGTTGTTGCTACTGATACTAATCCACAGATCACTACTACTACTAATCCCCAGATCACTACTACTACTACGACTACTTTTACTGCTGCTACTTCTACTACTACTTCCATTGTTGTTGATACTGCTGCTAATCCCCAGATCACTACTATTAATCCACAGATCACTTCTGCAACTACTACTACTTCTACTACTACTACTACTACCACTACTACGACTACTATTACTGCTACTACTTCTGCTACTACTTCCACTGTATCACTACTACTACTAATCCCCAGATGCTACTACTACTACTCGTGTTTCTGCTGCTACTAAACCCTCAAATTACTACCATGACTTGCGGGTAAGCTTACAGCAGCTAGTATACTTTAGGTAGCAGTGACAGGGAGCAGAGTTACCCACGCCACAATAGCACCCGATCAATGCTGTCCTTGATAATCATCTTTGTTTTCTCTCTCAGGAACTGCTCCAAAGCTGCTAACTACCCTGACATTCCCACATCGCCAATCTATTTGTTGCCTATTGGACGAAATGATTTTATTTTCCTCATTCAGCTTGGAAAACTGACAGGGCAGGGTTGTGGTAACGTCATGTTTGTGCTGATTGCATATATCATATAATAACTTTGGCGGTCGTCGTCGTCGTCGTCGTCGTCATCATCATCATCATCATCATCATCATCATCATCATCATCATCATCATCATCATCATCATCATCGTCATTCGCATCATCATCATCATCATCATCATCATCATCATCATCATCATCATCGTCATTCGCATCATCATCATCATCTTCTTCTTCACCTTTGTATTCTTCTTCTTCGTCTTCTTCTTCGCCTTCTTCTTCTTTTTCAGAAGAATCATCTTTGGAAGGAACGGAAGCAACACTAGCTTCTTCTTCTTCTTCTTCTTCTTCTTCTTCTTCTTCTTCTCCTACTCCTCCTCCTCCTCCTCTTCCTCCTCCTCCTCCTCTCTTTCTGTTCCTTTTCCTCCTTCCCCTCCATCTCTTCCTCCTCAGATTATTTTTGTTAATACTCCCAGACAAAGTGGTTGTGTGTTAGCACCTGAACTGTTCTTAGATCAGACCGAAAGAACCGAGGGGTACAGAAGTCTGTGGCTGTGTTTGAAGTATTTGATACACAACGTTGTGACCAATATGACCTACTGGGTTTCACAGACACCTTGAGCGACTTAGTGTGTGTGGGGGGGGGGAGAGGGGATGCGTGTGTGTGTGTATGTGTGTATGTGTGTGTGTGTCAGCCAACTCAACTACACGTCCAATCTTTATATATATTTTAAGAAAATTAAATATATTTTAAAAATTGTATTTTACTTTTTCTCTCTTTTATTTTTCCCCCAATTCCGATGCTTTAAAAATGTCAAGTATTTGGGATGTGTGGAAATGGAGGTATGTTCTTCATGTGTCTTTCTCCCCGGCCTGTTTTCCCAGGTCTATGTTCTTCAAAGGGAAATGTTTCCTTAAGTCCTTTTAGGTCTATGTCTCCCCAGGTTGGCAGTTGTGTTCTTCCTGGTCTGTTTTCACTAGGGGACTATATTACGCAGGTCTGTCACAAACGTATGTAGGGGAACGTACATGTAGACCTAATAAAGGTCATGGGAAACAAAGACCTGCATGGGATAGAGACCTGGGAGAACATAGATATTGTCCCCTTCTCCTCTTCCTCCTCAATTCTGAAGTATAAACTTTCAAATCTGACGATAGCGTTTGTTTCAAACGATAAAGTAGTTCGGTAGGCGAACCTATCCTACCCTATCCTATTCCGTAACTCGAAGATCGTTGGGGCATCACAGATGATTGTTTAACCAGCGTACTCAATCTTTCTCCGTCTTCAGCAACCCTCATGGCTTCACTCAGTGTCAAGCTAGTCCATTCTCGAATGTTGTTCTCCCACCTCTTTTTCTGTCTCCCTCTTCTTCTCCCTCTTTGCACCGTGAATTGCAGGATGGTCTTTCCAAGGCCTGCCGATCTGATGACGTGGTCATAACACCGGAGGTTTTGCTTCTTCACCACTGTGAGCGTGTCATCGTGTTGTCCAATGGCTTGTGTGATAGTCTATCGGACCTCGTCGTTAGTGATGTGCTGGGTATAGGAAATGCCCAGAAGTCTTCTGTCGCACCTCATCTCCATGCTTTAATACATGCTGAACCAGTACCTCGTTGTAGATCTGCTGTGAGGTCCATGTTTCGCAAGCGTACAGGAAGATGGAGATGACAAGGGAGCGCAGCAGTCTTACCTTGGAATGTAGACTGATGGTCGTGTCTTTCCAAATGGGCTTCAACCTTGTCAGGGCAGCAGTTGTTTGTGCGATCCGGAAGAGGACTTCCTGTCGGTACCCATTGTCTGATACAATGGCTCCTAAATATTTGAAGCTATGCACTGTGTTGAGGGATTGGCCTTTGAATTTGATGTCCATGATGATGCCATTGGTGTTGTTGGTCATCAGTTTGGTCTTCTCTGCACTTATTTCCATTCCATAGGCTCTGGAGGTGGTGTCAAGTCTCTGTACCAGCTGTTAAAGTTATTGTTCCTCTCCAGCCAATCCATCAATGTCATCCGCAAAAGGAAGGTTGGAGATTGCTCTACCCCTTTGCTGACTGTGTCTTCGTGATCTGCAAGGGCATTTGACATGATGCGCTCTAGGAAAATTTTAAAGAGTGTTGGAGAGAGTAGGCATCTTTGACGCACACCGATTGTTGTTCTGAACCAGTTCCCGGTGGCGCTTTTGTGGAGGACTGCACTGGTTGCCCCCACAGAGCTGCATGCCAGACTCGGTCAAATGCTTTCTTGGAGTCTACAAACACATGATATAGATGTTGTTGGTGCAGTATGCGAACAAACAAACGAAAAGTGGTTCGCTATGAGAACAAACGCGTGAAGCCCGGAACATCAAATGCCAGTCAGAAATCTGACCAGTCTTTTGCAGAGACAATACAGTGAAGAGAGGAATATTAGAAGAGAGAGAGAGAGAGAGAGAGAGAGAGAGAGAGAGAGAGAGAGTGAGTGAGTGAGAGAGAGAGAGAGAGAGAGAGAGAGAGAGAGAGAGAGAGAGAGAGAGAGAGAGAAATGGCGCTTTGAACTCGTCCCCCGCACAGAAAACTCTTTTGAAACATCACGTACAAATGCCTTTGTCAGAGACGATCTGAGAACAGGAATGTCTTAGTACCCTATTGTATCTCGAGTCTTGATGGCCAGACACCTATTTTTTAGGGTGGGTAGGGGAGGGGGGAGGGTGGGGGAGGTGAGGGTTGAGGTGGGTGATGAGTGTGGGGACACAGAGAGAGGTTGTAGTGCGTGATTGAGATCATACACAGAAGTCACGAAGTCACTCCCCCCCCCCTCCCTCTTCAACTTCCCTTTCTCCCCTTCCCCTCCCACAATTCTCTTCTTCAGTGGTAGAGATTTCTTTTTTTCAAAATAACAAATTAGCGGTTTGGGCCAATGTGTGAGCAGCTCTTTGGACTATCAAGTGCGCGAAATGTGCTAGAGGTGCTAATAACTAGGATTGTAAAGTGTATTTCCTATTCTGGTTCACATCTCTGACTTTCACCGCAAGATAAATAAACACCTCGGTGAGGAAATCATGACGAAGACAATGCATTGATTCGTGTTCGTATTCGTAATGTTATGAAGGCTAATACAAGCATCAAAATGTTGGGTAAGCCTATATTTCTGGAAATACGTTGAAATATTCGAGAATCAGAACGAGCCAAATGTTGGTCAGTCTGTCGTCTTGTCTGTCGGCCTTGCCTGTCGGTCGGTCGTTATATCTCAAGAACATCTAAACAGATTTTGACGAAACATTACCAATGTTAGTACCTAGCCTCCCGTGCCTTCGAAGGGCTCTGCTTCAAAGGTCACGGTCGCTAGGTTTCAATGTCTTACTACACACGTTTGTCTATATATATTTCTTTAAACTCGGCTGGACCCATTTTGATGAACATCGGTATACGTAGAGAGGCACGGTGGTCTAATGGTAGTGTTTTTGCTTGCGGATGTGAAGGTCCCGGGTTCCAGCCCTGTCCGGGCCATTGTGTTGTGTCCCTGGGAAAGACACTTTACTCCCGTTTCCTACTCCTTCGGATAAAGTATAAACCGAGGTCTAGTCTGTGTGTCACATACATTCCATCATCACGGACTTTAAAGATCTTGACGCTCATGTCCTAGACGGGTGAGTGCCGGTAACAAGAACACACCCAGCATGCACTTGGTCCTTCTCCCCCATCCCTGGCTGGCCTGGATAGTGCTCAGTTGTCCGGGCGTCAGACCAAGCGCCCAAAGGCTGCGGGTGGGCGTCTCGGGCGGTTTGAGTTAGATCCTGTATCGGCCAGCGCTTAGAGTCTGGTCAAGTTCGGCGAGATAAGTGCGCTATAAAAATCCTCAATAATAATAATAATAATAATAATAATAATAATAATAATAATAATAATAATAATAATAATAATAATAATGTATTTCAACTCACGGCCAATCATTCTGTGGAAAATCTGCTGTCGGAATGTCGTTTGGTCAAACTGTTGCTCCAATTTGGATTTTTTTTTTTGGTATTTTTTTTTTCATCACATATATTTTTTGCCGTATCTCACGAATGGATGAACCGATTTTATACTATCATTGTTACTACTTAGTTATTTGAAAGAAAAAGAAAAGAGACAGACAGGCATACAGAGAGACAGAGAAAGAGAGACAGACGGACAGACAAAGAGACAGAGGTAGCATGTTTAAGTTCTCTCGGTACTATGTTCCCATGTCTCTAACACTTACCAAATTCAATGTAAGAACACAAAGCTGGAAGTACATAGAGGTGACCCCGAGAAGCTGGGAGTGTGGGATGGTCAGGGGGAGATAAAAGGTTATAGGGTAAAGAGATGTGTTTCACTTTCTGTCCTATGTGCTAGTGATGTTCTTCTAAACACAGATGGGGAAGTGATTGGCAACGTCGTTGTAGCGGTGAGATGATGATGATCCTGATGCTGATGCTGGTGATGCACCCATTGCACATAGCTACGATCAAAAGAAACTATACTCCAGTCACACGCTGCGCAGCAGGCCAAAGTATGTCCCTTGTCCCTTGAAGGGATACTTTGGCGAGGTTAGCAGCCAGCTCAGTTACAGTGTCGGTGAAAGACTAGAAACGGAAAAGTAAGTTTCGTCTCCTCTAGGCGACGAATTAGGTCACGTTGTATTTGTTTCTAGGTCAACTGTCTTTTACGAACCGTTTGAGAATCTTTTCGAACCGTTTATTGACGCCAGACAGTGTCCTCACTTGGTTTCATACAATTTAAGAATCCAAGAAGGCAAATAGGTTTTGGGGACTGAAAAAGAGCATTTCTGTAGAGAACAGGGTTAGGACAAGGGCTAGGGCTAGATCTATATCTAACCCTTACCAGAACCCTTGTGGCAATATTCCGCTCTTTCCATCACTTTTAAACAGTACTGCGGTTCGCATCCGCGGCTAGCAGCGAGCCCAAAGTATACTTTGAAGGGATGGAGGGAATACTTTCACCTGCTGCTAGCGGGAGTTTTGGCGATGCTTTCTACCGATCGCAGCAATGTGTATTACCTCGATAATGATGATGTTGATGTTGATGATGATGATGATGATGATGATGATGATGATGATGATGATGATGATGATGATGATGATGATGATGATGATAGCTTGCAACGCAAATCGTTATCATCAGAGCAATTGTATGTTCGAAGCTTGTTTTGCTGTCAGATCGCCTGCAGTTCACTTCTGTAAAACAGACGTGCTGGTCGTTTGGTTAAGCCGAACTCTCAAGAGCAGCACAAAACACGAAGCTTTTGTGAAACACGAGAACAATTTAATGTGTAGACTGTGTTTTTTACGTGTGACCATGTCTGAAACATCTTTTGTACAGTTGTTTTAAACAAAAATGTTTCGTGATTTAGAACCTGCTCTAAATAATTTTGTGTTGCAAAACAACATTGTTGTAGCCGATCAGAATGCATGCATTTCTACATGCGCAGCATTAAATGCGCATTCTGTCGAACAGTAGGCCTACGTAGTAGCCAGTCACGGTTTCACCCAATAAACACTGCCTCCTTGTCTTTCTCTTTCTATGTTGCTGTTCTTTATATACAGAGCAATGATACTAACTTGAATGACATTACATGATTATTGCTTTAGGTCCAGCGGACTCTTCCGAGCCAAATCAGGACCGGACAACCCCTGATCCGTATGAAAGATCTGCCGAAACAACCGTAGTGGATGAAGTTCCTTATTCGCATATGTGTCCGGGGACGGTAATCTATCTAACTGAAACTGAAACCGTAGTGGTAAAACTGAAAGCTCTCCATCAGCCAGTCACTTTACAATAAAGACATTCCACGCAGGGGACGCGGAGGCTGTACTCTAATTTATGGAACCCCCGTTTACAAAAACAAAATAGAATACAAACATCATTATAAATTATTAACAAAACACATACATATAAAATGCCTACATTGCTAAATAATAACATAACTTGAATGACCTAGAAGCTCGGTTTTCATTAAAAGAAAGAAAGAAAGAAAGAAAGATAAAAGGTGAAGAAAAATATACCCCCTCCCACCCCCCAAATAATTTACAAAGAAAGAAAGAATGTTCTCAATCCCCAAAATCAAATTGTAAACTTTTCCATCACCTGTAATTAATTTTGGATTTTAAAAAAATACCAGTATATTCGCCCGTAACAAAGAGGACTAATTGCACATGTGAATAATACCAAATGTCTGAATTATTAAAATAAAGTGTGGAAGGATGTTTAAATGTCATCCGAAAGATCCCAACCTTTGGAACAATTTATTTAATTATACGCAACAGGAAATCACGGATTATCGTTCTTGGCGACAGGTTAAAAAACAAAGTCAGAACAATAAATCAAAATGCGGACAAAAACAAACAAATAAAACTAATTCAAGCTGTGTTTATCATTTTGCTTATAAAGTAATATTTATATACAGAAACAGTGGAATCCCATGCTGATCTTGCTGTGACGGCAGAAACAATGGAATCCCCTGCTGACCTTGCTGTGACAGCAAAACCAATGGAATCCCATGCTGACCTTGCTGTGACAGCAAAACCAATGGAATCCCATGCTGACCTTGCTGTGACAGCAAAACCAATGGAATCCCCTACTGACCTTGCTGTGACAGCAAAACCAATGGAATCCCATGCTGACCTTGCTGTGACAGCAAAACCAATGGAATCCCATGCTGACCTTGCTGTGACAGCAGACAATCAATCTTTGCTGCTTGTTTTCCAATTTCTGTTCATTCACATCTTTATTCGCCCACGACAATTTTTTTAAACAATGAAACTTGCCTGCTTAATTTTGATTGAAAAAGAACGGCACAGCAACAGACGGATGTAATAATAATTATTTTCATAAATACCTGAACTGGACAGAATATAGAATGCATAATGTATTCAGCCAAAGGACAACATCCATTGCATATGGAAATTGCCGCGAAGGTGGTAAGCAGTCTCACACATACACACACACACGCACACACACACACGCACACCCGCACGCACACACGCGTGCACACACACATATTCACATATATATGCACACACACACATTTGTGTCGAAACGACGTTCTGATGACTGTTGTGAAAAAAACTGGGATTATTTTGACACACTTTCCATTTCTTTGACATTATTTTGACATTTTCCAATTTTTGAAGCTATCCCTAACCCTAACCCTAACCGTAACCCTAACCCAAACTTTAACCCTAACCCTAATGCTAAAACAGCTCGAACTCAACGGAGCACTATTTTGACGTCAAAATAGTACGGCCTTCCAAAAACGTCAGAAGAAACTATGTGGAGTTTCATGTGTGTGTCATCAGAGCGTCGTTTCTACAAGCCCACACACACACACACACACACACACGCACACACCCCCATACACACCCACACACACACACACATACACACACACACACACATTTTTGTAAAAACGACGTTGTGATGACTGTCGTGAAAATCTACATACATTATTTTGACACACTTACCATCATTTTGACATTTTTTTGAAATTTTGCCATTTTTTGAAGCTATCCCTAACCCTAACCCAAACCCTAAACCTTAACGTAACCCTAAGCCTAACATAGCCCTAATCCTAACGGGGCATTATTTTGACGTCAAAATAACGGGGCCGTCAAAAGAAAGTACGTACAGTTTCAAGTGTATGTCAGAATAACGTCGTTTCTACCTAGCCACACACACACACACACACACACACACACACACACACACACCCACACACACACACACACCACACACACACACACACACACACACACACTTTCCTTGCCTTTTCGTTACCTCCCTAAGGCGCTTCCAATAGCCACCCACTCAACGCTTTTGTCATTTTACCATCAAAACAGAAAGGTGCAGGCGACAGCAGCGTGAGAACGAAAGAAGGGCAGATAGTGTCCTTTGGCTGGCTCTGGGTGACCAAAAAGAAGTCTTGAAGAATCTTGATCTTGTGTGTGTACCCTAAAGGCGCGTTTGCGCCGGCAGAGATCCAGTTTTGGCATATGACAGGCTGTAGGCTATTAAAAAAACAATCAAAAACTAGTTTGCATTCTCACTTTAATCTTATTGTTGCAAGATCGTGAATGAAATGTCGCTGCAGAGGCTGGAGCAGAGTATCGTGCACTGGAAGAGCAGCTCGCCGGGCCATTGGTGAAGGGAATTTTTTTTATTTTTTCTGTAAAGGATTCGGTATTCTTTCTGTAATGACTATCTATGCGGTGTGTTACATCGTCCCTCTCCCTGTTTCCGCAAGCGACACGCTAAAGAACCGCGTCATTGTCAGTTCAGATTGCCGTGCTTTGAGCCTGATTAATGATTGAGGGTCAAGCTCATAAATTATATATTTATTTATTTATTTATTTATTTATTTATTTATTATTATTATTATTATTATTATTATTATTATTATTATTATTATTATTATTATTATTATTATTATTATTATTATTATTATTTATTTAAGAACAAAAAGACAGACGGCAGTCTCAGCAACAAAAACAGCCCAAGCACACAGTCCTATAATTATAAGGTTATCTCTAAAAGTTTAGTACAAACGGATTGTCCCGAGAAACACACAAACACGCTCACGCAGCCCGCACGCCCACACAAACACGCACGCACACACACTCTGTCACACATAAACACACACACATCCTAAATCTCAACATATTTTTGCGATCCACTCAAGATCACCGTATTGAAAATTGTTTTCTACTTTTGAAACAGGTATGAGAAAATTTAGCTTCCTCTTTACAAACACCCCCTTTTTTCATGTATACACAAATAAGGATAAAATTAATCAGAACATTTTAATTTTAGACTCGAGTAACATGATGACCGGAGCTGTGATGCTCCTATTATATTTGCAAATGACTGCCCACAGCCATGAAGGCTAAGCCATCGCTTCCTTCCGGATTGAAAAAAACAAACAAACAAGAAACGGAAAGGGGGCTCCGCTTTTGGACATATAACAACTGGTTCAAATGGTGCTTTTGAATGATGAGCCTGCGAAAGTCACAAGCCTTCAAATTCCTGCAGGAGCCACCAAACTAGAGGTCTGTATTTGTAAAGTGGTTGAAGTGATTGTGTGACCACACTCATAACCTTGACTTTAACATGCGCAACATTTATACGGGGGGATAATCCTATCCTGTCGAAAGATCGACCCTCATGTAGAAGTGAACTGTGCACAATGTAGAATGGACAGGGCTGAAGCTAAAATCGAGCAATAGTGAGCGACACTTGGACGGGACATGGTCAGGCCAAAGTAACCAGCAACGAAGAAAGAAAACCATTTAAGTTCTAAATAAACGGTTATTGGATTTTTTGGGGGTGATGAGCTTCCATGGAAGATCAGCACACTGTCTGCAGCGAAGGGGGATTCCATGATCTTGTGTAATGTCGTTATGATCCTGGTAACCACATGACATTGAGTCATGATATGTTAATGGCCCGTATTCCTTTTGAAGTATTGTATTGTATTGTATTGTATTGTATTGTATTGACTTTCTGCCCGTGCAAGCCATTCAAAATGGGGCATACGATGTTGTTTTGGGGTGTCGTCATTTGGCAATTATAATGGCTCTGTGTGTGGACGTCACTGTGCTGACGTGGTAATGACGTCGTAACGACGTGTGGCGATCCCTTCATACAACTTTAGCAATACCGTAAAACGATGGCGAAGATTGGGCAAGGCGAGGTAAACAGGTCTTTTCAAATCGCCATTCGCCACCGCTTCCTCTTCCACTTCGTGGTAATAATAGAGACGGACGGAACATCCGCTTTTCTGGGGACTTCCGGTTGGTACCAAAGAGGTGCGGTTAGCAGGACGCGTGATGGCGGCTGCTGGGGGTCCGTGCAAGGTGTATTTGGTGAGGGAGTGACAGGGCCAGACCAGATTAACCATAATCATATCGGATCCTATCTCGCGGTCGGCGCGCAGGGGGAGGGGAGGGCAGGGGGAAGGGGAAGAGGAAAGGCATGGGGGTGGGGGAGGGGAGACCATTTTAGCGTAGGAATGCGGTTTGTCCTGTCACCGCCCACGCCAGCCCGCGATCGAACGTGATTACTCCTACACCGCTGTGTAGCCACTAGCAGCCCCCCTCTCGTCTTTTAGTTCTTTTAGCCATCTAGGAATTTTTAAACCACGGACATGTAATGATATTTTTTTTTAAACGCAAACGATTTTTTTAAAAAAAGAATATAACTTCAGAATCTTCAGAATGAAAGCCATTTTTTATCCTTCCTTTCTGATCTTCATGACGACATGCTGCTGGAGAATCAATCTACCGTCCGATGACAAAACTAAGCAAGTCCAACAGCATTACATTTGAGAAAATCGACATTGTGTTATTAAATCTCGAATGTCCTTTTTTTTTTGGCTGTTTGTGTTTTTTAATCATTTGTTTCGTCAGGATTTCGCGATCTAAAGACACCAGTCATTCAAATTGTTCACAGTGAGCTATAGGTTTCATCGTGTTCTCATGCAAAAAAAATGTCGCAATTTTATTTGTTGACACAACTGGATTTGCCTTCTTCTGCTGTCAACTGACAGAAATGTGCCAGTGATAACATTGTTTTGTCGTTTGGTTCAACCAGTCTAAAATGACCTTATATTGAGCTTTGGTAGCCATGATATGTTGATCTTATTTAGCAGCCATTGTATGTCCCATGTGTACTGGGTGTTATATGGCGTTGGAGAAATGAAGCCTATTAAACACGACAGCCCTCACTCTCTTTCTCCCTTTTTTCTCTCCATCTTGTGATAAATACTTTATGTTTGAAATAGTCGTGAATCAGAACGAGCCAAATGTGGATCTGTCCGTTTGTCGGTCTGTCTGCCCCTAGGACGCCATATCTCTTGTGCCACTGAACGGATTTTGACCAAACCTTATCGGAACATTACCTAGGTTAAGCCATGGTCACACAGCACTCCACGTCTTAATCACGTACAAAAAGTTCAGAAAATCTGGTGGACGTGGTCGTACGTGGTAATTTTCGGTCAATTTTGGTTTGGCCGTGCTTTGGACGGGGTATGGCCGTCGGCGGCTGTTCCACTGCTGAAGCACTACCTAAGCACGGCTAACCACGTCCAGCCACGTGTAAGCCTAAAAAAAATTTGCAGATGTTATAAAACGAGGGGGGAAAAGGCGGCAAGTTTTACCGATCCAGATCTTGTACAAAACACCTCCAGTCATTTGCAGTATGCCTGGAAAGAAGGGTTCCTCTGCCAAGAAGAAGTCAACGAAGGCTCCCCAAGACTCCCAGGCCCAAGTCACAGTCCAGGTCCATGCTCCCCTTGCTAGTGCTGCTGGTCCAGACCCTGACCCTCATGCCGAGGTCTCAGAAAATTACGGTATTTATATGCCGCAAATCAGAAGTGATACAGAAGTGATTAGGCAGTGATCAGGACGTCTTTCGAACTTGTTCAAGACGTCGTTAGGTAGTGCTATGTACGTGGAAAAATCCATTTGTCAGTGATAAGCCGCTAAACACACGCTATTTCCCGTGATTCCAACGCGGTACATGCGTCCAATGACCGTGCTCTGGCCGTGACTGAACGCTAAACTTTCGCGTCTTACCGCGTCTCCCCAAGTTTTAATCACTGCCGGAACACGGATTACCACGCGTGTTTCACGTGTGTTGCACGTCTTTACCGCGTGTTTTACCCGTGGTTGTGCGCGGGCTAAAATTTCGAGCAGTTCAAAACTTTTTGCCGCGTCCGATGCCGTCCAGATTTCTCCCCGCGTCCTGCCACGTCTATACCTCGACCGTAGCTCGTCTTAACCTTGACATCAACGCGAACAACAACGTCCACTCCACGGGTAACAAATTTTGGACGCGCTTTGGCCGTGATTCAGCCGTAAAGGGCTGTGTGACCGGGGCTTTAGTGTCCTGCGTCCCGTGGCAACATGCGTGCTCCACCGCTAAGGTCTAGGTCACTGGTGGCAATTAGTTGCTAAACGCGTTTGGCTCAATATTTCAAAAACGGCTCAAGCGATTTTGTTGTGTTTTGGTATACCTATCCTATCCTATCCTATCCCGTAACTCGAAGGTCGTTGGGGCACCACAGATGATCGTTTAACCAGCATACTCCATCTTTCTCTGTCCTCAGTAACGTATAACCCTGATGGCTTCACTTTACTGTAGTCATAGCTCCATAGCTGGGGGAAAAAGGTCTATTGTGAGCTTCCCGTAATAAGTGAAACCTGCTCTACCTGTTAGTAAACAAACCTATTTGCTATTTTCACCCCTTCATTCTAAAAGGCGGGTACAACAAGACGTGCAAAGGGCGACCGACAGCGCTCAATTAGCCGTTTCAATTACTGAAAGACTGGGCATCATGGCTCACACGTACCATCGTTTGGCTGCGAGGATTACCGGTGAACAGCCATTTCCTCGTTGACTGTGGAGTAAGAGGGAACAAGAGGGGGGGGGGTAAGGGTGAAGGAGAAGAGTGGGGAAGGGAGGGAACGGGGATCATGGGAAATGGGGCCGCGATAGCGTCGTGGGAGAAGCGATTGCAGGAATGAACTGCTGGGTGAAAAGAGTGCGACCCGAAGTTCGAATTTCCCAGCAAACCGAGAGCATGAAGGCTCTGAAACTCGAGCAGCGCAAGGGTCCCTACTCCTTTGACTGAGAGGATACACCGAGGTCTATTCTGTGCACGCATGCATTCCATCGCACACACTATGAAGATCCTGACGCCTGTGAAGTTTGAATGAAATAATATGTCCAGTATTTCGTGAGGTACGGCGTGCAACGGACCGACAGACGCACCGACAAACTAACATTTGGTTCGTTCTGATTCCAGACCATTTTAAAAGAAACTTCCGCACACAGCCTGCGCAGATATGGAACTACTTCGGACATGAGACCTGTTTTTAGAACCACTTGGCACCTAGGTAGTGATAATTTTTTTTATGCTGGCTGGTGAGTTTATCTGCTAGGAAAATGATGGTAATGATGACGATGATGATGATGATAATGATGGATGATGAGAGATAAGGAATGATAAATGTTCGTCGTTGTGATGATGATGATGATGATGATGATGATGATGATGATGATGATGATGATGATGATGATGATGATAATGATGATGATGGATGATGATGATGATGATGATGATAATGATGATGATGATGATGATGTCGACGATAATGACAATGATGACGACGACGATTTGTTGTTGTTACTGTTGTTGTGATGATGGTGGTAGTGATTGTGGCAAATTGTGATTGTGGCTATTGTAGTGCAAAACATGACAATGGGAAGATAATTGGTCAACCACAATAGAGTGAAGATGACGAGTTGTTGTTCTTGACTCCTCGTTGGCCAGTCCAGAACACTGGCAGCAAAGTTGGCCTACCTCGAATGGGGTTAACGCTTCAGTTACCTCATTTTGCTTCTCTTCCCTTTGTTCCTCCCCATTGCAGTTTGTGTGGGTTGGTGGTTATCGGAAAAAGCCTGTTACGACAGTCGCAAAACGTTCTCACAGAAAAGCTTTTTGGAGACCGCGTCGTTCAACTCAGCTATAGAAAGAGAAAGCGTTTCCGCTTTGCTTTGAACTCTGCTATGGTAGGACTGCTCTGTATTGCGCTGGGGAGCAGGTCTATGTTCCCCCAGGCGTGTTTTCGGCAAAAGATCTATGCTCCCTAATAGCCAGCCTTATTCATCCCCAAGGTCTATTTTCCCTGAAGATATCTTCAGGTCTATATTCCCCAAATTTAGGTCTATCCCTACCACCACCACCATCACCACCACCACAACTCCGTCTTTTTTTCCTCAAGCTTTTTTAGGTCTATGCTCCCCCAGGTAATTTTTATTCTATGTCTTTAATGCTCTAGGATTGTGCTCAGGACGTCATACGATGCAACCAAAAGCTGCCAGGAGGCGCCTCAGTCAGCTTGCGTTTGAGCTTGTCTTCGCCCGCGCCTAAAGCAGGTGTTGAGCTGGAAAAGCGCTATATTATATACAACGATTAAATCAATATGATAAATACTAACAACTAGCGTGCGTGCATGCATGTGTGCTAGTGAGTCTGAATAATTATCGGCGTGCTGCTTTACAGAGACACCAATGCTGTATCACCACACACATAATTATGTCAGTGGGGCGAAAAAGTTTTGGGGAAACAAAGACCTGCGGGAACATAGACCTAAATTGGGGCGGACAGAGACCTTGGTCTTGTTACACGCACTCGAAACAAGTGGTGTCAAAAGGCAGGGAGACAGGTATAAGATACTGGAAAATAAATCGATTTTCGTTTTGAACTTTTTGATAGGCTACATCAAATGCAGAAAATGAATGAACATGAATGAATTACATTTATTAACCGCATTATTATTTCCACGCCAAACTTGATGGACAGCGTAGCTGGGAGAAAAAAAAACAGAACATATTATTTGGAAACCCAACAAGAATAGAAGGCCATTCAAAATGTATGTATGCGGACATTTACACATATAGCCAAAAAGTACGCATTTTCAAAAGGTTTCTATTTGGTTTTGGCGGCGTTTTGACTGGGCTTAATAATTTATCCTCACGAAAGAAAAGTAAAACATGGAATGAAAGGTTAAGATCCGAGCTATCGGTAAACCAACAATTATCCCAAGCGGATCAGAAATTTTGTAGATACCGCGCAAATCGTTTTAATAATAGGGTGAAGCACAATTAACCTTTGAAAAAGTAAAATACGAATGATGCCGAATAATAGTTAAAGAATTCTCAAGGTAAAATGTCTTAATGTTGGTTCAGATGTTCTTGAAATAATGCAGAAACAGTGTTTGAAACACAAAAAAAGTGAAAATCGGAGCGATGGGCCCATCGACTGACTACCTGAATGACAACTGGATTGCTGCTGCAAGATTCTGAAGTACCTGTATACCGAAAATTCAACAAAATCGGTTCAACCAATTTTGAGATGGTGAGCAAAACAAGTTTAGCAGCACAATGACTCCAGTGGCTTTGCCCATTGCGGAAGGGCATATATGATGGTACGGGAGACAGGCATATTACTATGAATTTTTATCAAAATCTGTTCAGTGGTTTTTGAGATATATCTTCCAACGGCCAGACCGACAGACCGACCTACCTATGGCTCGCCCCTTGTTTAAAGTCTTTTCCAGATACGTCTGAAACTACAATAACCCAAAAGAACGTAGCAGTTTTGACAGCGGGTAATTTTATAAGGCAAACGTGTGCAAACTTTCATTAATGCTTCACATACACGTTACGTAATAAAATCATTGTAGCACAAAGGATCTTGCAATAATCCACGGACAACTGACTGTCCGATGTCACACGGAGCATGCGTGCGTCTCATGATGTTCTGCACGAGGATGTCAACATGACATGGACTTACTGCACGGAGTCCACACACGACAGGAAAGTATTATGATTGGTGCACATACAAAAAAGAACAACAACAAAAAACAATAGCAGACCTCAAATGTTGCTGGCTGCATGGTTTCAAAAAAATGAATCCTATGAGACCGGAGCGGTTATTGCGGCATTTACGAACCGTAACTCTTCCGGGAGTTCGGTTTATAAAGGAACGTGTTGCCGTTTATGAAGGGAACGGGTTTCAGTTTATGACGGAAACGTCATGAATACTGGACTGGAATATGGTTTGGGGAAAGATGGCGAAGCAGTGCAAATTATGAATAGTGGATTGGAAACGAGGAACGCTCTCGAGACGCCCAACACCAATTATTGGCACAATTCATGGTCCTTCTAGCATTGGAAATACGTCCCCCTCCCCATCTTCCCACCCCTGTTCCCCCGACCCACATATCCCTCAAAAACAAAGAAAAAAGGACAAATTACGTCCTTAGCACTCCAAAAATAGCCAAGTGTACGATTATGAGTTCAAACCCATTAGCACTGGGGAAGCTGTCACTTTCAAAATTCCACATTGGAACACGCAAAAAAAGGTGGACTATAGCCCCAAGGATATGTATACGTTCCTCCAGCTCTAAAGTTCCAACCCTCTAGGTGTATATTCTCAAAGCTCTATTGGTTCAAACTCCAGGCTCTTTACAAATCTATAACATTTTGTTCAAGTAACTCTGTTCCCACAAAGGTATGAGGATAGAGGCAAAAGTAGCTGTGGACCATAGGGCTGTGCCTATCCTATCCTATCCCATCTTATCCTATCCTGTCCCGTAACTCGTTGGGGCACCACAGATGATCGTTTAACCAGCGTACTCCACCTTTCCCTGTCCTCAGCAAGCCTGATAGTTTCGCTCAGTTCCCAATCAGTCCATTCTCGAATGTTGTCCTCCCCCCTCTTTTTCGGTCTCCCTCTTCTTCTACCTCCTTGCACTGTGCCTTGCAGGATGGTCTTTGCAAGACCTGATGCTCTGGTGACTGTGGGCTGTGGGAATGTAGAATTGTGAGAGCATATAACCATGGGAACATAGTTATTCCACCGCACGAGCTTTAAAGATCCTGACGCTCATGCTCGCGTCCTAGACGGGTGAGTGCCGGCTACACAAATATACATGGCAAGCACTAGGGCCCTTCTCCCCGACTCCATCCCCTGTGGCCCTGGATTGTGCCCAGTCGTCTGAACGTCAAACGATGCGTCCAAGACTGAAAGCGGGCGCCTCGGGCAGCTTGAGTTATATCCGCCTTGAGCAGCTCTTGAGCTGGGAAGAGCGCTATATAAGATTGATTAAACAAATTAATACATTAATTATAATTATGTTTCTTCACGGAAACTACGATGGTATGGCCACGTCACCAGATCATAAGGCCTTGCAAAGACCATCCTGAAAGGCACGGTGCAAAAAGGTAGAAGAACAGAGAGACAGAAAAAGAGGTGGAAGGTTAACATTCGCGAATGGACTGGTTTGACACTGAGCGAGAACCATGAGGGTTGCTGCGGACAGAGAAAGATGGAGTACGCTGGTTAAACGATCATCCGTGGAGCCCCAACGACCTCCGAGTTACGGGATAGGATAGGATAGGAATTATGTTCCTCGAGGCTACAGGAAGTGTAATATCGCCAAAACAAAAGAAAACAAAACAAAACAAAAAAACCTTAATAGGACTTAATTGAGTTGATGATGATGATGATGATGATGATGATGATGATGATGATGATGATGATGATGATGATGATGATGATGATGATGATGATGATGATGATGATGATGATTATGACGACAACGACGACGACGATAGGTTATGTAAGCGTGCAAAAAAGTAATGATACGTATTTCTACATAAACTGACTGACAGACTGACTGATGAGTACGAGCGATGCAACTGTGCAATGCTTTAGGTTCAAGGGAAGCAATTGTGCTATTTGATCTCATGTCTTTCGACCATTGCAGAGTTTCTTCCCTTGTCTAATCAAGCCACGAGGGGATATTATTTGTGCCAAACATATGGAGTAAACTCGACTTGCCTTGTCAGCGAAAGCACAGCAGTCACTGGGTAGCGCCAACCCGGACGATGAAGAACAGGACGTCGTGTTTTGCAGAAATATCTCCACTGATAGAACAGGGAAGCAGCGCTTGTTGAATTTTTTAATTCAATCAAGTAGCCACGGGCCTGACATTGATTGATTGATTGATTCTTGCTTTAGGTCCAGCGGACTCCTCCGAGCCAAATCAGGACCGGACAACCCCCAATCCGCATAAAAGATCTGCCGAAACAACCCTAGTGGGAAAATTGAATGCCCTCCACCGGCCAGTCACTTTACAATAAAGACATCCCACGCGGGGGACGGCTGAGGGTTGACCTCAACTACGCGAACACCCCGGTTACAAAAACAAAATAGAATACAAACATCATTATAAATCATCAATGAAACACATACATATAAAATGCCTATAGTGCTAAATAGTACAATCATAGGAAGCCCTAGTGACCACCCGGCAGAAAGCGTCCAACACTCCCAAGCTGATCCAACAGACCTCATACACAAACAAGGAGTCTTGTCCAGGAAGAGTTTTCAAGAAAAAAGGTAGGTCATTGATCTAGCGAAGAAGAAGATAGTACAGCAGAGTGAAGGACAGAGCAGGAATAGGAAAGAGTAAATGAGGAAGACAGCGACAGTGGGAATTTAAAGCACTAAATTTCCATAAAGTGGGGATACTATTTATACTGAAAAACCCCGGCACTCCAACGGGGGTACTGTTGCCGCAGTGAATCTGTCTTGCCTATAAAGGAAAGACAGGTTTTCAACTGTGGCTTTCACTGTTCCCTTTATAGGTTTGAACAATCTACAGGGGCCTGACATTGTCGAACAGGTAAATGAACATACTTCTGTTTCATCGTGATGTATTTATATTATTATTGAAATTATGTTTGTGGAATTTGCTATGCATAGATTTGAATTGTTAGTCCGACTGTGCCTTACCACGTGGAAAAGCCGCGACCGGATTTGACGCCATGTTGTATACATGACGGAACCACTGTTGTTTAACCTATATGTATGCTTGCAGACCAGTGGCTGTACCAGTGAATGTTTATAATATTATTAATTCTTTATGTGTATAGTTAGCCACGATTTATATTTATGTATGTATAGGAAATTAGAGTGGAGATTCCAGTGGACCACCGACTTAGCAGAATGTTCGTCTTAGGGCTACTTTGGCTTTCAGTGAGACGCTCTGCACAGACCTATTATTCAGGGTTGTGCAGAATTTCGTCTCATATATTACAGACGAGCAGGCAGAATATCGAGAGCCCAACTCAACAGAAAAGCAGAACCTAATCTACTATTCGAGTTGGCTGCTGAGGCATCTACAGCATCGTGCGCAGATAGCCTCAAACGTCGTACCAAAAGTCAAAGACTACACGACGACCCAGCGTGTAGCAGAAGCTACCTCAACGCAGCACTTCACCCACGCATCCAGTGATCAGTTAAGTGCCCAGGAAACAGTGCACTAAAACTGTAGCAAAAGGACCACAGTAGTCCACTCTTCATGAACGCTAGTAGCCAGTGCCCTATGAAGAAAACATAGCTGCCTAGACTATCAGCGAGAGAACCATTCGCATTGACAATTGAACTTTTAAGTTAGATTCATACTTCGAAGATCGTGTATAGAGTAGAAGAAATAAATGTGTGATTTTGACTGTTATCAAGTGGCTGGACTACATATGATCCATAGCCGTGTGAAAACTAGTGTGACAGTAATCTTTTACCATTTTTCTATCTATCTCTGTACCCCAGCCTTAACACAGACCGAGCTAAACAAATAAATGTATTAAAGTAATTCACAGGGTGACTCACTAGCGGTTCCCATAGAATAGACGTGAGGGTTACAGCATTCCATTGTGCAGAGCCCAGCAACAAATAAACCCCACGTTACAAGGACACAATTTTAGAAGAAGACAGAGGAAGTATTTCTAGGCTCTTGAACAAAAAAAATACGAATGTAGAAGAAACACCCTGGTTTTGTGGGTGTGGATGTGTGTGTGTGTCACTGTGTGTGTGTGTGTGAGTGTGTGGGTGTGCGTTTGTGTGTGCGTGTGTGTGGGGAGGAGGAGGGGGGGACATGTTTACACGTCGTTATCTGGACAAACCAGTGAACACCTACCTAAGTGGTTTTGACATACCTACTTGTTTTGACGTCAGAACAATGATCCGATAGGGTTAGGGCTGGGTTAGGGTTACGGTTAGGGTTAGTGCGCGAACACTTAAAAGTACTTAAAAAGGTGGACAAAATATGACCCATTGTCAGCACAATGTATGTGGTGTTTCAGGAAAGTCATGATAATACTGTGTACCCTCGGCATCCTCTCTGTGTGTGTGTGTGGGTGTGTGTGTGTGTGTGTGTGTGTGTGTGTGTGTGTGTATGCGTTCCGATCTTTTTAATTGCCTATATGTCTGACGGATTAAGTGATTGACCTTTCGATTGATTGGTAGTCTGTTTTCTTTATATAGCGCAAATATGTGGATGTCATCTATAATTCGTCAGTCTCAATAAGCATTCTTCTCCATCGATTTTGTAGCAGCTGAATAAAGTCAGAATGGCGATTTGATCATGAATGGCGTCTCAAGATCATGCCGCTTACCGCAGTAGCCTTCTATGATAACCTACCTAATATAATGCGTTGTGTTAAAAATAAAAAAATAAAAAATAAATAAAAAAAACTTGAGTAGGGGCATCACATGCACAAGGCGGCGAGAGAGGGATGCACAGAGAAAGAGAAAGAGAGAAAGAGAGAGAGTGAGAGAGAGAGAGAGAGAGAGAGAGAGAGAGAGAGAGAGAGAGAGAGAGAGAGAGAGAGAGAGAGAGAGAGAGAGAGAGAGAGAGCCTCTCTTCTAATTCTCGACAACAGTGTGTTTTCCAAAATCTAAATAAATCCAACAAGTCATCTGTTAGCGTCAATTAAGACTTTCTCTCAATTCACTCCCCATCCCCCTTATTTTGATCTATGGTTCAAATTCACTTTAAAATTATCAAAAGATCTCTTTAGTCATCTATCTATATAAATTGCTTAGCCGGAAGTCCTTCTTCGCCTCTACTTATAACAATTATATCTTATATCAAATTTTATTTTAAAACCTTGGTGTTTTTTCTGATTTCTATTTGTATTATTCTATATTCAATATTATTATTATTAATAATATTATTATTATTACTACCAAGGATCGGGATGGGGTGGTACGTGTAGGTTTAAAGGGGCATGGATAGGCATAACGGGGATACGAGTATATATCTTATAAGGGGGTATGGTGATGGTCGATTCCTTTCATCCATACCTGCGAAACGATCAACGGGGAAGTATCAAGGAGGGTACAGGTAGGAACCAAGGGGGTATGGAAGGTATCAAGGGGGTATGGGGAGGTATCAAGTGGGTTCGGGGAGGTATCAAGGGGGTATGATGAGGCATCATTGGGTGGGGGGGCGGGGACGGGGAGATATCAGGGGGGGAGGGTATGGTGAGGTATCAAGGGGGATATGGGGAGGTATCATCGTCCAAATGAAACTCGCAGACAAATGTTCTCTCTGTCTACATTTTAAACAGCATCATGTGTACCCTGGCTTGCCAGGGTACAAAAACCACTAGTTGATCATAAAGTCACGTTCAGCCAACGGCCCTTTAGTGTGCCTCGCAAACAGAAAAATTCTCCGGTCCACAGGCAAACAATACGCACAGCACAGGTTGGGCTGGCTTGCAACTCACATAACTGTACGAGCTTTTCTCAAAGTAAATTTACGTAAGGAAAGGTTAGGATCTATTCAGTGACATTTAAACATTTTGTTTTTTAATCTTATCCTATCCTATCCTGTCCCGTAACCCGGAGGTTGTAGGGGCACCACAGATGATCATACTCCATCTTTCTCTGTCCTCGGCAGCCCTGATGGCTTCGCTCAGTGTCAAACCAGTCCATTCTCGAATGTTGTCCTCCAACCTTTTTTCGGTCTCCCTCTTCTTCTACCTCCTTGCAATGTGCCTTGCAGAATGGTCTTTGCAAGGTCTGATGATCTTTTATTTTCAGAACGTTTGGACAGAGAAAGCGTTTCTGAACACTAGGTGATCGTGTAGAAAAAGAACTAAAATGACTCGGTGTTCTCAATGAACATTTGCAGTCAAAGTGAACAGTATCAAACTGCATTATACTGTGAAGGTAAGCTGAAAGTCTTTGGGGAATACTTGCCGCCTCCACTGTATATAGGAGAGTATGACGCCCTATTAGCGCCAAAACCGAGAGTTGTCAGTATCACGAGATAATTGAAATTAACAGGTGTTCTGTGTAATTTACGGAGATACCGGTAATCCACAGTGTTAATTAATAATATAATTATCAGTATGTGCCAACAAAACCAAAACCTGATAGTTAGAAATATCATGAGACGATTCCAAATATTATGAGATAATTACAACTATCAAGGGATAATTACAATTATCATTGAAAACTAACGAATATCTTCGCGTGATCATGTTTAAATTTCAGTTTTGACTCTAGCAATCCTGTGGAAATGCGCCAAAATCAAAAATAGTAATTTTGCATTTGATCATTAAAATGTTTACGTGTTAGTTGTAAATATGTCGTTGATATTTGTAAATCATCACATGATATTTGTCATTATCAGGTTTTGGCGCCAGTAGGCTGTCATATATGTGAATTAGACAGAACACGTGTTAATTACCATTATCACTGATACCTGCAAATGCACGTTTTGGCGCTAGTAAGCCGCCTTAGCCAGAATTAAGCATGATCACTTAAAAATTGTAATTATAAAGTGAAAATTGTAATTATTATGTGATAATTACAATTTTCGGTTTTAGCGCATTTCCAAGCGGATTGCTAGATCCAAGACTAAAAACTAAACAGGATCACAGATATTTGTAATTTTTTAAAGATAATTGTAATTATCCCTTGCTAATTGTAATTAACTCATGATATTTGTAATGATCTCATGATATTTGTAATGATCTCATGATATTTGTAATTATCAGGTTTTGGCGCTAGTAGGCCGCCATAGGATATGGCCACTGTTGTTTGAGACCAAAGTTTGAGACAGCAGAGACCTTTGACACACGCAGGGTCACTCTGACGGAAAATTCTCTTTGTGAACAATGAGCTGATTTATGAGTTGTTTTCCTACAGAAAATGTGGGTCAACAGCAGAGAGAATGCGGTTGGTATATTCAATGGGTTTCTCTGCTCAATGATATTTCGTTTTACAGCTACTATTAGTCAAGGAAACTTCTGGGTACAAAACTGTTTCTATCCCTGACAGCAAAAGTTTGAACCAATTCTATATCTGCTATTTCAAAAGGGATGGTCACTTGAGCTTTAATTTTAACCTGCGCACTGGCTAAGCCTTGCACATTAGTTATAGAAGGAGGTTGCATCGGGAAGTCCTCTGCTAAACACAACTTGTCATAAAGTTCTAAACTCATACGAGAGAGAGAGGCTCCTGTATCTACCAATGCATACGTAGGTATGTTCTGTATTTGTACTATCACCCTATTTGACACATCATTGTTGATAATACCTATGGTATGTTTTCTCTCCGGCCCGTGCCTCGGTTTCCGGACTTTACGACGCCGAGACCGGAGAAATTCCTATTGTGGTTGTTGGTATGGTGGTGATCTGCAGACAATGTGCAAATGTCCCACCTTATGGCAGTTGTTACATCTTGTGTTTTGGTAGGGGCATTGCGACTTTCTATGGTCCGCTGCACCACATCCATAACACTGGAAAACGCTTGTTGGGTAGGGAGGCCTAACAATACTTTGCTGCACTGCGGCGGTCTGGTGACCTGTAAATGGTGGGGGTCAGCTTGCCTGGTATGTACTGCCTACCCTGGGTGGTCTAGTCATTCGTGCTTGCGCGTTAAGATCAGTAAACCGTAGGGGTTGTCTAGGTACTTGCTCTCTGTACGACTGGTAACCAGCTGTTTTAGTGGCTTGTTGGTAAGGTTGATAATTATTGTGCATAACCTGAGCCACTGTGGCTGATGACTGGTCCAGCGACGCTATCGTAGCTTTACGAAGTTTCACCATTTCAGAATTAATTTTACTGATTTGAGAAGTTAATTCTTGTATGTTTTTGTCATTGGTATTATCTGTCTTGAAAGCCTCTGCTACTTTTGCATAACGGAGCACATCTTCCAACGTATTAGTTCTCTCTGCAACACAAATAACTTCGAGGAAGACCGAAGTCCTCTGACTATCGCTTCCATTATATCTTTGTCTGTCTTTCCCAATTCATGCCCTAACTTCATCATGAACTGACCATAGATCACCACTGACTCTTCCGATTTTTGAGCGCGAGTATTGAACTCGTCCAAACGCACCCAACGAATTGTTTCATGTGAAAAATTTTGTTCAACAAAAGCGTCTTTCAAGGCCGCGAACGTAGCGGTATGTTCTGAGGCAAGACTATCGTACCAAACTGCAGCACTGTCTCTCAGAAAAAGACGGAAAGCCTTTACATGTACTACTTGATGTCTATCCCACTGTTTTAGCTCAACATAAAGCTCAAATCTCTTAAGCCACAACATAGCGTCCTCGCTCTCACTACCTGTGAATGCTTCGGGACATAAACTATTCGGCAGCATTATAGGCGCTTCTGATTGTATGTAAGGATATCGCCGTTGTGGAGAGTCATGTGTGTGATACCCAGCCATATTAAAACTATTTTCACCTTCCATGTTTTGGGACGACGTGTCTAACTCTCTTTGATTTTGTAAATAAGAATCTTCCTGCTCTTACAACCCGGATGTCCGATCAGAAACACTATCTATTCTAAATGGTATCTCTAAATTCTGTTGATCTAGCCCTCCTTCCAACACGCTGTGTTGCAGATCATCTTCTTCTTCCTGCAGTTCAGACAGTCTGTTCTCTATGTCTTTTATCTGCGCAGTAGTTTCCAGAACATTCTGACTTATATTTTCTAAGGACTCAGACGTAGTAGGGACCACCCTTGATCGTAGTTGATAGATTCCTGCTAAATCTAAGGACTCTATGGAACTATTATCAGCATTACTAGGTCGAGGGAAAGTGATAGGCACCTGAAGATTAGCTTTTCGAGCTTTGGACATTGTTAACTTTATATAACATTGTTAATCCTATAAACAACTTTCCTTCTCCCTACTTTCCTTCCCCTAGACCCATCCACTATTCATTCAAACAAAAACTGAGATCTTTTTGTTATTGTTGTTTTTGTTGTTGTTGTTGTTTTAACAGCAATTTTTCCTGACCTCTCTAACACAAAGCCTGTGCAGTTCCTCTATATATCCTATAGCGATCCACACCCGGGCCGACAGAGGGGCAAGGATCTCGTAAAAATCTTCCCGATCATGAAGAAGATCGTAGGCCTCCCCTGCGAACTGGTCTGCTATCACAAGTGTATTTTCACTTGGGTCGAAAAGTCTATCGAGCAAGATGCTCCTAGATTTCTTCTTCATTCAAGACATACTCCTCCCACAAATCTTCCGAGCTATTTAGTTTTAAAAAAATCTCTATAGTCTGGTTGACTTGGAGCTACTATCTGTGATGGTGGGCTATCCCAGTCTTCTTCCATTATTTATAACTATACTGATTTTTCTTCTTAAAATTAATTAGCTAATTAAAATATACCCCGTGACAGGTCCATGTAACGCGTCACTGTTTGCGTTAACTTGTGAGAGTTGACTAACTAACCTACTTTCCTATGTGTACGGGGACCGGCCTTAACTCAACATAATCACAGTCTGTAAAACATATAAAACAGAGCAAGTCTAACTGCCGTCCAAAGACACTGTCATGCGTCCATAGAAATAACACTGAATTCCAGATTACTTCCATTTTAACTATCTTTTAATAATCTAAACTCAATACACTACAATCATGAAAAATAAAATTGGCATGCAAATATATGACAACTAACAATACAAAGAAATTTCAATACGTTTGTTGGTCCTTACCTCATCTTCTAACTTCCTTTTACCACACTTCCTACTTTTTGAAAATATCTACTTTTACCCTAAGACTTCAGTTATGCCTAGCAGGATGAGTCCGAGAAAGAGAGCCAGAGAGTTCCAGAGAAAACCTTTGCAGACTATTCTCTGAGTCTTTTATACACATAACCCCTTTTCCATTAACCAATCCAACCTCTCGGAAATCACTGTCCTCTCTACAAAAGGCGATCTGCTGACTATACCTCATCGAACAGATCGCTACCCTGGTCCGCAACCAATCCCTAGCGAGCTCGCTCCTTGTACGTAAAAGACTTGCTGGTACCTACAGGTACCATGCACTATCCATCTGCATTCTTGAATTGACCCGGCAGAATTCTTTAGTTTCAGCAGGCATTGCCCCCCTGAACTCATCAGGCTTAATGCACGTGCTACCAAGTACTAAAACAATTCTGTTATCTTTCTGCCTACTATGTATAGTGGAGCAGTGCTGAGCTCAGCAATTTCTATTTCTATAACCCACCTTCATCAGCACTTTTTGTGACCCACACCCAAAGGTTATAGAACACTTTCGGCACTCTGAATCGGCGGCCCGGTAGTGATGAGCTAAAAGACATTTGTCGAAGGCGCCCGGCCATATCTGGATGCAAAAGCGAACGCTTTCCCCCTCTGTACTCTAGAGCAATGCATCCGCAGTTTCCTCCAGATACAGGCGCCTGTGATATGGGTGGAGTATCTGGTATACACGGTACTTTTTCTGCTCGCATGTGATGTTTATACAACAACCCGACCCCCGTGGGGGTGTCGGGGATTTCTGTATAAATAGTATCCCCACTTTCTGGAAATGTAATGCTTTAAATTCCCACTGTCGCTGTCTTTCTCCTTTGTTCTTTCTCATTTCTACTATGCTCTATCAATCTACTATACTATCTTCTTCGCTAGACCAGTCACCTACCTTTAGTCTTGAAAACTCTTCCAAAACTCCTCATTTGTGTATGAGGTCTGTTGGGTCAGCTTGGGAATATTGGACGCTTTCTGCCAAATGGTCACTAGGGCTTCCTATGATATTATTATTTAGCAATGTAGGCATTTTATATGTATGTGTTTTGTTGGTATTTTATAATGTTTATATTCTATTTAGGTTTTTTTTTTTTTGTTTGTTTTTTTGTAAACGGGGGTTTGATAAATCAGAGTATATCCTCAGCGTCCCCTGCATGGGACGCTCTTATTGTAAATTGACCGGCTGGTGGAGTGCCTTCAGTGTTACCACTAGGGTTGTTTCAGCAGATCTTTTATACGGATCAGGGGTGAGTCCTCTTTCAACCAAGTTGTGGCCCTGATTTTGTGGTCCTGATTCGGCTCTTTGTAGTCCGCTGGTCCTTATAAACAATGAATAACTAACTGACTAATGCAACAACCCGATCTCCTGCTTTTCGCCTACCACTTCTTTGCCCCGCACATTCACAATTGTATTCAATACATTAATAATTCTTCACATTGAGCCCTTCCAACCAACATTTTTTTTAAACGAAAGAAATAATAATAATAATAATTTATTATTATTATTATTATTATTATTATTATTATTATTATTATTATTATTATTATTATTATTATTATTATTATTACAAAACTTAACTCTTAATTGTAGGTTACCTGTGGACATTTAATTAGTTGACTACGTTACATGATGATGTTAGCAGCAGCAGCAGTAGTAGTAGTAGTAGTGGTAGTAGTAGTAGAAATGTTAGTAGTAGTAGTAGTAGTAGAAGAGGAAGTAGTAGTAGTAATAGAAATCCCTATCCTATCCTATCCTATCCTATCCTATTTTATCCCGTAACTCGGAGGTCGTAGAGGCACCACAGATGATCGTTTAACCAGCATACTCCATCTTTCCCTGTCCTCAGCAACCCTGATTGTTTCGCTCAGTGTCAAACCATAGAATAATAGTAATAGTAATAGAAAGTAATGCATAGTAATAGAAATGTTAGTAGTAATAGTAGTAGTAGTAGTAGTAGTAGTAGTAGTAGTAGAAATGTTAGTAGTAATAGTAGTAGGGGTGCCTGATAGCACAGTGGATAGTGAGCTAGTTTGCTGTGCCGAAGGTCGCGGGTTCAAACCCCGCGTGGGACGAACTTGCATGATTTAGGTGCCAGACTTCGCCAAAGTTATACACATGAAAAAGGTTTTTAATAACCCGAAAATTTAAACTAGAAAATGTATGTGTTGTTATTATTATTGTACATTTGTATCTTGTGGTTTAAAAAAAACAACCAAGTAGACGAAATTAAAAGTAAAAAAACAAACATAACATTTTAAAAAATTAAAAAAATTAAAATTGTTCCTCTTTGAGATCAATGAGGTTTTAAAAAAAAATTCTCTGAGGTACGATACTTTTCAGAACACCGAGGATTTTCTCCGGGTACTTCGGTTTCTTCCCTCCCTTTAAAAATGGTATTGGATGCATTTAATCTCAAATTTAAAAAAATAATGTATTTCTACTCGGCTTTTCTTCGAAAGGACGTTTTCGTAGTTTAAAGTGCCGCACAGTTGATTTCCGTTCTAGTTTCATCCTGCCTGCAGTGACCCTGATCAACTATGCTGATTGACATATTGTTTTGGCAGCGGTTGTGTGTGTGAAGGGGATACGTGCTTGCTGTACTTTTGTTTATGATTCAAATGTCATGCTGTAATATATAGGTTTACACGTGTTTATATGTTAAATGATGGTAGTTTTATCATGTAAAACCAAATGTGAAGGTAAGGGGAGATAATATAATAATAATAATAATAATAATAATAATAATAATAATAATAATAATAATAATAATAATAATAATAATAATCATAATGGATTTTTAAATAGCGGGTACTCCAGCCTATGACCAGACTCACCACGCTTTACATAGTCATTACATAGAAAATACATGCACTTGATCAAACATCACTTTTGCTACGATACACCAAAAGACGGAACAGTAAAGGTAAAAGCTATTTACAACTATGTACACAAATGACAAAAAAGACAGAAATAGACTATTTACAACTATGTACATAAATGACAAAAAAGACAGAAATTGACTATTTACAACTATGTACATAGATGACAAAAAAGACAGAAATAGAATAGCAAAAACCTATTCACAGCTATTTATATGCCCGGTTAGAGCCCGGAAGAAAAACAGTATAAATATTTACAGCCGTGTTGACATTTTATGTCTTAAATGTTTTCCAGTCTGAATGACTTGTATTTATTGGAGCAATGTTGAATGCCTGTCATCATTCCTTTTATTTATTGGCGCATTTTTGAACGCCTCTCATAATTCTTTTTATTTATTGGGGCAATGTTGAACGCCTGTCATAATTCCTTTTTTTTATTGGAGCAATATTGAACGCCTGTCATCATTCCTTTAATTTATTGGAGCAATGTTGAACGCCTGTCATCATTCCTTTTATTTATTGGAGCAATGTTTAAAGCCCGTCATCATTTCTTTTATTTATTGGAGCAAATTTGAACGCCTGTCATTATTCCTTTTATTTATTGGAGCAATGTTGAACGCCTGTCATCATTCCTTTTATTTATTGGAGCAATGTTGAACGCCTGTCATCATTCCTTTTATTTATTTGAGCAATGTTTAACGCCTGTCATCATTTCTTTTATTTATTTGAGCAATGTTGAACGCCTGTCATCATTCCTTGTAAGAGGCCATAAAGATTTGTTGAATTGAATTCTGTAATAGCGATCTCTTGAGATCGCCGCGCTTTGAATTCAATTAACGAATAAACGCGTGATAGCATCAATATAATAGTAGTAGTAGTAGTAGTAGTAGTAGTAGTAGTAGTAGTAGTAGTAGTAGTAGTAGTAGTAGTAGTAGTAGTTAATATGCTTATAATCAGTTCGCATTGACTACAAACAGTTCCTTTTGGTTGTGAGTTAGTGAAAATCATAACACATCATCTGCCTTAATGGCAGTTATCCTATTTCGCGGATTGCCGGTCACATGGCCTACCTAACTATAACTGCGACTTATGCTGAGATCTAACCCTAACGCAATAGGACGGTAAGTTTGGTTATTCCTCCTCTCACCCTATCATGGCCTGCACTGCTGGAGTGTGATCTAGTCATGTGATTGCTTCACCTGCACTTCACAGAGCGCCTCTGAATATTATAACTATTACACCAATGGCCCAAGTGCTGTGGGCGCCAGAGGGTCCACAACGTGGGGATTCTACTCTACATGGCCCAGGTGCCGAAGGGATGAGCCCTATCTGCGGCTGCTTCGCTCGCAACGTCGCAGTGCAATTTTAAATAAAATGTTTTTCTTATTTTTAAAAACTGTTTATCACTTAATTGGTTTTGGTAGAAAGTTAGTGTTCATATTTTAAATACAGTAGTGTGCAAAAAAAGGATTTTTTTTTTCAATGTTCGTCGAACTTTATTTATCTTTTAGCATTTGTCATATTTTAAATTTGTATTATTTTTCTTACTTTTAGAACACTATTCTCTTAAGATAACGGTATTATTAAACACATTTTTCTCTGTCAACTTGTAACCCATATTTATATAAATAAATTTGTTCTCTCTCTCTTTCTCTTTTTATATTTTAAATTTGTGTTACCTCTTTGTTTTTGACCATGGTCTTAATTTAGCAGTAATTTTATGTAACATAAGGCCGATGGCTTTTTCGGCACCTCCTGGCTCTCCTTGGTTTCTTCGTACCTGTTGTTACGTTTGAGCCGCGCACGATAGATCCGATCATTTCATTTTGCAAAGCATGCAATAACAGAGTGTATTTGCCTTTGATCTGATTTTGCTGAATCAACTATTGATAAAATAAACCACGTGTAACACCTGTTAGAGGTTAGTATTACGCGGTGCAGTTTTAAAAAATTCCTGACTTTTAATGGTTTGTATGTATTGACTTTGCCTCTTTACGACTTCCAATCTGCCTCGTTTGTATGCAAGTCTTTTAAGCCTGTTGTATACTTCAGCGACGGCCTGAAGAAAGATACATTGAACAGCAGCGGCAAGAAAGAGAAGAACAGAGAAAGAGAAGAACAGCGTCTGCGTGAAGAAAGAGAGTTCGAGTTGAAGCGTCTTGAAGCTGAGCGACAGTTCCAGCTAAAAATGGAACGCATCCAGCAACAGCAGAACGTGCCAAACGTTATCAGCGATTACAAGGCTCTAAAATTGCCAGCGTTCGTCGACGGGAAGGACCAGATCGACAGTTATCTGGACATATTATTCGAAAGGTTGGCCGAAAGCTCTAACTGGCAAACTCAAGATTGGCGATTCGACTCAGTACACTTCTGACCGGGCAAGCACTCGAAGTTTATACAAGACTGTCGAACGATGACGCAAAAAACTACGACGTCTTTGAAGAGTCCCTACTGCATTGCTACAGCTTCACAGAGAAGGGCTACCGTAAACGCTTCCGTGAATGCCGGACTTTGTCAGACGAGACACCAAAGCAATTTGTGGAGCGCCTGTCGTCATACTTACACAAGTGGGTGGAATTATCAGGCGAATGGAAGTCTTACGACAGTCTCCATGACCTGATCGTGAATGAGCAATTTCTCAATGCCTGTCACAAGGACCTGGCGACCCGCTTAGAATTACAAAAGCTGCAGACACCTAAAGATTGACTGAGGCTGCTGAAAGATATCTCGTCGCTCATGGGAAAGTCCTGGGGCCACCCAAGGCGACGAAACATTTTCAGAAGATTGGAAACCATGGGAACCAGATTTATGGAAGTCAGACGAGTCAGGAACAGACGAACTCCACGCCACCTTCCAGGGAAGTGCATTCAAGAGGCTGTTTCACCTGCAACGCCACAGACCATACAGCTGCTAACTGTCCTCAAAACAAAAGTAGCAGACAGCAGAGCAATACGGACAATGCAGCGGCGGGCAACCGACAGAGGCGTTTCTTCAATCGACGGCAAACTAGTAGCTCTGACCTTCAAGTGTGCTGTTACGTTGAAACGCGCACGATAGTTCGTGTGTGACGCGCAAGATAGATGCGATCGTTTTGTTTTGCTAAGCATGCAATAATAGAGTGTATTTACCTTTGATTTGATTTTGCGTTGTTGTTAGAAGAAGCTTTGTATAACGTTGATAATTTTAGTTGGTCGATATTATTTGGGAATTTTCTGGAGTTGGTTGTTTACTATCGATCGAAGCGTGTGGATAATTCTAGTGGTAGGTAACCAAAGAAGCTTCCATCCAAAATATGGTTGTATGACTTGAGACAGTGATGACGAAATGTGTTTTGATTGGTTGTAATTATGTTTTGCCCGAACGTTCTTTATTTCTCTGGCGTTAGAGAGACTACATAAGTGCGCCGCACTGTTTCAAAAGTTGTGTTGTGTTGAAAGTTTAAAAAAAAGTAAAGTGAAAAGTTGAAAGTGGAAAAATCGATTGTATGCAGTTGTTGATGTTCGCTGAATACAGTTGGAAAACTACATACGACGACTTATGCCTTGTTGCTGAGTGAGCAGGCTGCGTGGATAAACGAATCTGAGTTACACTTATCAGGATTTCAGCATTGGGGCTGAATCAACTACTGATAAAAAAAACAATGAGTGTAACAGTGCGGCGGTAGCGTCATTCTTCCGAGTAAGACCGAGCGCACAGCTACTCCTGCGGACGTGCAAGAGTGCATGACCGATGGCCAACTTCTCCTTGCCAACGGGAAATCCATCCACGTCGGCGCCAGCGCAACTGTGACCGTCCAGAACATGCCTGTTTCCAAGGGACGCGTCGGAACTCACGAAGTAACGGTCCTAAGAGACTCAGGTTGCAGTGGGATCATCGTCAGAGAAGATCTAATCGCTAAAGAACAGTTCACTGGCGATTCACAATGGACACTTATGGCCGACAGCAAATGTGTAAAAGCGTCCGTTGCGAAGATTCAAGTCAGCACCCTTTTCTACATAGGTGAAGTGGAAGCAGTTTTTCTGAAGAAGCCGCTATACTATTTTTTTCCAATACTGAAAGGTATAGAGGTGTTTTAGCAGATTCTGCATGGTTGGTGGCGGATTGCGATCAAGGTGATGTTTGTCGTGTGTATATGGGATGAATGTGGGCTAATCGAGTTTGCCATTCAGCTAGCTGGACATATATTTTGGTAGTACCTTCACATGTAAGAAAGAATATGTTTGATGTCAAGAATTTTGTAAAATTTAAGTAGGAGTTCAAGCTAGTAAAATTGTTACACTGTTATTGTTAAATCTTGTTAATTAGTTGTTGTTTTTTAAAATTAAAATGTTGTTGTTGTTCTAAAATCACTATGTGTACAGACCTTAAATTAAATAAATGAATGAATAAATGTATCATTCATGACTGCAGTGCAACAAGACAATATATTCTACATAACATTCATATTGTTCAAAGTAACAATGTGGCTATTGGATAATCATAGCAAAATCTTTCATTTATACGCCTGTTGGACATTTTCTATAAAAATAACACACAATCATATTATTCCACAAACAGTCATAGCATACAGATGACTTAAATTATGAGAATATTGCATAAGGTTGACGTTATTGTGTTATAAGTAATTATTAATGTATTTATTTATGTTTTGACTTGTTCTTTTATTATTATTATTTTTGTTTACTTATTTATTTTACTATATCAAATCAGGTGTTGTTCATATGTGCTTAGTTTGCTTTTTCCTCTCCCACTGGCAATGTATCACTTCCTCCACCCCTCCCCCTACCCCTTGGCCCTAGTCCTCTTCCTCCCCTCTCCCCACCTCCCCCCGCTTTTTTTTCTTAGTCTAAATCACTTCGGTAAAATTAACAAACAAACAAATCACAATATACAAGGTGACTTATTGTCCCGATTTTGACACAAGGAAATTTGACATTGTTATTTGTAATAATAATAATAATAATAATAATAATAATAATAATAATAATAATAATAATGTGTATTTATATAGCGCCTTTTCCTAAGTAAATCAGCTCAAAGCGCAGACACAGTATCAAAAGATTTTTTTTTCATTTTTGTGTGTGGCAATGGATCAGTCTACTTGAGAAATTGCCTTTCATTGCAACATCGACAAGAGGCTAAATCTGTCAACCGTTCCTCAAACAGACAGCTCAACTTTGAAAGTTGGGCGTTTCTTCCCTGTCACGTAAACCAACAACCGTGTCTAGTCTACATCCTTTCTATGGACCTCTAAAATGTTTCAGTAGGCAGTGTTAGTAATATAAAGTCTCTCATTCCGTAAGAGTGTTTTTTGTTGGTTGGCTGGTGGTGGTAGTTGTTGTTTAGTTTTATCAATGAAACTGTCAGTCATTGAGTCAATGTTAATGTTTAGGCAACTAAGAAACGGGCAAAAGACACCAACGAGGTTTAAAAGCCATACTAAGCGCGTCCTAGTAGCGGTATAACCACTCAGTAAAATGACACAGCAGCCATCATCGTTATTATCAGTGTCGATCGTGAGTATATAGAAGGCGAAGGATCATCTTAAGCGTTCAAGCGTGGTGGGTGTTATTATTGATTAGCAATGTATTATTACTTCGTTTATTAATGCTTGCTTGTGCAGACGAACATTGCTGCTGCTGCTGTTGTTGTTGCTGTTGTTTTTGCCTTTAATAAGCCTATTTCTGTTGCTGCTCGTGCCGTTGTTGTTCTTGTTGCTGCTGCAGCTCTCGAAGAAAAAAAAAAGTCAATTAAAATAATTGAATTTATAATTCGGCGCTGGCCGATACAGGATATAACTCGAGGCGACCACTTACTGCTTTTAGGCGCATCATCCACACGCCTAGATAGAGAGAGAGAGAGGGAGAGAGAGCACCCACAAATACATTCACCCGCATAATACAACTGTATAGAAAATTTAATTTGACTGAGGAACCAGTCATACAAAAGACACCTTATCCATTTCTTCTAACAACTTTGGTTATAAATATAAAATAATTAAACATATTTGATGTGTGTGAGGGTAAATGAGACAGGTGAGCGTGTATGTTGGTATAGATCGCCGCGCTTTGAGCCTTGGGGAAAGGCGCGTACATAGCATCCTGTATTATTATTATAATAGTAATAGGGTTTTAAGTTACCTATAGGTTACATACAAAGGACGGCTTTATGCAGGTACACAAAGGCAAGTTATCAAATATATACGGTCTGGGTATGTGTGTCTGTGACTAGTTGTTGGTGAGAGCGATTGTGTCAGTTGAAAAACCTAAGGTGTCGCCCTTTGCGCTCTCGCTGTGCCCAAAACCTGCATTATTGACCCGACTTTGAATGGAATGCTGTTACCATGGTATGAAGGAATGAATCAATGAATACTCGCTTAAGCCATGCGAGTATTTGTATCGATGCCTGCGAACAGAAAACATATTTTAACTAAATACCACCCACCGCTATGTCAAAGGGTCTGAGATTCAAAGATTGACTGATAGTTGGGTTTCTTTTTCTTGACGCTGAGTTAACCTGGGGGATTTGCAATGCTTTAAAAAGTTATTCGGTCCTTCGACAGCAATATCTTGCGAGTCTAGCCTAAAAAGGGCTCCTTCTAGTTCTAGATAGACTACCATCATTCTCAGTACGCGTCACCCGATACAACAGGTCCAGAACCAATCGCATAGGAACAACCACAACTAAGCCCTACAACACACGCTAATGTCGTTGGGTCACGCACAGGTGACTCCATGTGCTGACGTTTGCAAAAGTATGCTGGCGACCTTTTGAAAGCCCCTCACACAGCTATAGCCCTAAAATTATAAGCTTGTAAACTTCAATGAACGGACACCCAGTTTAGATACTATTTTCGCTAAATAACACACACACGCACACAGCGAGAGAGAGAGAGAGAGAGAGAGAGAGAGAGAGAGAGAGAGAGAGAGAGAGAGAGAGAGCACGAATATATAAGCAGCTAGTAATCTCTTAGCTTTAATTAAACATTTTATAAGGTTTTGCTCCAGTTAGATTACATTTCCGCGAAATCGTAGACCCACACACAAAAATGTATGGATATTTCCATTTTACAATAGTTGTGCGCAATTTTTGATTTCTGTCCCTCAGGTGCACTTGTACTTGTAGCTGCAAAAAGGTGAAAAATAAACTATCTTTAATACGAAAGCGGGTGCATTTGGATACAGTAGTAGCCGACGGCTTCGCGTGGTCTAAATCTGTTAGCCTTAGGGCTAATAGCACTAGTACGGCGTCCTACGAGTCCGTTACTGAAACGAACCCTCGCGGCAGGGTGTTTTGTTTGCATAGGCTGTCCGTGCTACAGAAGTCCAGACAGCGATTGCACTTACATACAACAGGCAAGTGTCATGGTTGGGTGGTTTTATTTGTTGTTGTTGTTGTTGTTGTTGTTGTTGTTGGTTTTTAAACGAATGAATCTTTTTGCTTTAAGTCTTTTGGCGTCGGATATTGTTGTGTGTGTGGGTTTAAAAAAAAAAAAAGTGAATTGAGAACAATTGATGTTTAAATGTCACTGTGTAGATCCCAGCCTTTAATAAGGTTTTGAGCAGATTAGTTGTAGTTGAAGTGTAGTAACAGATTTTCTGCAGCAATCCTCCAGCATTCCAAACCGTAACATTTACAATTCCACTCTCGTAGGCCTACCAGTGTGCAGTATGGTTTTTGAAAGCATTTCTGAATGGTATTTGTAAGCCGTCCTGATTCAGCTAATGGCATTAAATAATTAACAGCATCTATAATCAAAGGGAAACAAAAAGTGTGTGTTGAACACAAATGATTGGCTATAGGTAATAATAATAATAATAATAATAATAATAATAATAATAATAATAATAATAATAATAATAATAATAATAATAATAATGGATGCTGTATAAGCGTTTTTCCCCAATTCACCAATCAGGCTCAAAGCGCGGCGATCTGTACCAACATACACACTCACGTGTTCCACCCATTCACACACACATACACACACACCAACCAAACACACACCTATCACTCAAACATGTGGTGTAAAGGCATGGAGATCGCTATCAGAAGACGGAAAGAAAAGGAATTTTGATAAAGGTGTCTGTTTCTCTTACAGAGATGGGACTGCAGTTTAGTTTGACAGCATCCTGGCTATCATCCTTATCACCTCTAAACACATTGAATAAGAAGACCCAGTTCTAAGCTACACAATCATTTATAATGACTTCCCTACTTCCAATCAAAACTTGTTGTATTATTATTGACACAGTGGGTGATATTAGACATAAAAAGAACAAAAAACAACTACAATGAAATTATAATTCAGAAACTTAAAACAAAATGGGAGGAAAAGGGTAGGACTAGGAGAGAAAGAGTTAACATTAATCTATAAAAGTCTACCAATAGGCGACGTACATTGCTGTTTACTGTCAACGATGTAATACATCATATAAATAATTTCCTCTGTCCTATCCCACAACTCGAAGGTCGTTGTGGAACCACAGATGATCGTTTAACCAGCGTATTCCATCTTTGTCTGTCCTCAGCAACCCTCAGTTAAATGATGTCCTTGGTTTTCATACATTTCATTTCAAACTCAACATTCAAATAAAATATGGTATAGGGATATATTTTTGCAACATATGCACTGAATATCTACTAAATATTTAATATTCCATGCATTCACTTTGAATTTTTGGCGATCATGATGCACGTACATAGCCTTATTATGTTCTCCAGTCTATTCTTGCTGCAAATGTTCTTCCTATGTTTTAAATCTGTATGCCTTTTTAAACTGTGTACTTGGTATTATCTGTTGTTTTAAATGTGAAGGTTCTAAAGGTTTTCTGTATATAATTGTGTGTGCTTGTGTGTGCATGTGTGTGTGTGTTTGTGTTTGTGTGCATATGTGTGTGTGTGTTTGTGTTTATGTGCATGTGTGTGTGCATGTCAAGCGCAGTGAAATGACATTGCGGGATGTGATAAACAGGAAGCTACGAGTAAAGACATGTTATGTTGTGTTGTATAGTGTAGAGTACAATAGGGCATTGTTATGTAGTGTGCTTTGGTAGATATTGTGGTGTAGTGTGCTGTGTGGTGTCTTTTAATGCGTTGTGTGGTGTGGTGTGTAGTGTGCAGTGTTGTGTTGTGTTGTATAGTGTGTAGAGTTGTGCTGTATTGTGTAGTGTGCAGTGTTGTGTTATGTTGTATAGTGTGTAGAGTTGTAGTGTGTAGAGTTGTAGTGTGTAGTTATAGTGTGTAGATGCTGTATTGTGTGGTGTTGTGATGGGTTGTGTTGTATAGTGTGTAGTTGTGTGGTTTGGTGTGTAGTGTGCATTGCTGTGTTGTATAGTGTGTAGAGTTGTGCTGTATTGTGTAACGTTGTGTGGTGTGGTGTGTAGTGTGCATTGTTGTGTTGTATAGTGTGTAGAGTTGTGCTGTATTGTGAAGTGTGGTGTGGTGTGGTGTGTAGTGTGTTGTGTTGTATAGTGTGTAGAGTTGTGCTGTATTGTGTAGTGTTGTGTAGTGTGCAGTGCAGTGTTGTGTTGTATAATGTGTAGAGTTGTGCTGTATTGTGTAGTGTTGTGTTGTGTAGTGTGCAGTGTTGTGTTGTATAGTGTGTAGAGTTGTGCTGTATTGTGTAGTGTTGTGTGGTGTGTAGTGTGCAGTGTTGTGTTGTATAGTGTGTAGAGTTGTGCTGTATTGCGTAGTGTTGAGAAGAGTGTTGTGTTGTGTTGTGTTGTGTTGTGTTGTGTTGTGTTGTGTTGTGTTGTGTTGTGTTGTGTTGTATTGTAATGTATTGGATTGGACCGGATTGCAGATGCAATCATTCATGAATTCATGAATTTCTCTTGTTGGGATTGTAAAATCACTGAACTCGGAAAACGATGCTTAACGTCCTATTGCATGAGCGTTAAGGACGATCACCACGTCGCCACCCTGACAACAATGACCATCATCATCATATCAAAAATGAGATCCAACGGATCTTGACTAAAAAAATCACTGACTGTGATTGTGTGTGCTTTTAAATCATGTTTGTTGTAATCTTTGTCAATGTCTAGTTAATATTTTTACAGATTTGTGTGTGCGTTACTCGCAAATAAATGTTTTTCATTGAATTAGATATCGATTATATTAAATTCTAATTACAATAACATTTTAGAAAAAAAAATTACCAACAATTAATTACCATTAAAATTAAACTAAATTCAAATTGACATTAAATTGAAATTTAATTGAAATTAAACGCATATTACATTAAATTTACATGTAACTAAATCATATCACATGACAGTAAAATTATTTTCAAAATTAATTACATTAAATTAATCAATTTAATCGTACATTTAAACACATTTCAATGAAATGCTTTTTGTTGTTGTTGTTGTTGTATCAATTTTTATTCATCCGATTAACATAAGTTGTAATACTAAACTAAGCACCAATAATATAAAATGTAAGCTATTTATAGAAAGGGTAATTTTGGGTGCGACCTAAATCTTACACGTAACAAAGGAAACGGAGCCGTAAACCTTACACACGAGGCCATAATTCATGGAGTTTCGTTTTTGCTGTACCAAGAAACGAACAAAGTAACACACCTCACATTATTCCAGGTAGTCGCATTACTAACATTAGACTTTTAAAGGGCCGCTGTCTACTTTTACAACTATATTGTTACTGTTCGTTTTGTCATACAAAGAAATTGGACTTTTCTTAGGTGATATGCGCACCGTATTCAAGCCATTTTACCCTACTTGTACTGACGCCCTTCCCGTTGGAAGCAAAACTTCTATGTTCTGTCACCCATTGTGCACTTATCATGCGTGATCTATCATTAAAGTCTTCGGGGTGGTTTCGCGCAGAGCTTCGAAGTGGTGAAGCGATACCCATTCATTCTCTCACGCATTGGGGTCAGTTTGAGGCAGCACTAACACTGCGTAGCAGAAGACAACAACAAAATCCGGGGTTAAAGCTAAAACATACCCACAGGCGCCCGGGAGCTTGTTTGCGGCAATTTACCCGAGACTATAGCGTCGCGGTCATTATATTCGTTGGCAGGCCTGTAGCTTAGAGACAGCGACGTTTTGTTTATACTGTAAGATGTATATATCCACGATACCATCAATAAATTTTTGTTCCATTTCTTTAGGAGAGACAAATATTGCTTGCGTTTGACACAAACATGTTTGACTCCCTAATTTAAACCACTGAGGGCATTGCACGCTAAAGTGGGTCCTGGATAGCAAAACAGTTAGGAGCGTACGACCCTGTATGGCATGGAAAGGTTATTCCAACTACCAAGACTGCATGCAAGCTTGGATTTTAGATTTTTTTTTGTGTGTGTAAATAATTCTCTTTCAAACTGATGGGTTTCTTTCCATTTCTGTTGCAAAACCAGCAAAATTGTCGATTTGTTTTTTGGTTACGGTATGAAGAGGTTTTTTTGTTGTTTTGTTGTTGGTTCTTTTTTTGGCTGAGGATTTCATTTAGGCGTTTTTTTATTTTATGCTTTGGAAAACCTGTCACTTGATTTTTGTTTTCACCAAACCCACGTGATTCACTGACGAGCTAAGAACCCAGCGAATTGGCCACCTGTATCTTTGGCAACCTCTTCTATCCTATCCTATCCTAGCCTAGCCTAGCC
>CM072514.1:85604580-85634580 GCA_036898135.1 Oncomelania hupensis | reverse complement strand
AAATTCCCACTGTCGCTGTCTTTCTCATTTGCTCTTTCTCATTCCTCCTCTGTTCTATCAATCTGCTATACTATCTTCTTCTTCGCTAGACCAGTCATCTACCTTTTTTCTTGAAAACTCTTCCGGGACAAGACTCCTTATTTGTGTATGAGGTCTGTTGGATCAGCTTGGGAATATTGGATGCTTTCTGCCAGGTGGTCACTAGGGCTTCCTATGATGTTATTATTTAGCAATGTATGCATTTTATATGTATGTGTTTTGTTGATAATTTATAATGATGTTTGTATTCTATTTTGTTTTTGTAAACGGGGGTTCGATAAATTAGAGTACAGCCTCAGTGTCCCCTGCGTGGGATGTCTTTATTGTAAAGTGACTGGCTGGTGGAGAGCTTTTAGGTTACCACTAGGGTTGTTTAAGCAAATCTTTTATGCGGATCAGGGGTTGTCCGGTCCTGATTTGGCTCGGAAGAGTCCGCTGGACCTAAAGCAATAATGATGTAATGTAATGTAATCACCCTCATTGCACTTCAGCATCATAATAACACACTGCACACTGCATCATAATAACACACACACACACACACACACCACCCTCACACACGCACACATACACACACAAAGCTTTCAGTCTTCCTTTGTCCTCAGCAACCCTCAGTGCTCAGTGTCAAGCCAGTCCATTCACGAATGTTGTCTTCCCAACTCTTTTTCTGTCTCCCTCTTCTTCTGCCTTCTTGCACCGTGCCTTGCAGGATGGTCTTTGCAAGCCTATGCTCTGGTGACGTGGCGGAGTTTCCGTTTCTTCACTACTGTGAGCATGCTATCTTATTTTCCAGTGGCTTGTGTGATAGTCTGTCGGACTTCGTGGTTGGTTATTAGCTGGGAATAGCAAATGCCTAGAAGTCTTCTGTAGCACCTCATCTCCATGCTTTTTTTATTCTTCGTTGTAGATCTGCTGTGAAGGTCCATGTTTCGCCAGCGTATAGGAAGATGGAGGTGACAATGGAGCGAAGCAGCCTTAGCTTGGAATGTAGACTGATGGTCCTGTCTTTCCAAATGGGCTTCAACATGGAATCTATTCTATAATACAGAATTTAATCCAAGAACAGAAGTATAATTGTCTGTACATGGAATGAATTTTTATATTATAGAATAGCGCCTCATAATGAATTGTCTTTCACAAAGTTAGGCTCCTTCTAATTTCCGTTGCCAAGTGTGACGAGATTACTAGTTTTACCCTGCCTATTTACTATTTAGCCTTGTTTAGTCATTGTAACCTTAGAAAGTTAGGGTATTACACAGCAGCCGATTACAGTATAGGAGGTACACACACTGCGAGCTTGACGCAGGCAGTTAGTGACGTCAGCACCGTGTGCCTTGAATCTGAAAGTTTTAACCAATGGGACACAGGCAGAGCGGTTAGAGCCTGTTCTGACTGGGTCAAAACCTAGCATAGCTTAAGTCAGTGCTACGAAAGACACCGAAGTCTACACAGCTAGACCGGAGCAGAGAACTATCTTCACTCATAGACCAGGAAACAGGACTTTAGAATCTTAGAATTCTATCAAGTAGCCACGAGGCCTGACTTTGTCAAACAGGCAAATGAACATACTTCTGCTTCATCGTGATATCTTTATAGTATTGTTGAAATTATGTTTGTAGAATTTGCTATGCATAAATGTGGATTGTTCGTCCAACGTTGCGTGACCACGTGGCGAAACACGACCGGTTGCGCCGCCATGTTGTATACCTGACGAAACCACTGTTGTTGAACCTATATGTATGTTTGCAGACCAGTGGCTGTACCAGTGAATGTTTATATTATTATTAATTCTGTATGTGTGTAGTTAGCCACGATTTATATTTATGTATGTATAGGAAAGTAGAGTTGAGATTCCAGTGGACCACGGACGTAGCAGAATGTTCGTCGCTTATGTATAGAGATGTGGAGCTATCACTGAGGGCTACTTTGGCTTTCAGTGAGACGCTCTGCACAAACCGATTATTCAGGGTTGTGCAGAATTTCGTCTCTTATATTACAGACGAGCAGGCGAGCTATCCCGTGCGCCCAACTCCACAGGAAAACCAAGTTGGCTGTTTAGCCCCTACAGCACAAGACTGAGGGAGCAACCCTGGAAAACCCCCTGCAAGACTCCAAAGCGTGGCAAGGGACCAAACTACACGACGACACATCGTGTACCAGAAGCTACCTCAACGAAGGACTTCAAACACACCACACAGCAGTTAAGTGACACGGAAGAAGTGCACCCAAACTGATAGCAAAAGGACCACAGTAGTCCACTCTTCAGAACTGTAGTAAAACGGACCACAGTAGTCCAATCTTCATGAAATCTAGTAGCCAGTGCCAGATGAAGACATAACAGCTGCATAGACTATAAGCGATCGAATTATTTGCATTGACTTATGACAGTTTAAGGTAGATTAGCACATCGAAGATCTTGTATAGAGTAGAAGAAATAAATGTGTGATTTTTAACTGTTATCAAGTGGCTGGACTACATATGATTCATAGCCGTGTGAAAGCTAGTGTGACAGTGATCTTTTACCATTTTTCTATCTATCTCTGAACCCCAGCCTTAACACAGACCGAGCTAAACAAAAAAATTTATTAAAGTAATTCAGCGGGTGACTAACTAGCAGTTCCCATTGAATAAAGCGTGAGGGTTACAGCATTCCATTGTGCAGAGCCCAGTAACCCATAAACCCCACGTGACACCAAGCAGCCAAATTGTGGATGCTTTTTTTTTCGCACGAAGATGGTTTTCCTGAGAACTTAATTCAGGCGTCTTCTCATGCTTTAGAAAATCAGTCCCTTGATTTGTTTTCCCCAAGCCCAGCGGACACTCTTTGTTACCTTGAAACGCGAAGGATAGTATGTCTGAAGCGTGCACGATAGATCTAATCGTTTCGCTTTGCAAAGTATTCAATAGTAGAGTGTATTTACCTTTGATTTGAGTTTGCATTGTTGTTAGAAGAAGCTTTGTATAACGTTGATAATTTTTGTTGGTCGATATTGTTGGAGAATTCTCTAGATCCGCTTGTTTACTATCGATCGAAGTTTCGGGATATTTGAGAACGTTCCTGGAATGTTTAGAAAGATGTATGACGTAAGTCAGTGATGACGATCTTTAGTTTGATTGGTGGTAGTGCGTCATTTCTACCGTGCTCTAAATTGTTCGGGAGTATGAAGAGACTATATGCCGCACTGTTTCAAAAGTTGTTGTTGTTGATAGTGAGTTGGAAAGTAAAAAGTTGAGAGTGGAAAGGCGATTGAGCGATTGTATGCAGTTGTTGATGTGTGCTGAATAAAAGTGGAAAACTTCATACGAAGACTCAGTGACTTGTATGCTGATTGAACGGGTTACGTGGATAACCGAATCCGAGATTACACTCATCAGGAGCATTCACGCATTGGGGCTGAATCTACTACTGATAGAAAAACACCAACATCAAACGGAGTGTAACACTCTTAAAACAATAGATTTTAGTCGTCTAGTTTTGAAAAGTTCCTATGCATAACCATGCTTAGTCTGTGCCAAGTCAGAAAACCCAGAACTTACCCAGTTTCTCCTTGCATGGCAGTCTGGTTCTGTTACGTTGGAGACGCGTGCAATGGTAGGCTTGCGTGTGTGACGCGCGCGATAGATCTGTTCGTTTTATTTTGCAACGCATGCAGTAATAGAGTGTATTTATCTTTGATTTGATTTTGCGTTGTTATTAGAAGAAGCTTTGTATAACGTTGATAATTTTAGTTGCTCGATATTATTTGAGAATTTTCTCGAGTCAGTTGTTTATTATCGATCGAGGCGTGGATAATTCTAGTGGTAACCACGAGACGCTTCCATCCCAAATAAGTTTGTGTGACGTGAGATAGTGATGATTAAATTACTTTTGATTGGTTGTGGTGTTTTATGCAGGGGTATTCTCGCTTGTTCTGGAGTAGAGAGAGAGACTATATACGTGCCGCACTGTTTCAAAATAAGAGATGGGGCCGGGTAGCTCAGTTGGTAAGAGCGTCTTGCTAGTAACCGAAAGGTCGCTGGTTCGAATCCCGGATTGGTCAACGTGTGATCATATTATTTTCCCCTTTACCAACAACTGGCCCGCTGGTGTCAGAATAATGTGACCAGTAGTCGCCTGTATGCTTCGGTGTCGTGTGACTATAATCTACAGTTACACATTTAATTACAAAATAAGAGAGAGTTGAAAAGTAGAGAGAGTTGTATTAGAGTTGAGAAAGTTGTAAAAAGTGGAAAGTTCATAGTTGAGAATTGTTGAGTGGAAAAAGCGATTGAGCGATTGTATGCAGTTGTTGATGTGTGCTGAATAAAAGTGGAAAACTTCAAACGACGACTCCTGACTTGTTGATGATTGAACGGGTTGCGTGGATAAACGAATCTGAGTTACACTTTATCAGGTTTCAAGCATCGGGGCTGAATCAACTGATAAAAAAACAACATCGAGTGTAACAGGTTCATAATATCACAAACATGTCTACTCCTTGGAAACTCAGGTCTTTGTTCCTTGTGTCCTGTTGCGTAAGTGTAAAAATAATATCCAGGAATTGCAGTTGATCTGCACTGTACTGAAATAAACACAGACTTCGGACTCGTGTGTCCCGTTATGTGTTTAGATCACTGTAACTAGGTTAGAAGTGACGTCTTTACTGGGCCTGCCTGTCGCGTTATATATATAATTTATATTAATATATATATAGATGTTAAAAGATGAATGAACAGTTGAAAGAATTTTATATAAATAGAATCAATTTCCTCTTTGTATTATGCCTAAAAATCGATAAGAAACAAGAAAATAATGTTGAGAAATAGAAAATAAAGAATAAAAGAAATTACTGGCTATTCATTCGTCCTGTTTGCTTTTTTACAACTAAAAAAGAATACCACTGGTTGATGGTTGATGATATTTATTTCATATGATGTGATACAAAAACCCGTGAAATCATGGTTCTAAAGAATTTCACTGTTGATTAAAATTGTCACTTATCTGACGTGGATTCCCTGATGGAGAAGAAGAATTGTCTCTTTTGTTTAACTTAATTCTGTCCTCACGTTTGACCAAAAGGATTATCGTCCAGCTGGCTTCACATGGACGTCAGGGATATGACGAGCTCCATGTCATCAGAAGAATAAGCGTTGAGGATGGAAGTAGGTTAAAACGATCATATCAGGAATCCGACAGTCGAAAATATTATGAAGAAGGAAGCAAAAACAAAAATCCTTTCCCTGCGCACAGACAAATTAACAGGGACTAAATACACAATCTGTATCCTGTTGAATGACCAGCGAGGAACGCCGTTGACGTTGTTTGAATAAGAACCCTGCATATTCACGGGTTATTGTATCTTATTCTCAAAACATAATAATGTTCTTTCCTCGCTGTTCATCCACACTGTTCCAATGTTTAAGAATGCACCAACATTCTTTATGAACTAAGCTAAACATGTTAAATTAACTATCACCATATAAACTTCACGCGCTGAAGAATTTATATGAAATGAGAACAAATGTTAAAATAACTATTATCATACAATTTGCATACATTAAAGAATAATAACGAATCACCTTGATGAAGGACGATGAATGATTCGCATGGCGCAATGGACACAAGCACAAGACTACCCATTTCCCAGCTTCACACATCGAATCGTAACTTACCAGCTCAGGATTCGTTTGTGGTGTCTACGACACGTGTTGTTTAGGGTGAGACGAGCTTTTTGAACCAACTTTATGACCTCAGTCATCCGAAATAGTGGTCTGGCGTAAACATATGTTCCTTGCCCTCCAAGATGGTCGCTCGAATGGTTTTTCTTAACGATATTTCCCACATCCAGCCAATCGAAAGGATAGTACACAAATTGTCTATGGTAACAATACTCTAAAAATGAACTACACTAAAATAAAAAAATGTCGCATACTGCGTCATTCCGAAAACAATATTATTATCGTCACTGTCTATGACGTACTGTCTATGACGCATTGTCTGGCCTTAGCAGATTATCGAGGATGCGTAGAGTAGGCGCTTGTATCGCGACAATATCCCCCCGCTTAAGTGAAAAATCAAGAATGCAATTTTTCCTTACACTTACATCGAGCGGCTGAGATAATCTGCCCCGATATTGTCTTTGCCTGGAATGACACGTACAGAGAAGTTGTACTGTTGGAGTTGTATGGCCCATCTCATCAGCCGTCCGTTTTCTGTTCTTGCTTTTTGCAGATATTGTAGAGGCTGGTGATCTGTTTCAATAACAAACTTTGTTCCAAACAGGTATTGTTCAAACTTCCGTATTCCCCATACTATTGCCATGCACTCTTTCTCGATCGTGGCATACCGGCCTTCAGTTTCACTCAGCTTCTTGCTGGCGTACGCGATTGGTTGTAAACCATCACCATGGTCTTGCATCAGGATAGCGCCAATACCTCTGTCTGATGCGTCCGTCCTCAGGACGTACTGTTTCTCTGGATCAGGGAGACAGATGACTGGCTTCTTGCACAACTCTCGCTTGAGTGACGTGAATGCTTCTTCGCATTTGTCGTCCCACTGAACGTGTTCAGGGTGTCCTTTCTTCGTCTTTTCAGTCAGCGGCAGTGCGAGCGTAGCGAAGTTCGGAACGAACTTCCGATAATATCCTGCTAGACCCAAGAAAGCGCGCAAGTCTTTCTTCGTCTTCGGTGGTTGCGCGTTTCTGATCTTTTCAACCTTGTCCTCTTCTGGTTGAATTGTACCTTGACCAACTATGTGTCCTAGAAATGACAGGCTCTCAAATCCAAAATAACATTTGGAAGGTTTTGCTGTCAGATTGCACTCATGTAATCTATCCAACGTTGCTTTGAGGACTTGCACGTGCTCCTCCCACGTTTCAGTTGCTACCATGACGTCATCAATGAAATTGCTCATTGTGTCTTGCTTTTCCGTCGGTTTGTCCAATGAATGATTATCTGTCGGTCCTTTGGCATTTTCCATCTGAATCACGGGTATGCTATCTTTTGTCTCAGTAGTACCTTTCTGTTCATGTTCGTCGATCATCACAACGGCGACGATATGAGTTTCCACTTGCTTCTCTCTTTCAACGTACAGTTTCAGTGCATTAGCATGGTAGATCTTCTCATTGTCTCCTACTGCAATCTTGTAGTCACATTCATTGATGCGGTCAGTGACAACATATGGACCTTTCCATAGCATCTGCAGTTTGTTGGCTTTATCAGAAACAAGCATGAGAACTTTATCTCCAACGTTGAATTTTCGTGCTTTTGCTTTCATGTTGAAATGTTTCGCGTGTTTAGCGCTCGCTTTTCCAAGATTTTCTCTGGCGATTTTACAGGTTTCTTCAATTCTGTTCCGGAGGTCGATCACATACTGAAATGTGGTCCTAGTTTCTTCCGTCTGTTCTTCCTGTGTCCAGAGCTCTTTCAGAATCTGTAACGGTCCTCGTACAGTTCGTCCATAAAGAAGCTCAAAGGGAGAGAATTGTAGTGATTCTTGCGGTACTTCTCTGATAGCAAACAGAAGTGCAGGAATAAACCTGTCCCATTCTTTTGGTTGTTCTTGACAAAGATGTTTCAGCATACTTTTGATGGTACCATTGAAACGTTCCACCAACCCGTTGCATTGTGCGTGTCTTGGTGTGGTCCTCAGGCCTTTCACACTTAATAGCCTGTTCACTTCGTCAGCTAGGGATCCTACAAATTGAGATCCGTTGTCTGTCAGAATCTCTCTCGGAATACCTAAGCGAGTCCACATTTCCCACAATGATTCGGCCACATCTTCGGCTTTGATGGATTTTAATGGCTTGGCTTCGACGTAGCGTGTAGCATAGTCCACCATGGTGATTATATAGCGGTGCCCCCTGTCGGACGCTGGTAAGATAGGTCCGATGATATCCACCGCCACACGATCAAAAGGTGTGTGGATTATTGGCATCTTGCCCAAAGGCAGTTTCCGAACTTGACCCTTCGGTGACGTCCTCTGGCATATGTCACATGACGCGCAATAGCGTCTGATGTCTCCGCAGATTCCGGGCCATACGAAATCGTTCCAGATTCTCTTCCTGGTTTTGGTTACACCCAGGTGTCCTGACATCGGCGTGTCATGGGCCAATCGTAACACTTCGTTGCGATATTTCTTTGGGACAACAATTTGTTTGGTCTCTTTACCGTTTTGGAGAAAAGTACGGTACAAAATTCCCTTTCTCCAGCTGTAGGTGGTTTTAGAAGTTGATTTGCGCCCTCCTTTCCCATGCTTGGTCTCATTGTCAGCTAGCTTCCTTGCTTTCTCCAGGGTTGGATCCTCCTTCTGAGCTTGTCCCAACTCCACTGGAGTGACATCCCCGAGCAGAGAATTGGATGTTTTCAATGTTCTATCTGTTTTCCCCACAGAAGCTCTAGTTTGTATTGCTGCGCATACTTCTCGAATTGCGTAAACTGGAACAGGTGTCAGGTTCCCATCCTCAGACTTACGGTAGTTCCCTACAAGAACTTGCTCTACCGGTTGCTTCATAACGGCCATAACAGTCTTCCCTTCAAAGAATGGTGTGTTCATGTGTACCGTCGCAATTGGTAGTGTTAACTTTGCAGGCGACGAGGCCATCACTATCTCAATGGTCTCTCCTGACAAACATCGCTCGGGTACGAGACTGGAATCGACGATGGTGATCGACGCTCCAGTGTCGCGCAATGCCGTCGCTTGCTTTCCTTCTACTTCTACTTGGCACTCCGGCGAGAACGGTATCGCCGTACATAATGAACAGAGCTTGCCGTGACTCTGTACATCCTCCTGCCTCATACTTCCAGCTATTGCGGCGGCTGCTTTGTTTTCTTTCCCTCCTTTTGGGCATTGTCTCGCCACATGACCTTGCTGGTTACAAGTATAGCAGGTTACTTCAGGCCTCCTTGTCCTGACGTTGTGGAGCTGCTTCTGCGTTGCCTCCACTTTCTTTTTATCTCCTTCCTCATCTTCTTTCCTTCTACTATGCTTGAGTCTATCTCCGAATCTATTCCTGGGTCTTTCATGATCAGACATAGTGGCTTGCTTTGCTGATTCGTAGGTTAAAGCAAATCTTATTGCATCGCCCATCGTCTCCGGTTCCTTTTCTCTGACAAAACGTGCTTGATCAAACGGTATCCCACTAAGAAACTTTTCTTGCAGTATCAAATCACGCAGATCGTCATATGTGTTGTCTTTCCCTGCAAGTTCCTGCCATCTGGATAACCAGAGATCTAACTTGGTAGCGTACTCTTGTGTTGATTCTCCTTGCTGTCTTCTGGCCTCTCGAAATTTTTTCCGATATTCTTCAGCCGTCAGCTGGAATCGGAACAATAATGATCGCCGCAATGTTCCGTAGTCGCCGGCATCAGCATCACTCAACATAGAGTAGACTTCCCTCGCTTTCCCTTTTAGCAAGGTGCCTAGGCGAGGAGCCCATTGATTAATTGGCCATTCTTGGATCTTAGCCGTTCTCTCAAATGTGCGTAGATAATCTTCCAGATCATCTTTGTCTTCCAGAAAAGGTAGTTTTATCTTCAGTTTTTCCTGATAAAACTGCGACGAACGAGAATCCGACGGATCGGCAGCATTGTCGTTGGTGTTGTCACTGTTCACGTGACGTATTCGTTCGAGTTCTAATTCATATTCCAATGTTGCTTTGTGTTTTCTTTCATCGATTTCAGCTTGACGCTTTCTTTCTTCAGCTTCAGCTTCAGCTTGTCGTTTTCTTTCTTCAGCTTCAACTTGTTGCTTTCTTTCTTCAGCTTCAGCTTGATGTTTTCTTTCTTCAGCTAAACGCGTTTTCTCTTCCTTGACGTAATTGACAAGATCTGGACCCGACAACCCCAACGCTTCTCCTTCCGCCTTAAACTTTAAGAAAGGATCGTTGGCTTCCATCGCTTTCGCTTGTGCACGAGTCGTTGTCATTTACTAATGCCGAAATGTAATAAATACTAATATGACACAAAAGATCAGCGTTCGAGAAGTTCCGATTACGTCATGCCGATTACGTCACGTCAATGACGTTATTTCCCCGAGGAGAAAAAAAAATACAAAATGGCAACTCTTTGAAATATCTTCGAACAACCCCAATGGATTCGTTATAACTATACGCTTTTACTGCAAATTCTGTTATTTGCTATTCGCGTATTAACAGCATAAAACCAAGAACTTGAAAAGAAGAGTTTTGTGTATCCGGCAATGGCACCCTCTTGTTAACACCAGTTCTACTTCGAACTCAAAGATTCTAATTCATTCTTGTAATGTAATTAGAATTGTGATAACGTGTCACTGTCTAGGCTCGAATCCAGTAGCTAAACTTATCAAATTCACAAAAGTTATCCTGCTACCTTTACCTTGATTCGCCTAATAAGATCAACTGTACGTGGCCTTATTTGATTGCCACACAGATACAATCCACCCTGGATGATACACCTGTGTCTCAGGGATTTACTGTGTGTATATTTATAAATTAAAAAATACACTCTAGTATAACTCGCGGTCCGTTCCTTTGTGGCGGATGAGTTTACTAGACCCTTCTGCTAATACTCTCTCACTACGAGTATTCTTCTAATTTTCTATGTCGCTCTTACTTCGGCGAACAGAAATGTTAGGCTACAAAACTGACTTAATGATCCTGTGTGATTATTCCGTTTATCACTGATCTATTAAGCGCGACGCTACTGTCTGTCTACTGTTCGGTCCGTTGAACATAGAACATTTACCTTACCTTCAAAGGTGACTAGTAGGTCAACAAGTTATTTAGTCTTCATACTTAATTATAACTTGTTATCTCTCTCCTTCTAATATTGACACAGGTCCTCGTGTCTCCGGATTCACTATAACAACAAATGCTATAGGATTCCAATATTAGCTTCAAACACTCAATCGGTTAAGACTGAGATAATAAAATAGATCACCGTTCTGCCTATTTTTTTACAGCATGTAATACCCGAAATTACTGCTGAACATTTGATTGACAACACGTACTGGGAGTCGTTTGCATAAGGTTATAAATACGCAACCTAATTATATCTGTAAATATAACTGGTAACTTATGATCGACGTGGGAAGCTGATGTTACATTGGTTGGTAGGGTAGTCCATAAGTCCGCCCATTTGTAAGAGCGGCTCCCGCCAACCTCCCGCGTTGAACAAATGAATGATACAATGATAATTTACATGTACAATGTAGTAAATATCATCACCACCAGTGGTAACACGACTTAAAAAGTGATTGTGACTCCAACTATCCCGAGACGAGCCCCCATTGTCGCGTTATATATATAATTTATATTAATATATATATAGATGTTAAAAGATGAATGAACAGTTGAAAGAATTTTATATAAATAGAATCAATTTCCTCTTTGTATTATGCCTAAAAATCGATAAGAAACAAGAAAATAATGTTGAGAAATAGAAAATAAAGAATAAAAGAAATTACTGGCTATTCATTCGTCCTGTTTGCTTTTTTACAACTAAAAAAGAATACCACTGGTTGATGGTTGATGATATTTATTTCATATGATGTGATACAAAAACCCGTGAAATCATGGTTCTAAAGAATTTCACTGTTGATTAAAATTGTCACTTATCTGACGTGGATTCCCTGATGGAGAAGAAGAATTGTCTCTTTTGTTTAACTTAATTCTGTCCTCACGTTTGACCAAAAGGATTATCGTCCAGCTGGCTTCACATGGACGTCAGGGATATGACGAGCTCCATGTCATCAGAAGAATAAGCGTTGAGGATGGAAGTAGGTTAAAACGATCATATCAGGAATCCGACAGTCGAAAATATTATGAAGAAGGAAGCAAAAACAAAAATCCTTTCCCTGCGCACAGACAAATTAACAGGGACTAAATACACAATCTGTATCCTGTTGAATGACCAGCGAGGAACGCCGTTGACGTTGTTTGAATAAGAACCCTGCATATTCACGGGTTATTGTATCTTATTCTCAAAACATAATAATGTTCTTTCCTCGCTGTTCATCCACACTGTTCCAATGTTTAAGAATGCACCAACATTCTTTATGAACTAAGCTAAACATGTTAAATTAACTATCACCATATAAACTTCACGCGCTGAAGAATTTATATGAAATGAGAACAAATGTTAAAATAACTATTATCATACAATTTGCATACATTAAAGAATAATAACGAATCACCTTGATGAAGGACGATGAATGATTCGCATGGCGCAATGGACACAAGCACAAGACTACCCATTTCCCAGCTTCACACATCGAATCGTAACTTACCAGCTCAGGATTCGTTTGTGGTGTCTACGACACGTGTTGTTTAGGGTGAGACGAGCTTTTTGAACCAACTTTATGACCTCAGTCATCCGAAATAGTGGTCTGGCGTAAACATATGTTCCTTGCCCTCCAAGATGGTCGCTCGAATGGTTTTTCTTAACGATATTTCCCACATCCAGCCAATCGAAAGGATAGTACACAAATTGTCTATGGTAACAATACTCTAAAAATGAACTACACTAAAATAAAAAAATGTCGCATACTGCGTCATTCCGAAAACAATATTATTATCGTCACTGTCTATGACGTACTGTCTATGACGCATTGTCTGGCCTTAGCAGATTATCGAGGATGCGTAGAGTAGGCGCTTGTATCGCGACACTGCCACAAGCCAGTGATAGTCTGAATTAAATACTGTACCGGTAACTTTTCTAACGTCTGGTGTGGGGGTGTGTGTGTGTGTGTGTGTGTGTGTGCGTTCACAACTATCCAACTCGGTTCCTTAGATTAACACACAAGCGTCCAACTGGGTTCCAAAAACAAGTGGGTTTCAAAAAATGGAACCCACTTTTTTTAATACTGTTTCTTGAAGAGAAGTGCTAAATCGGGATTTTTAGAAGTTTTCAAGGCTGGAACCTCCTTGTGCACTTTCGTCAAATTCGTGTGTGAATTATTTCACACATCAAAGTGTGTGAAAAAAGTTTCCACTTGCCAAAGCACACATGGCAAGGGAAGATAACTTTCACTGACAAGTTGCAGTTTCAACATGGCGATGCTTTGTGGCCCCAAGGTGAGCAAGAATTTTAATTGTACGATTGTTTGATATGTGTTATGGAACATAAACTGTATACTTTTGTCATTGTTGATTTTACTTGTTTGTTGATGATATTTTATTCGTAGGTTATAATTGTATTGGAATGAGACTGTGATGGATCGAATGGTCGGGAACCGAACGCCGAAGTTAAGCTAGATCTAGGCTAGGCGAGATAAGTAGATCTGTTTTTTACGAAATTAAAAAAAGCCGTCGTTACATCTAGATTCATTTCTTTTTCCATCCAGAGCAGAATGTATATTATAAGGATAGGTAATATGGCTAAACATTTTATTTGGTATAAAACGTAGGAAGTTGGGAAAGCATGTGTCTTTTGTCGTGCTGGGGGCTGTGATAATGCCCCCAATATAAGTAAAAGCAGAGGACTAGATGTTTTCCGATTTGTAAAAGACGAGGACAGATTTATAGTAATATAATATATATATATGTTGCCATTAAGTGTGTTTGAAACAGATTAAAAGAGTGCATCTAAGCGTGCATGTGCTGTTGTTTGTGTAGGAATTCTGTCCTATAGGCCTATAATTGCTTTTGGCTTAGAATATTACTCTTCACCTCTGATAATTTTTATTTTCAATGAAGTTTTTATGTGTCGATTTAAAAAAAATTATTTTATCATAGTTTTATGTTGATATTTGGATTGCGGTAATGCATAACTAAAATATTGTGTAGCCTACACTCAAGGAAGTTTAGCACATGACATTCACAGCGCCCCAATAGGCCTACACAAACTAAAAAGGAGTACAATCCGCATTCATTTTCAAACAATTTCTAATCATTATCAGCAAATGAACCAAATTACTGATACTCTATTCAAGACGAAATAAATTTTGATCTAAATCGACTGTGTGTAGGTTACGAAGGGAAATTAGATCTAAAAAAATTTTTTTTTTTTTAAATTATGAGCTAAAGTGACGCAGGATTAAAAGGAATGTTTTGCTTTGAGTAAGGAATATAATGTTGTTCAAATATGAACTGAAAGTGAAGTTAAAGAAGAGAATGGAGGGCGAGAAAAGAAACACAATAAATGTGTGTTTCGTTGCTGTCATTGTTTTTACATTTCATTTGCAGATGTTTTCTTCAACAAGCCAGGTGTTTGCTTTTCCTAAAGGACAAGGGATAATTCAAACTTATTCAAAGGTGAGATTAAGGATCACTATTAAAAATTGTGCACTATGGATTGGTTCTCTCTCTCTTTTCCCACTCTCTCTCTCTCTCTCTCTCTTTCTCTCTCTCTCTTTCTCTCTCTCTCTCTAGCTTGTGTGTGTTGCATGAAGATCATAGATGTTTATTTTTATAAGGTTAATTTAGTAATTCATTTTTATTGTTACAAGGGCAGGATGTTGACAAAAAAGGAAGCCAGCGCTTATTTTGTTACCATTGGAAAATAAAATTGTCAGCCTCTCTCTCTCTCTCTCTCTCTCTCTCTCTCTCTCTCTCTGAGTTGAAACATAGTCATGGTAGCGTGCGGACGCACTTTGCTGGAGCAGTGAGTTCAGATATTAATTAGTGATGTTTATTGACAGAAAAATGTGTTGCGGTTTCTAGTTTGCTATATAGTATTGTACTCCAACGGTATAGGCTATCTACCTAACTGCAACGGTGTAGGCTACCTACCTAACTGCAAGGTGTAGTCTGTCTACCTAACTGCAACGGTGTAGGCTATCTACCTGACTGCAACGGTGAATCTACATAACTGTAAAACTACAGCTGTAAAACTACAGCTGTAAAACATAGGCTGGTTGTTGGCGTCTTTCACCGCTGCTTCATAGCATTTATAGCAAAAAGGGTGAAGAAAGCTGCACTACGCTTCAGACCATGGAAACTCGAAACAACCCAGCGTCACACCCTCCGATTTGGTGGTGCTGTTTCTGACTGTGGCTCCCATTATTCAAAGTGGCGAGGTGGAGATGAATCCGTGACTGAATGAAAATTATGTAACAACGCCGACGAAGGCGTCCACACCGACAGCAACGGCGGTGACAGCAGAGTGTTGGTAGCGATCGAAAAAGTATTTCAAGCCATCAATCGCATCGATAAACAGCAAGTGAATAATGCCCAAGCTGTGACCATCAAACTGAACCAGGCGGAGAAGAATCTAGATGAGAGACTTCAGGCTTTGGAAAGCGACACAGAGAGAATTTGTGGAGATATTTTGAGATGAGTGCCAAGCTGGAAATGATCGAAGAGAAAACCAAGAGCTAAGGAAAAAAGTGGATAGTCTTGAAACGAAACTACAGAAAGTGGAAATGATGAGTGAGCGCCTGAACAAGAAAGGCACACGGCAGGACATGGCAGAACATGATTCAAGACGTCACAACCTAGTATTTAACGGAGTGCCGTCGGCGCCAGGGGAATCACTAGAACCTTTGGAAAACAGGTTTGGAGTCATCATCACCAAAACCATGAAAGTCACCAGAGAAAATGGTTTTGAAGGCGTGATTAGAGCTGGCAGATTTTTTGTAATCTCAGCATTAATATTGATAGTTTTATTTTTCCACAACTCGATTCTTTTGTTTTCCAACAGGGTTTCACAAGGTGCCACAGATACCTATAAAACCAGGGTACCCCAAGGGTCAGCAGACAGCAATACACCACTGAGGGAATGGAATGATTCTCAGGCGGAACATTATCGGAGGAGGACGTGTCACGTATCACACCTGGTTGCCACTTACGCTTTGCTGAATTGCATCTTCTGCTAGCGAGACTTAAACGGGCTAGCACGTACTTGCACTCTGCTGTCCTGAGATGCCTCACCGCTTTACTGCTTGCGACTGCTGCGCCGTTGCCTTACCTTTTTGAGATTGGATGTCCTAATGGCTTTGGCGCTACCTGCTCCTTTGGTGAATATTTTATAGATTTTAAAAAGTTTTTAAGCTTTCGTAACCTTTTTTAGCTAGAAATTATGAGATGTTTGGGTCCTCATTGGAGATCGGTTTTGATATGTTTTTGATAGGTTTTGAATTAAATCTTTAAACCTCGGTTTTGACAGATCCTGGTTAAATTTTTGGACTTTGAGGCGCATCGCCGCGAAGAAAAGGGGTGGAAAGGATCACCCGGTTACTCAAAACAAAACTGAACTGAGAGACGATGACGTTGGTAAACGGAACTCGCAGGACGGTGGGGGCGTTGCTCTCTGACTGAATAATTTGGCCGTTAGTGCTGACCCCGGGCCCTCTTCTCCTTGGTGGAAGAGTGACCAGGAAACACTCTCTGATTCCTCTTTCTCTCGTCCATCCCGGAGGAGACTGATGATAATTCTATGGAGGATGGGGTTGCTCCCACCCCCTTGGACGTTTGTTCGGGAGCGGTCGTTAGTGCTGGCCCCTGGCTCTTTTCCTCTAGGTGGATGGGGGCCCATGATCCATCTATCTCGTCCATTCCGGAGGAGATTGAGGTTAACTTTATGGAAGAGAGGGCTGCTCCCTCTTCCTCAGATCCTTGCTCGGGAGCGGAGTCCCTTGATTCTGGTCCCATGCTCGAGGAAGTAGGACACCTGGTGACCCCTCCAGTCGCTGCTTCGAGTGCCCCCCCCCCCTCCCCCCCGTTGGGTCAAGCGTGGTCTACTGTTACCAGTAGAAGAAAGAACAAAATGAGACGACCCCTGGGGCCGACTCGCACACCAAAGTACGGCCTTTGTCAATTTGCGGTAGTTAGACAAAAAGGTGATACCACTTTGGTTTCATTCAAATCATTTGGTTGGAAGCTGGCAGACCTCTTGCGCGGTTCTGTGGGCGCGGTGGACAGGGTAAGACCCCTACATAAAGATGAAGGTTTCCTCATAGGTTGTAAAACCTTGACGCAGTAACAGAAACTGATTGAACTTTCGCAGGTGGGCCAGATTATGATAGCATGTACTAACCCAGTGCCTGTGGTGGAGGGGGTTGTCTCTGGCATCCCCCCCACCCACCCCCACCCCTCTCCCCCATCGTGCCGGTGGAGGAGATACTCGAAAAGTGCAATGAATCGGTGGACCCGGATGGTACCGTCCGCACCTGCAAGGTTAGGAAATTCCAACGCATCCTCCGGTCAGATGGACAGCCGTCCACCGCGGTTAGGGTGACAGTCGAGGCAATGACGCTGTGGCAGCTCTCCTTCTCAATTGTAGGGAGTTCCTGGTGACTCCTTACGTGGCAACGGCACTTAGGTGCTACCGGTGCCAAAGATTCAGGCACATTCGAAAAAATTGTAATTCTGCGCAGATTTGTTCTTCCTGCAGGGCTGCCGGTCACTCGGGGGCCGCTTGTAGAGCCGTAGGGCGAACTTGTGCCAACTGTCGTGGTGACCACTCGGACGCTAATCATAACTACCCTACTCGCAGTGAGCATCTGTTGGCGAATGAATTGCGAGCGGCGACATTCATGCCACGAGCGCAGGCCTTATGCCTGGCCAAACAAAAAATTATGTCTGAGTCGGCGAGTGGGGAAGTGGCCTCGGGCGTGTCGGGCGGCGTTGCAGCTCTTGCATGGGTGTTTGCTCCACCCCGTTCCCTCCCTAGTGCTTGGAGTGATTCTCTCTGACGCTTGGCGGCGGGGAGCGAGAAAGGGGATACAGTTACAGCCCAGCCGGTCACCGGGGTGGGTTCGGGATCCTACACAGAGCCTGTGAGGTTGGCACCTGGTGCCAAAAACGACCCTTGGGTGGCTATTCACAGGCTCGAACGCCTTGTCGAAAGACTGATCCAGTCCGTTGTGGACCTTGTCGAGATGGTCCGTGGCCGAACGGCCGGGGCACCGGTTGCTCCTACCCAAAAACAGGTTGGCGCCGACGCCCTGTACGCCAAATGTGATTTGGGTCCCAGAGCTCCCTCTTTGGTGGCCGTGCACAAGACCATTCCCCTCGGGAGGTCCCGGCGGCGGTTGCCAGTTCCGACAGGGGCGGTGGAGGCGGTGGTGGGTCCGCCGCCCCTAAAGAAGTGGGCCCATGTGGTTATCCTGACCTCAGTGCTATTAGTGAACTATTGGCCCAGTTCGATGCCCGACTCAGATCGGGCGAGATAACGCTAGATGGCCGAGCTTGCGTAGGTAACAGCTCGCCTCATGCCACGCACTTCCCCTACCAGGAATTAGGCTGTTTCATACTTTAACCTCATTACCATGATGTTAGATCTAGTCCGTTTGCATTCTTGTCAGCTGAATATTTTCCCCAATATTAATATTGAAAGTTCTGGCTCTCCACTACTTGAATCTTTTGTTTTTCAACAGGGTTTCACATCGTGCAAGAGAGAGACTCAAGAAACCAGAATATCAAAAGCGTCAACAGAGAGCCATAATATGCGAGGACGAAAGAGGAGGCGACAAAATGGGCCGTTCAAGTCTTCGTCCGATTGTTCATACTTATCACCACATTCTAGGTTAGCCTTATCTTCATTGACTGTTGTACTGTCCTGAATTAGATCCATGATTACCCAGGTCTATGTTTCCCCAGGTCTGTGTTCTCCCAGGTCTGTTCCTCGGGTCGGTGTCCACCAAGGTTTATTTTCCACAGGTCTATATTCCCTCGGGCCTGTCATCCTCCAGGCCTATGTTAACTCAGGTCTATGTTCTCCAGGTCTTTATTCCCTGATGTTTAAATTCCCATGTTTCTATTCCCCCATGTCTATGCTTGGCCTCTAGGCTATGCTCACCCCCCCAAAATATATAAGTGCTATCGCCCATAGTGGCGTATCACCTAAAAAATAAAAAAAGAGATCGTTAGTTTTGGGGTGTTAAGGTCCAGGGTAGATTGTCAGATTACTAAGTGTTTTTAAAATGGTTTGTTTGTTAATCATCTTGGCAGCATACTTAATATCCCCTCTACCCCCGCCATGCCAACCCTCTCTCTCTCTCTCTCTCTCTCTCTCTCTCTTTCTCTCTCTCTCTCTGTTTCACCAGTGCTATGTTCACCCAAATAAAAACCACTTTGCTTGCATAGACTACATTAAAATATAATTCTTCTTGCTCGATCTTTTGTGAGTAAGATGTATTTTGTCTCAAACTCTAGCAATAACCCTTGTGGTATGTTATATTCTGCAGATCCAGGATGCCGATCATCTCTTCGCAAGCCAAAGCAAATGGTCAAGTCCTAGAAAGTGACCATTCAAGTGCCCATTCAAGTGTTCAGTTTTTTGCTCAAGTCAAAGATGCATTGTCAAAAAGCAATGTTGTATTTTTTGCCAAGAACATTTAATGAAAAAATGTCAACCCATCTTCAACGAATTCACAAAGAAGAGCTAGAGGTTGCTCAGATTGTATAAATTGTTTCTTATTCAATTGAATATTATGTTTTTTGCAATATTTGAATTTATTTCTATCCGTTGTTTTTTTTTCTTACCTAAAGAGATGTCGTCAGTTTTTGTTAACAGTTTTACTTGATGGACCAATTTCACTTCTCACTCCACCACCAACCCCCTCGGGAAAGATTGGTCCTAACAGCATTGTCACTTTAAAATAGTTGAAATTAAACTATGCATTATGACATGCCAATGGTGTACGTTCATTTCTTTTAATTTTGTTGTTGTTATTCATTCTGTATTTTATTTACAAAAACGTACTTGTCAGTTATTCATTGAAATAAAATTGTTTCAGACTAAATTTGATATATTTGTCTCGAGTGTTTGATACGTTTTGAGTGTTTGCCTCCAGGTCTAAAGTTGATTACTCATTGCTTATAGGGTCCAGCGGAATACGATGAGCCGAATGAGAGGACCTCATCTAGGTGTATGAGTTAGAGTATTACTTCACAAATAATGCTAAAACAATGTAGATTGGCCTATGGTCGAATAAATTTTGTGTCGAATGTCAAATACTGCAAATGCATACGACTTTTTTTTTTACTATGTATTCGCTCAAAACTCGACGCAAGATGAGTCCTAAATAGACCAAAAATGACATTTGACAAATAATAATTTGTCCGGTCTCTCGCCGTCGACTGAGCAAGACATTGAAGTGGTCAAGTACTATTTTAACTAAAACAACCTACATACGTAATATGGAGTATACCCACGAGACCTCGAAAATGATACGTTAATTAAAGGCAAATTTATAGGGTACAAAATTATTAAATATTTGACAACATTTCTAAAGTTTCTAAGTTATTAATATTGAATTTACGATTCTTTGTTTTGTGATACATATAAATGAGATTGTTAAATTGGTCAAAATATTTCTAAGGTTTGTTCGTATGAGTACTTTGAAGTGACCTTGTCTCTGAACTATGAGTGGTATAATGTCCAAAATTGTTTTTAGAGATAATATAGTTTGATATTTCATATATGTTCATTTTTTTCGATGATATTCAAAGTCAAGTTCATTGTAGGCCTTGCAAATACTTTAAAAAATTTTTCATCAGGATTGCTTAGTCGAATTGGCGTCAGACTATGCGCCCAAAGGTTGCAAGTGAGCGCCTTGAGCCGCTTGAGTTAGATTCTTTATCGGCCAACATCTTGACCTGCCCAATAATTCATTTATTTAAAACTTATAAAAGTGTTGACCCTCAGGATACAAATAACCCCTTGGCAAACCAGATTGTGGCCGATAAACTATCTCGGGGCAATGAAATGTCAGTGTCTGGATTTCAGGTTAATGATACAAAACATTGGAACATAATGAAACAGTGCCTCATTTGAATAGTAATGGCTATAAGACCCCCACATTTACAGGAACACGAGCATCTAATTCTATGAATGTCATCTACAAATCTTGTCCCAAAACCATTATCAGCTTTTCAGGAGTATGGGTGCAAATACTTCAGGGACGTTGTATAGAAAAAAATGACTACCTGACGTGATAACTAAGAACTAAGAACATGAATTTAAGCCACAACCCTGTGTACACATCTTTGAAGGTACACGCGAAATTTCAGCTCTGTCAGCCCAGCCATAAACGCTTGCGTTCTGTGTGCACATGAATGAACATGAAGGTTTAATGTCTATACCCACTATTGGTCATATGGCAGACGGGGATAACCAACTCAGGGAAAGAGGGGTAGGGTCCTAAATCAACACTGAACCACCAGAGCAATCATACTGCTAAAATGGACCGTAAAAATGGAATATGCACATACTTCATTAATATTAAATTGAACTAGAAGGACAAATCCCATATGACTCACATGCTTCTTATGGAGCTTGCAATATTTGCTTTGGATCATGGAGACTTGATCTGTTTAAAGCGGCTGACAATTGTTAAACACCCCAAGGTATCCACGATCCAAAGCAAGTCTGGAATATGCCTTACAGAAGAACAAGAAGTCTTGGATAGATGGATAGAGTACTGCTCTGACCTTTACAACCACACACTAAACGGAAACCCATCAGTTCTAGCATGTCCCCAGAACGGAGAAGAAGAAGAAATCCTTCCAATTCTCAGATAAGAATTTGAGGCAGCAGTGCAATCGCTAAAGAAAGGGAAGTCAGCGGGAGTGAACAACATACCCGTGGAATTGCTTCAAGCAGGAGGAGAAGCGATGATTAACGCCCCTCACCATTATCTGTAACAAGATCTGGCAGAGTGAGGAGTGGCCTACACATGGATCCGGTCACTTGTCATCACTCTTCCCAAAAAAGTTAACCTTCAGGAGTGTGAAAATTACCGCACCATCAGCCTCATCAGCCATCCCAATAAGGTCCTCCTGAAAATAATTGTCAACAGATTGAAACCCCAAGCTGAACAAATCATAGCTGAAGAACACACAGGATTCAGGGCAGGGCGAAGTACCACTGAACAGATTTTCAACCTCAGATTAATTTGCGAGAAATACGTACAGCACGAACATCTATAATGTGTTTGCAGACTTCAAGAAAGCCTTTGACCGAGTCTGGCATGCAGCTCTGTGGACAACCATGAGAGTGTACAACATCAGCCCTAAAATTATTGAAATCATCAACATCTTCCTAGAGCGCATCATGTTAGATGCCCTTGCAGATCACGAAGGCATACTCAGCTTAGGGGGTAGAGCAATCTCCAACCTCCGTTTTGCGGATGACATTAATGGATTGGCTGGAGAGGAACAACAACGTGAACAGCTGGTACAGAGGCTTGACACACCAGAGCCTATGCAATGGAAATGAGAGCAGAGAGGACCACAATGATGACCAACAACACCAATGGCATCATCATGGACATCAAAGTCCAAGGCCAATCCCTCAACACAGTGCATAGCTTCAAATATTTAGGAGCCATTGTATCATACAATGGGTCCAGTCAGGAAGTCCTCTCCAGGATCGCACAAACTGCTGCCCTGACAAGGTTGAAGCCCAATTGGAAAGGCATGACCATCAGTCCATATTCCAATGTAAGACTGCTGCGTTCCCTTGTCATATCCATCTTCCTATACGCTTGCGAAACATGGACCCTTACAGTAGGTGTACTACGAAGAATACAAAGCATGGAGATGAGGTGCTACAGAAGACTTCTGGGTATTTCCTATTCCCAGACGAAGTCTGACAGACCATCACACAATGACATGCTCACAGTGGTGCACAAACGGAAACTCCTATGGTATGGCCACGTCACAAGATCATCAGTCCTTTCAAAGACCATCCTGCAAGGCACAGTGGAAGGAGGCAGAAGAAGAGGGAGACAGGTAAAGAGGTTTGAGGACAACACAGTCGAGGGTGGACTAGCTTGACACTGAGCGAAGCCATGAGGGTTGAGGAGGACAGAGAAAGATGGCGTATGTTGGTGAAACGATCTTCTGTGTTGCCCCAACGATCTTCGAGTTATGGGATAGGACAGGATAAGAATATTTAACATGAAAATGAATGCCCATAAAGAAATAAATGAAACTGGTATTAAAATGTAAATGAATATCAACTTTGATCTTTCTATGCTCTTGACCTTGAGATGACCTTGACCTCCTGTTCCAAAAACACTTATTGACGATCAAATATTTACAGCAAAAGTTGTATTATGCCAAAAGACTGACCTTTGGATGACCTTGACCTTCAGTGACCTTAACCTTAGGATAACCTTGACCTTCACAAGGATCTCATGCTCATGAAAGATCAAATAACTCAATGTTGTTGCATACTATCCTATCCTATCCTATCCTATCCTATCCTGTCCCATAACCCGAAGGTCGTAGGGGCACCACAGATGATCGCTTAACCAGCATACTCCATCTTTCTCTGTCCTCAGCAGCCCTCATGGCTTCGCTCAGTGTCAAACCAGTCCATTCTCGAATGTTGTCCTCCCACCTCTTTTTCGGTCTCCCCCTTCTTCTACCTCCTTGCACTGTGCCTTGCAGAATGGTCTTTGCAAGGCCTGATGATCTGGTGACGTGGCCATACCATCGGAGTTTCCGTTTCTTCACCACTGTGAGCAGGTCATCGTGTTGTCCAATGGCTTGTGTGATGGTCTGTCGGACTTCAACGTTGGTGATGTGTTGGGTATAGGAAATGCACAGAAGTCTTCTGTAGCACCTCATCTCCATGCTTTGTATTCTTCGTTGGAGATCTGCTGTGAGGGTCCATGCTTCGCAAGCATATAGGAAGATGGAGATGACCAGAGATCGCAGCAGTCTTACTTTGGAATGTAGACTGATGGTTCTGTCTTTCCAAATGGGCTTCAACCTTGTCAGGGCAGCAGTTGTTTGTGCGATCCTGGAGAGGACTTCCTGTCGAGACCCATTGTCTGACACAATGGCTCCTAAATATTTGAAGCTGTGCACTGTGTTGAGGGATTGGCCTTGTACTTTGATGTCCGTGTTGATGCCATTGGTGTTGTTGGTCATCATTTTGGTCTTCTCTGCACTTATTTCCATTCCATAAGCTCTGGAGGTGGTGTCAAGCTTCTGTACAAGCTGTTCAAGTTCTTGTTCCTCTCCAGCCAATCCATCAATATCATCCGCAAAACGAAGATTGGAGATTGCTCTGCCCCCTATGCTGACTGTGCCTTCGTGATCTGCAAGAGCATCTGACATGATGCGCTCTAGGAAGATGTTGAAGAGTGTTGGAGAGAGTAGGCATCCTTGACGCACACCGATTGTTGTTCTGAACCAGTTCCCGATGACGCTGTTATGGAGGACTGCACTGGTAGCCTTGTCATACAGGCTTTTGATGACTTCTATGATTTTAGGGCTGATGTTGTACACTTTCATGGTTGCCCATAGAGCTGCATGCCAGACTCGGTCAAATGCCTTCTTGAAGTCTATGAACACATGATATAGATGTTGTTGGTGCTGTAGGTATTTCTCACAGATTATTCTGAGGTTGAAAATCTGTTCAGTGGTACTTCGCCCTGCCATGAATCCTGCTTGTTCTTCAGCTATGATTTGTTCAGCTTGTGGTTTCAACCTGTTGAGTATTATTTTCAGGAGGACCTTGCTGGGATGGCTGATGAGGCTGATGGTGCGGTAATTTTCACACTCCTGAAGGTTACCTTTTTTAGGAAGAGTGATGACAAGCGACTGGGTCCATGGTGTAGGCCATTCCCCACTCTGCCAGATCTTGTTACAGATAGTGGTGAGAGCATCAGTCATCGCTTCTCCTCCTGCTTGTAGCAGTTCCGCTGGTATGTTGTCCACTCCCGCTGACTTCCCTTTCTTCAGCGATTGCACTGCTGCCTCAACTTCTTCCCGGAGAATTGGGAGGATTTCTTCTTCTTCTCTGCTCTCGGGACATGCTAGAACTGATGGGTCTCCATTTGGTGTATGGTTGTAAAGGTCAGAGCAGTACTCTGTCCATCTGTCCAAGACTTCTTGTTCTTCTGTAAGGCAAATGCCAGACTTGCTTTGGATAGTGGAGACTTTGGGCTGTTTAACACTTGTCAGCCGCTTCACAGTCTGGTAGGCCTTCTTGCTGTTGTTCTTGTTCAGATTGTTCTCTATTTCCTGGCATTGATCTTCTATCCAGTTCTCCTTTGCTGTGCGCATGCCTTTTCGGATGTCATTGTTGATTTTTCGGTAGACATCAGCTCCCTGTGAGGTGTTCTTTTTCTTTTTTAACTCTCTTCGTTTATCACACAGATCCAAAAGTTCAGGTGTGATCCACGGCTTCTTCTTTGGTCGGTGCTTGCCAAGGATCTCAGTGGCGGCATCTGTTACAGCTGAGTTGAAGGTATTGGTCATGGTGTTGACATCTACTTCGCCTGCCCCCAAAATAAGCAGTGGTGCAAATTTCCCTCCAATTGTGGCCTGAAATATTTTTGCCACCTCCGGGTCTTGCAGTTTGTCCAGGTCGAACTTCAGCCTAGTGCACTTTGCTGTATTTACTCTCTTCAAATGGAGCCGGAAAGACATCATCACGAGATCGTGGTCACTTCCAATGTCTGCTCCTGGAAAAGTGCGTGTCCTGCCAATGTTGATGCTTGATCTGAAGCGTTTCTTGACCATGATGTAGTCGATCTGGTTGTGATATTCCCCGCCGGGACTGTGCCATGTCCATCGTCTGGATTTTTTGTGGAGACCAAGCGTGTTTGCCAGTACCAGATTGTTGTATCTGGCAAACTCCAATAGCCTCAGACCCCTGTCATTTGTCTCGTTGTTGCAGTGGGGTCCGCATGTGTCTCCCCAGTTGCGGTGCGCATCTTGGCCAACCTTGGCATTCCAGTCGCCTTGCACTATGACTATGTCCTTCTTCGGCACTTGGTCAAGGACCGCCTGTATATTTTCATAAAAATCCTCCACTTCGCTGTCTTCATAGTCTGATGTTGGGGCATAGGCCTGGATGATGGTAATGTTGAAAGGGGTTGCTCTCAGACGGATGGTAATGAGTCTACTGGAGACTGGGCGGCAACCCATGACAGTGGCTAGAATGTTCTTGTGGACCAAGAATCCAACGCCGTGTTCGTGCCTGTCATCTCTACCGCTGAAATAGAGCTTGTGGCCTTTGTCAGTCGTTGTTTCACCTAGGCCTTTCCAGCGCAGTTCGCTGATACCTAGAACGTTCCATCGATAGTGGTCCAGCTCGTGGGCCAGTTCTTCTAATTTTCCTTCCGCAGTTAGGGTCCTGACGTTCCAGGTTCCTATGACGATGTTGTTTCTCGTGCGGATCTTGCTATATTGTCCATCAGTAGCATACTTAACACCTCCGTCCTGGTGGCCAACGGAAGGCGCGGTCCTTGTGCCGGGTGACGGCCCGGGCGACGACCGATCCGGTATGGAATTAGTGGATTGTGTCATCATGTAGTGTGTCTTGGGCAAAAAAGACCTGGCAGGGCCCAATCCTCTCCAGGCTGTTGGCCACAGCCGAAATCCACGAATACAGTGTGGCTCGCCTTGGCCCTGAGCACGTGGTCGTTGAACCTGTAGTAACGTGAGGTTCCTCCGCCCTGGCCGGTGACTTCTGTGTAGAAGACTTTCGCCCAGTGATGCCGTGCTAACATCACCCCTGTTAGTCGCCTCTTACGACACGCCGGGAAACGTTGGGTCTATTCTATTTGCCCGAACCCACAGGGTTAAATAATGCCATTCTACTGTACAATTAACTTTTTTTTAAAAATATTTTTGCAAGGCCTAAAATGACCTTGACCTTCAAGATCAACTCAAAACTGGAACATATACGAAAGATCAATCTACCATCTCTAAAGAAAACAAGATTGGACTTTATATCACTCATTGTTTAGGGCCAAGGTCACTTCAAAATACCTATACTAACCGATGTTAGACAGCTCCAGTGACCTTGACCTTGACCTTGGAGTGAGGTTGACCAAATTTGCATATAATATGTGTGTCATTGATATCTATCATGCTTCAAAGAATCATAAGTTCAATATTAATAACTTCGAAAAAAGTTAAATTTTGTTAAAAAATGTCATTTTTGTAACTAACATTTGTTGACCATGTGACCTTGACCTTGAAGTGAAGTCATTCATTTACTGATCATTTATGAGGTCTTATGGGTGCACACCATCTTACCAAGTTTGGTTGTCCAAATTTAGACTCCAAAAAGCAGAATCATGTATGGAACCCAAAGTACTACTTTGGTCGTTCGTGTGTGCCTGAAGGAACCCACTTGTACAAAAAGGAACCCACTTTTCCAAAGTCAACCACATCAAAGTTTGTTTATATATTTTAATTTTTTACTGATATTGGAATCATGTACAATCAAATTAGGCTGTATGCTGAGTTTTGAAGTCCTCACTAGTTTACATCATGTGGAACCCAGTTGACATCATTTTGGAAAGAAACCCAGTTGGGAGGCTTTGAACGTATGTGTGTGTGTGTGTGTGTGTGTGTGTGTGTGTGTGTGTTTGGGTGTGTGTGTGGGTGTGTGTGTGTGTGTGTGTAGGTGGATGTTTATTGCTAGGGGCAGAATGTAGGATGCATGACTTTAATAATTTGATAAGATACATTCATGTTGTGTGCAAACTGCTTTTCTGTTGTTTGGGGTGCGTTTGTTTTAATCCCTGACGTCTTTTGTGTCTCATTGCTTTTGTGCCATTATGTTGATGAAGTGTACGCCGCACACACATTTCCTTGTGTTTTCATGGGGACAATAAAGATTGTGATTGTGATTGCGATGTGTATCTACCGCACTAATCCACACATGTAACTCTTTGGCAGCAAAGAAGGGGAGATAAATATTTCCTATCATTCCCTCATTGTACGAATGACAGCATCTGATAAGGATTGTATCCAAGGTGCTATCAATAAACCGCAGTCCCATCTATTTAAGCTGCGCTTCATACACACTTTGGTCTCACTTAAGGTGCGGTCTGACGTGAAGTGAAACAGAAGCAAAGCGGTAAACAAAGCACAGCATCTGCTTCTAGAAGCATCTAAAAATAAGTGCGTTTATAATGCTTTCCTTTGTGAACCGGTCACACGGTGAGAAGTTTGCCATAAGCAGCCTGCGTGGAAGCAATGCGCAATAAGTTGTAAATCAGTTACCTCCCTTTCCGTCAGATTGACCCTCACAGAAGTCCATGAGGCCTTTTCAGGGTTTGGTTTCTGTAATTTTGACTTCTAATATTCCATAATGCCTCGTGGCTTTGAATTAGATCGATGAGAATAAACGTATCGTCTTGTTTCAGATTTGCTAATGGCCCAGTAGCTTTTGATGCCGCCATGATCGCTGATATGATAACAACCTCGTTTTCGTACGTCGGCCCTTCTGATTGGCTGGCAATCAAATGCTTCAGCGAAACAACCCAAAATTTTAGAGCACGCTCAAACACTGAAAGCATCGGCTTTGCTTCACTTCGGCGCTTTGCTGCTGTTATGCTTTAGGTCTAGTCACACGATAAACATCGTCAAAACTACGATTGTTCGTGTTTTACTGGCTGTTTTGCTTCTGTTTCACTTCCGGTCAGACCGCACCTTTAGGCTATACTAGGTAAAGCTTTTGGTCTGTCGACGTAGGTGGACGTCATTTCATAAAATGCATCTATTATCACCACAGTCTTAAAAAACAAATGCAATTGCCGGCTGTTGTCCTGACGCAGATGGCTTAGCGGATGATTAGGTTTACATAAAATTAGCTGTTGATCCTACTACGAATCTGTACGACTGTTTAACAGCCTACACAGATGATCTGCTATGTTGAGGTCGTATGCTGTTTTGATTATTTGGGTTTGAATTTTATTGGATTAGTATTATACTATTACCCCAAGCGGGAAATGGAGGAGGGACGGGTGAGAGGGGATGATTTGGTGTTGACTTCACAGCCTTCGTCACCATTCAGGTTGCGGCTTTGTCAGCGAAAGCACGACAGCTGCAGAAGAGCGGCTATCCTGACTGCGGCGGATCAGGACGAAGTGGTTGCAAGATGTGTTTTTGTGACGTTGGCACTCGGCCGACTAGGACCTGAGCGTCAGGATCTTTTAGAATAGCAATAGCAATGTACGGCATGCAGGTCAACAAACTTCCAAACCCTTCGCCCACGCTTAGTGTTTAAACATACGTTCGTACTTTACTTTTTGGGAGGCACGGTGGCCTAATGGTAGCCAATCTTTGGCTTGTGGATCTGAAGGTCCCGGGTTCGAGCCCAGGCCGGGGCATTGTGTTGTGTCCTTGGGAAAGACACTTTACTCCCGTTTCCTACTCCTTCGGATGAGAGTATAAACCGAGGTCTAGTCTGTGTCGCATACATTCCATCATAACGGACTTTAAAGATCATGACGCTCATGTCCTAGACGGGTGAGTGCCGGTGACAAGAACACACCCAGCATGCACTTAGGTCCTTCTCCCCCATCCAAGGCTGCCCAGGATTGTGCTCAGTTGTACGGGCGTCAGACCATGCGCTCAAAGGCTGCGGGTGGGCGTCTCGGGCGGCTTGAGTTAGATCCTGTATCGGCCAGCGCCTTGAGCAGCTCTTGAGCTGGAAAAGCGTTATATAAGAACGATTAAATAAATAATAAATAAGTTAGTGCGTTGGAATACGAATGTAAGTCATTCGTGCACCGACTAAACCTCAGTTTATACTCTCATCCGAAAGAGTATGACTGGTAGTAGCGTTGGAATATATAATAATATTATGTGTTTTGTGTGTTTGTTTCAGGCGGTACTGAGCCAATCGATTCGGGGCTCCTACGATGGTCGGATGTAACGTCTCGACACTAGCAGGGGACATAATTCGTTGATGCCAGTCATCACCAACTAGGCCGCGTGATGGATAACCAGTTATTAAAGACCATTGCGGGGACTACCAACGAATGCTCGGTACGGCAACGAGACGTAGACGACTTTGACGTCACTTCCTCGTTGTAGGTATCCAGTACGCGTAGTCACAGCTTCGTCACGACCAGAAGTCAGATCGAATTGTCGTCGTAATAAACCACGGAAAATGAAGGTGTTTCATTTGGTTCAGTGCAAGTTAAATTCGAGGAAATTTGCATAAAATTAACGTAAGGATTTTACTAGTACGAAATCAGCAAAATGTTGTAAAAGTTTTAACATGCGTGCATATTTGGTTCATGTGTTAATTCAAGTTTTTTTAGCATCAACAAAAGTTTGAATTCTCAGAAGTGTT
>CM072514.1:85597080-85599580 GCA_036898135.1 Oncomelania hupensis | reverse complement strand
TCACGTAGTCTTGCAAGCATTCGTTCGTAAAACATCGGACAACTTCGCTCGACTCGGAGAGCTTCGTTCGACTTCAGTAATTGCCTTTTTCGGCGAATGACTGGATCTAGTTTGGGAAAAACAAGTTCGTTGCCTGGCAGTGCAAGGCCGAACTAGCGGAGCTAGCTAGGACTGCAACTGAAATCAACCTTTCGGTTGATCCGGAAGGTTTGATGGAGGACCGACCAGAAATTGTAGGCGAGAAACTGTGTTCCTTTGCAAATATGTCCGCCCCAACGTTAGGCAACACTGGCGTAACATTCGGGCAAGGCAGCCTAAATTGCTTCCCTTCGTATTTTCGAGCATGGTCAAATGTGATAGTATTCTTCTTCATCAGATACCCCTTGGGGTCATGAGCAATCTTGCCACTGTAGATTGTTCTAACCTATAAAGGGAAAAGTGAAAGCCCCAGTTGAAAACCTGTCTTTCCTTTATAGGCATGACCGATTCACTGCTGCAACAGTACCCCCGTTGGAGTGCCGGGGATTTCAGTATAAATAGTATCCTCACTTTCTGGAAGTGTAGTGCTTTAAATTCCCACTGTCGCTGTCTTCCTCATTTGCTCTTTCCCATTCCTGCTCTGTCCTATCACTCTGCTATACTATCTTCTTCTTCGCTAGATCAATGACCTACCTTTTTTCTTGGAAACTCTTCCTGGACAAGACTCCTTGTTTGTGTATCGGGTCTGTTGGATCAGCTTGGGAGTGCTGGACGCTTTCTGCCGGGTGGTCACTAGGGCTTCCTATGATGTTATTATTTAGCAATATAGGCATTTTATATGCATGTGTTTTGTTGATAATTTATAATGATGTTTGTATTCTATTTTGTTTTTGTAACCGGGGGTTCGAGTAGTTGGGGTAAAGCCTCAGCCGTCCCCTGCGTGGGATGTCTTTAGTGTAAAGTGACTGGCCGGTGGAGGGCATTCAGTTTTCCTACTAGGGTTGTTTCAGCAGATCTTTTATGCGGATCGGGGGTTGTCCGGTCCTGATTTGGCTCGGAAGAGTCCGCTGGACCTAAAGCAACAATCAATCAATCAATCAATTCTTCATCAGTATTCTCATAAATCATTTTATTTGTTTACTTTTAATTTCTTAAAGGTTTGACAAGAAGGCATAGGAGGATGGAAACGGTAATAGGGTTGGGGGTGATTTGGGACTTGATGTGTGTGTGTGTGTGGGTGTGTGTGTGGGTGTGTGTGTGCACATGTGAGTGTGTTTGTGGGCGTGTATTCATGAAAAAATGGGGTGCTAAACTTGCCCCTTTTTTTTGCACAAAATAGGCTTTTAACAAGAGCCTCACTTTTTTTTCAGAGCCCCTCTTTTTTTCTAAGTACATGGGAGTGCTCTTGAAGTGTATGGGAGTGTTTTAAGTACACGGGAGTGCCCTATTGCTGTTTTCGGACCAAAATTGAAGTGAAAGGGTTAGGGTTAGGATTGGGAGTCGAAATAGGTCGACGTTTTGATGGAAAAAGACACTTTTTGAATATAATTTTTTGCAGTTTTAGCTGAATTTTGCGCTCTTTTCTTGTTAAAAAAAATGATTTCGGGGATTACATTTTGTCCAAAACCCCAGGTTGCCATACTTGTGTATGTAGATATATATATGTATATGTGTGTGTGTGTCGGTGGGTGTGCCTGTATGTATGTGTGTGTGTGTTTATGTGTGTTTGTGGGTGTGTGTGTGGGTATGCGTGTGTGTGGATGTGTGGGTGTGTGTATGTGCGCGTGTGTATGTGTGTGTATATTTATATGTGTGTGTATGGTTGTGTGTGTGTGTGTAGGTGTGTAGGTGTGTGTGTGTGTGTTTGTGTGGTTTTATTTTTCGTTGTTGTTTGTTGGGAGCAAGATTAAATTCTTTTTTTATTTTTTATTTTTTATTTTATTTTATTTTATTTTATTTTATTTTTTAGGGAGGCGTGAAGAACTGGATGTGGTACTTGTACGAGCATTTGGTGTCAAGACCAGGCGACTTCCTCAAAGTCTGCATCCCGTCTTTGATATTCGTGCTGCAGAACAATCTCATCTTTGTCGCCATTTCCAACTTGGACGCTGCTACCTTCCAGGTGTGATTCAGAAGGTTGGAGGTGGTGCGGTAACGAGGGAGGAGGAGGGGAGGGAGATAGAGCTTGTGGATTTTTGTTGTTGTTGTGTTGAGCACATTTCAAACACACACACACATTCACACACACACATTCTCTCTCACACACACAAACACACACACACAAACACACACATTCACAAACACACACCCACACACACACACATTCACACACATACACACACACATTCACACACACCCACACAAACACACATTCTCACGAAAAAATAATCATTTATAGTTGAGATACGCAGAGCATGTGTTTAAACTGTTGTTATGAGTGGTTGTTAAGAGCGGGATGTTTGTTTAACTTGATTTAATTTAAAGTATTTATTTATTTATTTATTTTAGGCTACTTAGTTAT
>CM072514.1:85584580-85594580 GCA_036898135.1 Oncomelania hupensis | reverse complement strand
TGTCGCCCAATACGCACTCACACAAGTCGCGCGCTCTGACCACTGAGCTATACTATAAAATTGCATTCTATAATATAGAAATAATTCTTATTAAAAAAAAGAATCTATAATATAGAAATCTATTCTATAACATAGAAATCTATTCTGTGATATAGAAACCTATTCTATAATATAGAAATTCATTCCATATACAGACAATTACACTTATGTTCTTAGATTAAATTCTATATTATAGAATAGATTTTATGTGCATAGATTGTATTGTATGCATATAAAATGAATTATATACACACAGAATGCATTATATGTACATAGAAAGCATTATAGACATAAAGTGGTATTTCTAGCATTTTTACTCATACGGCGCCTCATATAGTCAGACTCTCATTCACTACATATTTAACACAGCCGAAGCAGACAATTACAGCGACAGCATGGTGAGGAACAGTGGACTATTATCACAATTCCTTAATCCAGCTTTAACAGTAGGGTTTCGAATGTTAAGTGTACCCAAAGACCTAGTAGGACAATCTTAGGTTTAACTGTAAAGATAACTGTAAGATGTAATGCGCATTGAGTAGACTCTTCCCCTCAGTCGGCAAGATCACAGTACCCGGTTAATGGGCTGTTGAACAGCGATAGGTGATGTGGTGGAACGAATAAAGTGTTGCCAGAACAATACATTTAGCAATCCCCTTCCTCCTTCTCTTTCCCTAAGACCATTTATACTTACTTTGTATGACGGCCTACTAGCGCCAAAACCGAGAGTTACGATTATCACGAGATAATTGAAAGTATCACTTGTTCTGTGTAATTTACAGAGGTATCGGTAATCCGCAGTGCTAATTAATATTTATCAGTATTTGCCATGCTTTCCTAGTGCCAGAACCTGATAATTACAAATATCATGAGATAATTACAATTATCAAGAGAAAATTACAATTATCACTGACAATTATAAATATCAATTTAATACTGATGAGCATGCGCGGCCCGATGCGCATGCGCGGCAGCGGTACTTTTCCCAGCACGCCTGGAGTTTTGGCCCTAGTAAAGCGTGGCCCAAACTGAAAAATTAGTAATTAACACTGTGAATTACCGGTATCTCTGCGAATTACACAAAACACGTGTTAGTTACAATTATCACTGATACAAGTAGCCTAAGTTTTGCAGGTTTTGCCGCTAGTTAGCCGCCTTACCAGAATTATGCATTATCACGTGAAAATTATAATTATGAAGTGAAATTTTTAATTATTATGTGATAATTACAATTTTCAGTTTTGGCGCATTTCCAGGCGGATTGATAGAGCCTAAACTGAAAATTAAACATGATCACGCGAACATATTTGTAAATGTTCAAAGATAATTGTAATTATCTCTTGATAATTGTAATTATCCTATGATATTTGTAATGATCACATGATAATTGTAATTATCAGGTTTTGGCGCTAGTAGGCCGCCATAACTTTGCCGTCCCAGTATGCTGATGATGCTACTTTTACCGTGATGGCAGGAGAGAATTATTTGTTAAGTGTCTAAACGACTTAAAGCTATATGTAGATTACTTTGGTCTAAAAATTAATTTTTTACAAATGTACTGTCGTTTTTATTGGGTCCAAAAATGTACTCTCAACAGGGAGTTTTACCAGATCTAAATTTCCAACAGAATTTTGCTTTTTTTAAAGTTCTGGGTATAACTATTCGGGAGGGTAGAAAGAAAACATAAGACGACACACGACAAACACAGACACACGCACACAAGCACACACACACACGTTTTCCTCCTCTCCCCACCCACTCTCAAACATCCAATGCCATTAAGGCATACACCCTTTTAACTAATGTTTTGATGGCCGGAGATCTCATGTTTTGAACACGATTGCAGTAAAACCTCAAGATATTAGTGTTCCCTGACCTTCGCACAGTTTTATGTGTTCAATGACGTCATATTCAATAAATTCAGTAATTTTGGTATCCAATTAGCATATTGACCGGTGATGTAGGCTTGCTATGACTGGCTGATCTTCGGGTGCCTCCGATAAGCGCGCAATTTCGTATTGTTAATAATCGCGCAAGGTTATGTGAGATGCTAACAAGAGCGCAGGTGATAAGAGCGCACGTCTACCGCCGATAAGAGCGCGTTTGCATTCGTAGAGTCCGTTCATAGCTTTGTGTTTGTTTGAGAATTCAGGATTTCTAGCGTCCGTGTCGGTCTTTCATCTTGCTCTGCATCTTTTCTTTGTACACCTCCATGTCTTGGAGTTAGTCGTGGTTCGGTCGTGACGATAAACAAATCCATTAACAAGGAGCGCTGGTTTTTTCTTTATCGTGTGTAACGTATGGATATTTGGATGGGTACCTGTTCATAACAGTTAAGTGAATGCAAAATATAATTGACTCCTAGATCAAAATAAAGTGTGCGTGCAGGTCTCTCTGTTAACAACCACACCCACAATTTCACAGATTCTCACTAACACAGGCAAGCACCAACACAAATATAAGTTCCACGCTCTCAATACTTTATATAAATAAACAACAATATTTTATACCAGTCTTTCACACCAATCTTTCTACACCAATCTTTTTACACTAATCTTTTTACACCTGACTGTCGAGTTTGACAGTCTGCGGAACTTAAACGGCCGGCATTCGCATGTCCTGAGCCAAAATAAACACAAAACTCGTAACCTGTGGTAACGCGGGGAGTTCTTGCACGAATAAGCCTGGTTGAACCGTTGATGTTGTAGACAGGCAGATGGGCTCGCCTGCCCTATCTGTCTGAGGAAGAAAACGTGACTCGGTCAGGTACAAGTAGCACGACCGACCCCGCTGCCACTCGAGTCATCCTTTCTCCCTTGTCCGATATTATAAGTGATACGCGTGGAGGGAGGAGCCATGGACATCGGATGGAAATGTTATAATATTTATTTGGTGCATATTATTTTAATTTATTTTGTTACCGTCATTAATATTATTATTATTCTTATCACTATTCTCTATGTTACGTTCTCAAACAGTCCATTATTATTTTCATGAACTTAGCCAGTTTAAGCAGAGTAGTCTTATGATTTGTTGAAAGTAAATTTGAAAACGTAATTGTATTGAGTCGAACAGACAAATGTTTTAGCAGCTTTTTCGATCATCATTAAAATGTGGACATATAAAAATGCAATGAAACTTATATCCTATTTCATGGAGAGTACATTCATTATAGATTATGTCACATCTCTGGATTCCAAATAATCGTCCCCTATGAGCTAGTAGCTTATGGTTTAAGGTTCAGAATTTTATTACAACAGCAGCTAGATTGGCGGGCAAAACTGTCAAATATTCCTCAAAAACATAATTTTCTGTAAACATTCTGTAATTTTAATATAATTCATTTGTATGAATATCAGAGTGCCAGTTCTGTACACATTGGTTCTTTGTCATTTTCTGTATCTCCTCTTTAAACCTTTCAGCAGAGAGAATCGAACCTCAGTTTTCTGACTTTGCGAAGCAAGGCACAAATCTTCTTTTTTTTGGGGGGGGGGGGGGGGGGGGGGGGATTTTATTGAGGTGAAATTCGAGCACTTTCATTTTTGAAAGTACAGCAGCCCCAAGTGAAGCGCTTTACCCAAGTGAAGCGCTTTACCCTGGGTGTGTTCTTGTCACCGGCACTCACCCGTCTAGGACATGAGCGTCAGGATCTTTAAAGTCCGTTATGATGGAATGTATGCGACACAGACTAGACCTCGGTTTATACTCTCATCCGAAGGAGTAGGAAACGGGAGTAAAGTGTCTTTCCCAAGGACACAACACAATGCCCCGGCCTGGGCTCGAACTCGGGACCTTCAGATCCGCAAGCCAACGCTCTAACCATTCAGCCACCGCGCCTCACTTTCTATCAAAATCTAAAACTTTTTATTGTACATCTTCCGATTGCCATTCTTGTTAGCATAACTTTGATACGATTTTTTGCTCAGTTTTCCATCATAATTACCATTAATGATTACTGTTGACATTTAATATTGAAGAATTAGGAAACCTCACAATAAAAATAATGAATAAAAAATGAAAATGTAAGGTGCGTAATTTTTCGTGTGTTAGGTTTAGCATAAGAACAGCTGTATTAAATATAGACTGGTTTGAAAGTTCTTAATATTTCTCATTAGTTGTATTTATATTATAAAACGTATAAAGTATCTTGATTGGTCTTTTATGAAGACTATTTAGCTGTTTAATTTGCACATCTCTGGCATTACACCAGACAGTCGAATAATTATATAAATGATAAAGAGAGAGAGAGAGAGAGAGAGAGAGAGAGAGAGAGAGAGAGAGAGAGAGAGAGAGAGAGAGAGAGAGAGATTACCTGATAGAATACACACATGTAGGCAGTAGGCATTCAATTGGTGCCATTATATTAACTTCATAGAATTTCAATAAAATCTTTTGCAGGTATGCTGTTTAACAATCATCAGTGGTGCCCCAACGACTTTCGAGTTATAGGATAGCATAGGATTATTGATTAGGCTTCCACTCAAAGTCAAAAGTTACGTGAGATACTGTGTTTTGGCTACTTTTTGTCCAAATATACTACTGCTTTTTCCAAAATATTTATTAATATTTGAAAAACCATTGAAAGCCACAACTTCATAGTGTGTAATATGTTGAGCAAATGCGCGAGCAAGTGCGCGACCATTTGCTCGAGCGGTTGCTACGCCCGTTGCTATAAGGGTTTTGCTGAAAACTGTCAACGGAAAGGAACTGAAAATGAACACATGTTTTTTTGTAGATCTCTGACCTAGATATTTTGTATTTATCCGCATTAATTTGATGTTAAATATTTACGTAATATTTTATTAGGCCTAGCCTATTTGTATTATCACTTACTTGAGTAAGTCAGTTAGAGTAACGTTAAACTTATTTTTAAACAAATTCAGGTTCTCTTCTGACTTGAGTAGGGGTGGTGATGTGGGAAAGTAAAAAATACATACCGGGTAAAAGTCCGATAGCGTCGGTAATTAAATTAATAACATAAAAATACACCCTGATTAAAAAAAATGCAGGCTAACCCGACCCTTAACGAACCCTACTAGCCTAGAGTATCATGGCCTGGACTTTTAACGACATTCCGTATTATAACGTCTGCTGACTGATTCACCATTGAAGGAGATTCGTAGGATCTCATCTTTGATATGATGATGATAATCATTGTTGTCAGGGTGGCGACGTGGTGATCGTCCTTAACGCTGATGCAATAGGACGTTAAGCTTCGTTGTTCCTCCTCCCAGACAGTAATAAATTTGCACAATGCGTCACTTTCCTACGAACTTCTAAAAGAAACTGCTCTTCTAATTCTTCGGTAGCCATTATGAATGGTGAATCATGGTAAGAAAAAGTAGTTCTGAATCGTCCTTAATGTTATGATAAAGTTATTTCATGAATGATATTAAGTTTAGTAGTGCTAGTTTTCACTAATTATTATTAATATTATTACTAATAAATGAAATGAAATATTTAATTTGTGCACGTCTCAAATTCTTTTACATACACATTCTTTTCCGGGTATAACTTTTACGTTTATGGAGCAAGTGTTCGAGCAAGTGCGCGAGCAAGTGCGCGAGGTTCGCGCATTTGCTCGTGCAAATGCTCGCGCGTTTGCTATATCTCGCCTCCCATAGTTCTGGTTTCATGGTGCAGTGTATTTCTCCTTTTCTTTTCAATATACCCGTTTATAAAACTGTCCCCATGGATATTGGAACTTGCAAAAGACTTTACTTTGGATGATGGGGGTGCGACCCCATCTTGAGGAAATGCGACGTCAAAACAATAGAAGCTTAGGATGTTAAACCATAACTTTTGCAGGTAGTGATTGAGAATTTTTAGGTTTTCGTTCGGCCTGGTGTGCCGAAAATATTACGTGACACCGATGCACAGGCGCAAAACGCCCCTTACTACTTCCGATCACAGTATTAATCGTGGTCTAGGCTGTGCACACACGCATTCCATCGCACGGAATTTCAAGATCCTGACGCGTATGTCCTTGACTGGCGAGTGCCCAGATTCTCTTTTCTTCAATTATGAATATATTTTTAAAAAAAGTGTCGATTTTGAAACCTGCTCTCTTCTGTTGTCTGCAGGTAAAACAAGCGATGGACTCCCAAAGCAAATCACCGTCCACACTATCATCCACATCACCATCTGCATCATCGTCATCAGCCGCCATCGTTCCCAAAGTTAGCATGAACAGCAGCGGTAGCAGTCATGAACATCAACAGAGTTACATCACAGGTAGACATCACTTTGGTGATTTCTGATAGGTTTGCTATGGTGGTGGGGGTGTGTGGGTGGTGGTGGTGGTGATGATGATGGAGGTAATACACACTGCTGCGATCGGTAGAAAGTATCGCCCAAACTCCCGCTAGCAGCAGGTGAAAGCATTCCCTCCATCCCTTCAAAGTATACTTTGGGCTCGCTGCTAGCCGCGGATGCGAACCGCAGTACTGTTTAACAGTGACGGAAAGAGCGGAATATTGCTTCAAGGGTTCGGGTAAGGGTTAGTTGTAGATCTAGCCCTAGCCCTTGCCCTAACCCTTTTCTCTACAAAAATGCTCTTTTTCCGTCCTAAAAACCCATTTGCCTTCTTCGATTCTTAAATTGTATGAAACCAAGTGAGGACACTATCCGGCGTCAATAAACGGTTCGAAAAGATTCTCAAACGGTTCGTAAAAGACAGTTGACCTAGAAACAAATACAGCGTGACCTAATTCGTCGCCTAGAGGAGACGAAACTTTTCCGTTTCTAGTCTTTCACCGACACCGTAACTGCTGCAGCAGGCTGCTAACCTCGCCAAAGTATCCCTTCAAGGGACAAGGGACATACTTTGGCCTGCTGCGCAGCGTGTGCCTGGAGTATACTTTCTTTTGATCGTAGCTATGTGCAATGGGTGGATGATGATGATGATGATGATGATGATGATGATGATGATGATGATGATGATGATGATGATGATATGTTGATGGTGGTGGCAGTAGTGATTATAATTTCATAATAATTATAATGGTGGTGGTGGTGGTGATGATGATGGTGGCAGTAGTGATTATAATTTCATAATAATTAGAATGGTGGTGGTGATGATGATGATGACGATGATGATGATGATTCGGTGCGGGAGGGTGCTTTGTGTTGGTGAATGGGTGTTATGTATGTAGGAGTCTGTGTGTAACATGTGAGCGTGTATGTTGGTAACAGATCGCCGAGCTTTGAGTCTGATTTGGGAGAGAAAAAAAGCGCATCGCGTACATAGCATGCAGCATAATGATAAGGGGGGATAGGTGGTGATGATGACTGATGACGTTGACGATGAATGATTGATGATGATAATTATGATGGATTTTAAACCCATATTTGCAGGTGTAGTTGCAGTGTTAGTGTGCAGTCTGTTGTCCGGTTTCGCCAACGTGTTCTTTGAGCTGCTCCTGAAGGGCGGGAAGCAATCTGTGTGGCTTCGTAATGTCCAGCTGGGACTGTCCGGCACGCTCCTGGGTTCAATGGCTTGCATGCTCCACGACGGACCAGTACTGGACAAGCAGGTCAGATTTGATTAAATGAATAGATCCGTTTTTTGCCGCTACAGGGCTGCTCCTCCTGTTAATAATAATAATAATAATAATAATAATAATAATAATAATAATAATAATAATAATAATAATAATAATAATACCGGATGCTAATACGCGCTTTACTTCGAATGATTTCAAACTCAAAGCGCGGCGACCTATATCAACATACACGCTCACGTGCAACAAATATATTACAGACACACAACAAGGACAACAGTATACAAGGCATACACGTGGTGTAAAGGCAGGGAGATCGCTATTAGGAAACTGAATGTTAAATAATTTTGTATTTTTTAAAGATTAATTTGACTGCATCCAATATTATTTTGAAGGGAGGGAGGAAACCGGAGTGCCCGGAGAAAACCCTCGGTGACCTCAATAGTCTCATACCTAAGTCACATACGTTCGCCCCTTGCGGGAATCGAACCCGCGACCTTCGGCATAGGAAACCGGCGACTTATCCACTGCGCCACGAGGCCACTGTGCGATGCGATTGATAGATTACCGTCCCCGGACACTTCAGCGTATAGGGGACTTATAGAGGCCACTGTTCAATTGTTTAATAAATAAATTTGGATTTTAGATGCGTGCATGAGTGGGTGCAATTGCGAAGGGTAGGCACGTTGTGGGTAAAATACTTATAGCGTTAATAGACGAGAAATAAAATATTGTACTGGACTGGGCTGCTTCCTAAGTTTATAGAAACAGTTGGCCCGAAAGATAGATAGCAAACAGAGCCTTGAAATTTGGGGCCTTTGAAACAAAATGTCCTTGACGAAGGCAGGCAAACTCAGAACATGGACGACATAAAGGGCACACAATAGCAGAGCTTAAGAAAATGTTACTTTTACTACCACAGACAGCTCATGTGCTTGAGACATCTATGACACGCAGCTAGAGTTAAGGACAGACCAACCGTTTAGCTTTTTTTTCTTTTTTTTTTTTAAATTAACACTGTTTTTCCAGTTTGGGAGATTTTTTTTTCTTTTTAGCCTCGATACGAAGATGTTAACCAAATCAGCATGGGGAGGCACGGTGGTAGAGCTTTGGCTTGCGGATCTGAAGGTCCCGTGTTCGAGCCCAGGCCGGGGCATTGAGTTGTGTCCTTGGGAAAGACACTTTACTCCCGTTTCCTACTCCTTCGGATGAGAGTATAAACCGAGGTCTAGTCTGTGTCGCATACATTCCATCATAACGGACTTTAAAGATCCTGACGTTCATGTCCTAGACGGGTGAGTGCCGGTGACAAGAAAACACCCAGCATGCACCTAGGTCCTTCTCCCCCATCCCTGGCTGCCCAGGATTGTGCTCAGTTGTCTGGAGCGTTATTACGATGCGCATAAAGGCTGCAAGTTGGCGCCTCGGGCGGCTTGAGTTAGATCCTGTATCGGCCAGCGCCTTGCGCAGCTCTTGAGCCGGAAAAGCGCTATATAAGAACGATTAAATAATAATAATAATAATAATAATAATAATAATAATAATAATAATAATAATAATAATAATAATAATGTAGTGTGCAATTATAGCAATTGTATGCAGACTGGAGGCTATTTCCATATAAGGATATTGAGATTAATACATTCCAGAATGGTGATTGTATGATTCATCTGTACTATTGTAGCTGGTAAACTTGTGTAGGCTATTAATTGTTAATTTGAATTATTATATAATTATTATATTATAAATTACCACTGGTATTTTTCCAGTTTGCGAGAGTTTTTCTTTTCTTTTCAGCCTCGATACGAAAATGTAAACCAAATCAGCACGAATAATGTATTCTGCTATTATAGCAATGGTATACGCTGGAGGTTATTTCCATATATGGATATTGAGATTATTACGTCTCAGAATGGTAATTTTATGACTCATTGGTACTACAGTAACTGGTAAACTTGTGTGGGCCAGTAATTCTTTATTTTAATTATTATAGGTCAACTTTAAATTGTTGATGCGATTAACTCTGTGTGTTTGTGTATGTTTCTTTGTCTGTGTGTCTTCGACTGGGTGTCTGTGTGTGTGTTTGTCTTCGTCTGTGTGTCTAAGTGTGTGTGTCCATACGTGAGCATGACTGTCTGGTCTGAACTCACATACACAGGCACATTCATTTGAATTCAATTCAATTCCAGAATTTACTTCACCATCAGCTGTCGAAATATAAATTATTGAATGACTTGAATTGTACTCTTTAAAGAAGGTAAAAATACTAAATTATAATAATAATAATAACAACAACAACAACAACAATAATAATAATAATAATAATAATAATAATAATAATAATAATAATAATAATAATAATAATAATAATAATAACTAACATTTATATAGCGCAAAACTCACAAAGACTCATTACGCAAACATCATGTTTTTAATATGTTGAATAATTATTTGCTTGT
>CM072514.1:85524580-85579580 GCA_036898135.1 Oncomelania hupensis | reverse complement strand
GTAACTACTGACACTGGCACTGACACTGGCACTGACACTGGCACTTAATTGTGTTCTTTTTCCCTTCCCCCTTATATTCCTGTTAATATTTTTTTCTGAGCGCACTGAGCATGCTACGCTAAAGAAGTATTGAACATCAACAGCCTCACGCGTGATGGTCCATAGGCGTGCTTCATCCTCTTTCTATCTCACGAAACAGCTTCACAGTTCTTCGTTGCGTTATGACAAAAGTGCTCACCAAATACATTAAAGTGTTCTTGCCAGCTCCGTGACTTGATGTGTTCATGTGTAAGATACATTGACATTCATGATCTCTGTGACTTCATGTTTTCTATAATTTAAGTGTAACCATTTACAACAACAGCAACAACCTCAAATGTCAAGGACAAAGAGCATAGGTCAGGCCGTGCTCACGTTAAACAAGATTCGCCTATTGAGAGTAAACGACTTCCTAATCAGGAACTGTTGCCTTCTGCTCAACAAATGGGGCTTGTGAGTTCTCAGGGGTAAGGAAACAATCCACAATCGTTTGCGCGCACATATCTACATAATTATGTGAAATAAATAACTTTTTTAATGGACACGATTTGTCGAAAATTGTTAGTCGTCGCCTGCAAGGTCAAAGACTGACCTTCCTGTGACCTTGTATGGATCTCTTGCACTGATCTGTTTTTGTGACTGCTTTTCAACTGGTGGTGTGTCGTACTTTCTCGCTCCACCTACCGAGAAATAAATAGTATGAAACGTCCGTTGACATTTATACTGTCTTTAACATTTTGTTGGATGCAAATTAAATTAAAATGCCAAAAGTCTTGGATCACAGTTATTGCGCACAATTATGTATTTATTTATTTATCACAGGCAATTTAATATAGCGCCCATATCCAATTCAATTCAATTCAATTCAACACATCTTTATTACCACAGGAATGGAAATATTGTACAAGTCTCATCACATGATGTTATATAATGGCTCCACACATCAAGACAGTTATAATGAACAATAATAAGACACAGACTAATATAAGAGGTTCAGAAAGCATAGAATCCGTACGCACATCATCCGTACATAATTTTACTATGCATTGATTGAGCAGCTCTGTGCGCTTATTAGCCCTACGAGGCATTTTTTGAACTTTTAAATTTATGTTGAGCTTATCTGTTTTGTTTGTGTGTTAAGTTATTACCCCTTGGTTTAAACACATGTTTTATTCAAGGAAAAACATATCATTACAAACAATGATTTACAGGACAGGCAACAAGCAAGCTTATATAAGCCCACCCTTGATACTGTTATATTGTGTTCGTGCACACTCAGGACCGAACCGCCCACACCGGACCAATTTTAAAAGCTTTAAAACAAAAATAATATAAAATGTTTTAACCCTTTGCCGACCCCTCGTTCCTCTCTCTCTCTCTCTCTCTCTCTCTCTCTCTCTCTCTCTCTCTCTCTCTCTCTCTCTCTCTCTCTCTCTCTCTCTCTCTCTCTCTCTCTCTCTCTCTCTCTCTCTCTCTCTCTCTCTCTTGCTCACGTGCGATCTCGAACGATTACACATATTAGAACACTATAACCTTAAGTATTGTTTACGACAGTCTGACGAATCAATTTCTGGAACACTCTCATCTTTTATTCTGGCCAAAGACTGTTCAGTTTACTGTGTTAAACTAAACATTCCTTGTTTTGGCTATGAAACGTGCTATCCGATCATTTAATTCTTTCTCCATCACAGTGACAACATCTTGCTTGCTTGCTTGTGCGACTCATTGATTGGATATGCGTTTTGTGTTTAGCTTATTTTAATGAATAATAATCTTGTGAATTTGTGTGCACAAAAATTATGTAAATTGGATAGGTTGAAAATACACATGCTATAATGTTGTTATTGCATCAATTGTTATTCATCAGATTAACATAAGTAAAATAGTAAAATAAGATAGTAAAGATAAGATAGTAAAATAGTAAAATAAGTAAAATACATACTATAAGAAAGAGTGTGTCAGTTAAACCCATGTCTTTTACCAAACAATTTTTTTAAACGCACTTCTTCAAACCAGCCCCCCCTTCAATCCTTCCCCCCCCTGTCTCCCTCCCCTCGTCTCAACTCCTCTCCACCCTAGTCTCCCTGTGGCCGGACCACTTTTTACATGCCAGGTACGGGTCTGACACTACATTGTCATTTTTTTATGGAGATAATAAAGTTGTCGTATTTGTTTCGTATTTAAAAGACAGTTTTACGTCTTTTATGAAAGACCATTTTAAAAGATGCCTGTCGGAAAGTTGTATTTGTTTGGTTTGGTTTTTTTTCACCTGTACATATTATTTGCTTTCAAAAAATTGTCTATTGACAACCGTCTCTACTTTTGAGATTGTTTGTAAAGCTGAATTATGATATAAATTATTTTGTAAAATGATTTCAAAACATTTATTTTGTGTAATTAATTACACACACACACACACAACCCACACACATACACATACACACAATTCTTATGAAAATGTTTATACAAAACTTTTCTTTTTTTTTAATTCAGTTTTATTGTTATTTTTGGTTGTTAAATTATTACAAAACATTTGTTTGGGTTACATTATTACCAACATTATTACATTATTCAAGAATATGTTAAATTGTGTGTGACCAGTGTTCACAAACATTTACATACTGTGCGCATGGAGGGTTTAAGCCACTACTGGACGTTTGTTTGTTAGGTGTGCAGCGGTTGGGTAATTTATATGGACAATTTAATATTGTAATAGTCATATTAAAGAAACACACATTTGGACCACGACTCCTTGGCAGATCCTTGTTACATTCACGGTGAGTGTTGCCACACTGAACAAAATGAGCTTACAACAATAATAGCTCTTTGGAAATTGTATACTGTTGTCCTTGTTGTGTGTCTGTAATATATTTGTTGCACGTGAGCGTGTATGTTGGTATAGGTCGCCGCGCTTTGAGTTTGAAATCATTCGAAGTAAAGCGCGTATTAGCATCCGGTATTATTATTATTATTATTATTATTAAATTATAGTGTGGTTGTTTTTTTTTAAAGATCAATAAATCCCGTTGTGTTTGTAACTATTAATACCAAACGCTCGCCACCCCTCTTGAGCTAAAAATAGCATCTCCCAAAAGCCGGTAAGATGCCGATCCATTTAAAATGTGGGCTAGGTAAGGCTAGGTTCTCCGAGGATTCAAGAGTCTGGGGTAGGTAAGGGTCTATTGTATCAAACGAAAAAGAAACACGTTACCGACCAACTTTTTTTATGTTTTTATTTTTTTTAATAATTGGTTCTGTCTCTTAGCGGGTCTTGGTAGAGGTTATTTTTAGCTCAAGAGAGGGGGCTGGCGGTTGCTAATAATAGGCGCACACCAAAGGCAATTTATTGATTTTTTAAAAATAGATATATACTTTCGAAAGAATTACTTCCTTTGTTGTAAGCTTCTTTTTTCAAAGGGGGCAACACTCACTATGAATGTTAAAAGGTCCTATGGAGGGAGCGCGGTCAACGTGGGTTCCTTTAAATAAAGAATGTCTTTGAGGTCATATGATGCATAATAGAATTATCTATTACGCTTGATATAGATTTCAACAAAGGTCATTTAGGGAGGTGGGAGGGACAAATGAGAAGAGCGGGGGGAGGGGGGGGTAGAGAGTGGTGCTAATTATCCTGCCCTCAAAGGTGGACACGCAGTGCGACATCCTGGCTTTTAAATTCCATGTGATTCGTGTACGGTACTAACCATTTTGAGGGAATTTATTGTAAATTTTAAAACTACTTGAATACCTTTTTCAAAGTCATTCTCCCGGCCGGCCCTAGCAAATGGGAGTGTTTCCTACTTGCAACTGGCTTCTTCAAAAACTAAAATAATAAATAATAATAATAATAATAATAATAATAATAATAATAATAATAATAATAATAATAATAATAATAATAATAATAATAATAATAATAATAATAATAATGACGATGAGGATATTTATCAGGCGCTTTTCCTACTAAAGGGCAGTGCGAAGCGCTCCCTAACGCATTCACAAAATCGTTAAACATGAGTGCAATACATATATTTAACAACTGGGAGCAGGCGAAATCAAAGCGGACTGATGTCAACTTTTCGACGGAGTCTTTTGTGACTGACCCATGCAGGACATGTAGTCTACACTCAGTGTAGTCTAAGCATTCAAACCTCCTGTGGTGAGACCTTTGGTACAGTTCGAACCGGGTAAGGAGGTCCAGGCTTTTTGAATGCAGCTGTACTGAATTTGAGCTCCTTAAGCTCGTAGGAGAAGCGCTTGGAATTGAAAGCCAGCATGTCGCACTTTTTGTCCACCTTTGAGAGCAGGATAATTACCTTTCTTGATGCAACTTGCCTCCCTTGGTTTGTTTTATTAATAGCTCCTTAATGGCTGCCATGCGGCGCTAGCCAGTTTCAGATAATTTATTCTAGATAATCTACTTGGATATGGTGAAGTATTAGGGGCGGACCCTGGTCAGAGCAGGGCGGGTACACCACTTTTTATACCCTATTTGTCGGTTTTGGGGATGGTCACAGGACTGAGCTTTGACAGGCAGTGGCGTTCGAAGAATTGTCAAAAGCTGTAATTGCACTTTTTTCTTGGGTTGGGAGAGCGGATGGGATGGGGGCACGTGCACCTAGTGCAACCCCTACCCCACCACTCTCGTCCGTCCCTTTGTATGACAAAATGTTCAATAATTATGCATGCAATTATCCCTACGTTTTTTTAATGACTTGTTAACAAATGCTCACACAAGATGATGTATACCCAATGTGGATGATGGCGGTAGTGGTGATGTTAGCGGTTGAGTCATTTATTCAATATGATTGTGTGCACAAGTTTTGTGAGCCTACACGCAAGCGATCGGGTGTCGATGCGAGGGGGGAGAGAGAGACAGAGAGATTGAGATTGTGTGTGCGTGTGCGTGTTCGTGTAAGACTTATATATGTGCGTGTTTGTGTATGTTTGTGCGTTTGTTCGCATGTGTTTGGGTTTAACCTGTGGTCAAGTTAGTCATAATTTGACGCGTAACACAAGATGTCTATTGTTAAACGTTTTCCTTTGTACATGAAAGTGCCATGCATCATTGTTACCTATTTTATTATTAAATATTACCAATGTACTCAATATCTACACATGTATTTTGCGGAAGCGTTTTCAATAAATTGGTTTGAATTGAGCTTTGAGCTATAGCCTTATTAGTGTTTGCGTGTGTGTGTGTGTTTGTGTGTGTGTGTTGGGGGGCGGGACGTAGGAAGCGGGGGGGGGGGGGGGGTAGCGCGCTCAAATTGCAAGCGTAACCACTACCGGTTTATACATGCAAAAGTTGATTTCATGCTATTGTATTTTTTTTAATGAATCGTTCTTATATAGCGGTGTTCCAGCTCAAGAGCTGCTCAAGGCGCATGCCGATGCAGGAACTAACTCAAACCGCCCGAGGCGCCCACTGGCAAGCTTTGGGCGCATAGTTAAACGCCCATTCAACGGAGCACAATCGTGGGCGACCGGGGATGTGGATAAGAGACCTAGTGCGTGCTGGGTGTATTTGTGTAACCGGCACTCCCCCCGTCAGGATCTTTAAAGTCCGTGCTATGGAATGTGTGCCTGCATAGACCAGACCTCTGTTTATACTCTCATCCCATGTTTGTAAGGACATGGGGAACTGAAGTTGATCAGGCATTCTACTGAAGGAAGGGAACTTTCTGGTGTGAACTTGCTCTGCATAATTTATGCACCAGTCGTCATGGCAAACACGTTTATTACAAATTAAAAAGGATTTTGAAACGGCGATCCATTGCAAAGTAGGTGTAGGACATATTCTAAAGTTTGTGTGTGTATGGGTGTGTGCGTGTGTGTTAGTGTGAGTGTGTTTTCTTTGAAAAGAAAAGTTTGCTCGATGTGCTGCTTTATACTCTATCTGAATTCCTATTAGAAACATAATTAATGTATTGTAACTTTTGAACGCTTGGAACGAGAGCAATTTAAAATTTTGCTGTCTCTTCTGAGATCTCTGCAGCTTGTCATTGGAGTACCCTGCGCTTAGTAAAAAAAAATATCTTCTTCCTCCTCTTCTTCTTCTGAATAATATGGATAATCGTGGGACGAAGAAATAAAACCACCACTTTGGGGTTACACTAACTTTGCGGATAGTCTAGCTTAAACAGATGTTATCCATTTTATGTTTTAGATTAAATAAAACCCTATTCAGGATTTGAAAGTTTCCGCGGCTCAGTTGGGCATTGGCCGATTTAGAACGGACGTTCTGAAAGCTGGAAAAAGTGTTGGTTGAAGAAGGTCATTCTGCCAGTTAGTTTGTCATTGCTTACAGGGTCCAGCGGACTGCAAAGAGTCGAATCGGGACCACAAAAGCAGGACCACAATTTGGTTGAAGGAGGGCTCACCCCTGATCCGTATAAAAGATCGGCTGAAACAACCTTAATGGTAACACTGAAGGCACTCCACCAGCCGGTCACTTTACAATAAAGACATCCCACGCATGGGACGCTGAAACTATACTCTAATTTATCGAAACCCCGTTTACAAAAAACGAAAGAAATGTAGATGAAGTTAATACAATTATGTGGTTATTTACCTGATTCAACGCACCCCAAGAGTGGAATTCTCAGTTGAAACTAATAAAAGGAAACCCCTGTTATAAAAGGGAAAACCTTTACTTCTAATAATAAAAAATAGGGAAAGAAAGGTAACGATGTAAGACCTTCATTAAGGATATGTTTATAGTTCTAAATGTATCGGAGCGGGGTACTTGACTCCCAACTCTCCACTACTCCCGCGAAAACACATCTCATTCTTTAAAATTATTTTTACAACGAAATATGGAAACAAAGGTTTGTTGTCTTCCAAGAAAGGGAAAACTACATAATGCCCTATCGCTGGGCAGCGTTAAGGACAAATCCAGTCAAATCTCTGTAAGCGAGACACCTTTATCACTTGTGTGGTGTTTTTTTATTTGTTTTCTTTTTGTCTCCCTTATTCAACTGCTCGGCAGTCACTTCCTAAACATAACCCTGCTCAAAACTACCAAGACTGCAAACTAGATTTTACAACTATTTTCGGCAATGAATTATCTTCGAAAACTTTGCTTCTTTCCCACTCCCGTTGCCAACCAGCTAACTTTGCATACCTTTTCCGCGTGACTATGTTATTCCTGAGAACTTCATTTGGGCGTCTTCTTAATGCTTTGGAAACTCGGTCCCACGATTTTGATACACGCGTAAATCGATATGATAATGATGATCATCATCATCATTGTTGTCAAGGTGGCGATTCTTCCTTAATACTTACGCAATAGGACGTTAAACTCTGTGTTCCTCCTGATCTTGACCAAGGCAAGTCGATACCCTGTCGAGTTCAGAATACTCAGAAATTGTCGTCTCTTTGGTGGCGACCTACTTAGGTAGCGTGTCGTTGATATAATAGTTAAGGCTAGTATCACTGTGAGAGCCTGTGGTCTCCACTCTCAAGTTTTGCTTAGGTAAGTGATATGCTGATGATAGCAGATAATTTACAACACTCGGACATGACGTTTAGATACAAATGTTGCAAATATTAAACCCAAACAAGATGGCAAGCATGTCAAATATATTTCTACAGAGAGAGAGAGAGAGAGAGAGAGAGAGAGAGAGAGAGAAAGAGAGAGAGAGAGAGAGGGAGAGACCATTCGTTTCAAAACTGTTAATTTTCATGGGGCTGTAATATCTCGGTTTTAACCTAAGGTATGACGGCCTATTAGCGCCAAAACCGAGAGTTACCATTATCACGAGATAATTGAAATTAACACGTGTTCTGTGTTCTTTACAGAGATACCGGTAATCCACAGTTTTAATTAGTAATTATCAGTATTTGCCACGCCTTTCTAGCGCCAAAATCCGATAAATAATTACAAATATCATGAGATAATTACAATTATTATAGGAAAATTGCAATTATCAAGGGATAATTACAATTATCATTGAAAAATTTAAAATTTCTTAGCGTGACCATGTTTAATTTTCAGTTTGGGTTCTAGCAATCTGCCTGGGAATGGGCCATAACAGAAAATTGTGACGTTCACTTGATAATTACATTTTTTACGTTTTAATTGTAAATAGGTCGTTGGTATTTGTAATTATAACACGATATTTGTAATGACCAGGTTTTGGTGCTAATAGGCCGTCACAATGTGAATTACACAGAAAACGTGTTAATTACTATCATCATTGATACCTATAAATGCACGATTTGGCGCTAGTAAGCCGCCTTAGTCAGAATTAAGCATGATCACGTTAAATTTTTAATTATGAAGTGAACATTGTAATTAATATATAATAATTCCAGTTTTCGGTTTTGGCGCACTTCCGGGAAGATTGCTCGAGACAAAATTGAAAATTAAACATGACCACGCGAAGATATGTATAATTTTTCAATGATAATTGTAATTATAGTTTGATAATTGTAATTATCCCATGATGTCTGTAATTATCTCATGATATTTGTAATTATCAGGTTTTGGCGCTAATAGACCGTCATACTAAGGAAACAAAATAAAAATGAGAAACGATTGGCTACTATCCGAACTTTCAGCAAGCTAAAACTTATCAAACTCTGTTTACCCAATTTTGATATACACAGCGCAAAATGGGTTAACGACAAAGACGGACCTCAGCGACTTTGACTTTGGAGAAATAAATTAATGGGCGCATAGTGTGACGCCCAGACGACTGAGCACAATCCTGTGCGCCTGGGGATGGGGGAGAAGGGACGTAGTGCGTGCTGGATGTATTTGTGTAGCCGGCACTCACCCGTCTAGGACATGAGCGTCAGGATCTTTCAATTCCATGCGGCGTTTGAACCGCTGTCTGTACAAGCTGCAATGTGATCGCCTGACGTTCGAGTACACACCACTGAGCCAACTGCGCTCCCTATTCGCTCTAATAATAAATAATAATAATAATAATAATACTGGATGCTATATACGCGCCTTCCGCTAAATCAATCAAGCTCAAAGCGCGGCGATCTGTACCAACATACACGCTCACCTGCCTCATCCACCCTCACACACACACACACACACACACACACACACACAACAAATACACATCCATCACTCGAACAGGTGGTGTAAAGGCAGGGAGATCGCTATTGGAAGACGGAAAGAAAATCGAATTGTTATTTTTTTTAATGTTTATATTGACTGCGTCCAGTACCGTTAATGAAGGGAGGGGGCAAAGGTCAAGGTCACTAGAGTCATATTGTTGCTAAACACGTTTTGCTCAGTATCTCCAAAACGGCTGAATCGATTTGGTTGAATTTTGGTATACATTTAATGTAATAGGCTACAATGTAATAGGCTACAAATCTTAGGACCATCCTTCACAAGCAGGCTGGTTGTCGGTCAATCAATCACTCTGTCGCTCACAATTTCAAATTTTTAAAAAAAAAATCAAAACACACTTTTTGCTGTATCTCAAGAACAACTGAGCCCAAATTCATCACTCTTTCTTTGGCAATTGCGGATGCTCTAACTACTGCTAAGCATGTTAGATCATTCGTGCAACAGACCTACGGACGGACGGACCGACCGACAGACAGACGTTTGGCTCGTTCTGATTGCCAACTAACTCAAAGTATTTTGAGATCCTATCCTATCCCGTAACTCGGAGGTCGTAGGGGCACAACAGATGATCGTTTAAACAGCGCACTCCATCTTTCCCTGTCTTCAGCAACCCTGATTGTTTCGCTCAGTGTCAAACCAGTCCATTCTCGAATGTTGTCCTCCCCCTCTTTCTCGGTCTCCCCCTTCTTCTACCTCCTTGCACTGTTCCTTGCAGGATGGTCTTTGCAAGACCTGATGATCTGGTGGCCATACCATCAGAGTTTCCGTTTTTTCACCACTATGAACATGTCATCGTGTTGTCCAATGGCTTATGTGATGGTCTGTCGGACTTCGTCTTTGGTGATGTGCTGGGTATAGGAAATGCACAGAAGTCTTTTGTAGCACCTCATCTCCATACTTTGAGATAAGCTTGGAAATATACATTTTAAAATATAGCAAATGCATAACATTTTGTAATCACAAGAACAAGACGTTTATAAATCAACATTCCGTTTACTTAACTATACCAACACATGCAAATAGTACAAGTATATAAATAAAACTAGTTATAATTTGATTAGCAATCAGCATCAAGCTGTCATGGCGTAATGATAGCAAATCACAGCAACATATTTCACAGCACAACAGGACCACACACACACTAAAACATTAAAAAGACAGTTTTACATAGTGAGAAAGTGATTACATTACATTACATTACATTATTATTGTTTTAGGTCCAGCGGACTCTTCCGAGTCAAATCAGGACCGGACAACCCCCGATCCGCATAAAAGATCTGCCGAAACAGCCCTAGTGGTAAAACCGAAAGCTCTCCACCAGCCAGTCACTTCACAATAAAGACATCCCACGCAGGGGACGGCTGAGGCTTCACCCCAACTTAGCGAACCCCCGTTTACAAAAAACAAAATAGAATACAAACATCATTATAAATTATCAACAAAACACATACATATAAAATGCCTATATTGCTAAATAATAACATCATAGGAAGCCCTAGTGACCACCCGGCAGAAAGCGTCCAAAATTCCCAAGCTGATCCAACAGACCTCATACACAAATAAGGAGTCTTGTCCCGGAAGAGTTTTCAAGAAAAAAGGTAGGAGACTGGTCTAGCGAAGAAGACGATAGTATAGCAGATTGATAGAAAACAGCAGGAATGAGAAAGAGCAAATGAGAAAGACAGCGACAGTGGGAATTTAAAGCACTAAATTTCCAGAAAGTGGGGATACTATTTATACTGAAACCCCCGGCACCCCAACGGGGGTGAGAAAGTGATTAAAAGAAATGAATGTGCTCGCGGAGCACGCACTACACGCTCTGCACGTGCAGTCGCCCCACTTACAACATGTCACAGGCGATTGAAAGTATCATCTAGCTCATGCTTTGTCAACCACGTATAAAATAGTGCAGGGCCTATTTATAAGCTTACTTACTATAACATCGTACAAGCATCTTGATCACACATACACAAATCACAGCAAACTGCTTCAATATACTATTACCCATGCTCACATTAAAGTGTTGTCTGTGGTCTAGATCAGATGTGCCCCAAAATTATTGTAAAAAATTACTTCACGCTAAGAGATGGTTCGTTTGTTCATCATTGTTTAAAGAATCCAGCGGACCACCAAGAGCCGAATCAGGAATGACTATTTCCTTTTATATTGATACCTTTTTGTTTTTGATGGGTATTAATCAAACTTCGTGTCCGACCATTGAAAAGATCGTTTCCTGTAGGCACTGGGGTGACCTGTCTCCCTAATGGCCTGTCTTAATTGGAAGGTTCTGGAAGGTCACGAGCTTTTTTTTCCGAGGTTCTCGGATCCCAAACCTAGGCGTCTGGACTTTTTTTTTTTTAGCTCAAAAGGTTAAGAAACCTAGGTCCGGGATATGGGAACCTCGCAAAAGGTTTCGTGAACATCCACAAACCTTTCAATTAAAAAGCCCATTAGAAAAACGTGGTCGTGATCCAACGCTATCAGCACGTGCTGGAGGGCTTTGCTGTTGGCTATTTTTCTATGCGACGTGTTCTGGGCCTGTTGCATGGGTTGAGGTAATGACTGTACAGAAGAAAGTTCGCGAGGGGACGTTATAAAAGGAACCAACTTTCTTTATGAGCTGCGTCGCACACAGAGAGATTTCACTTCACAACCTTTCTATCCTATCCTATCCTATCGCGTAACTCGGAGGTCGTAGGGGCACCACAGATGATCGTTTAACCAGCGTACTCCATCTTTCCCTGTCCTCAGCAACCCTGATGGTTTCGCTCAGTGTCAAACCAGTCCATTCTCGAATGTTGTCCTCCCACCTATTTTTTGGTCTCCCTCTTCTGCTAACTCCTTGCACTGTGCCCTGCAGGATGGTCTTTGCAAGACCTGATGATCTGGTGACGCGGCCATACCATCGGAGTTTTCGTTTTTTCACCACTGTGAGCAGGTCATCGTGTTGTCCGATGGCTTGTGTGATGGTCTGTTGGACTTTTCGTTGGTGATGTGCTGAGTATAGGAAATGCCCAGAAGTCTTCTGTAGCACCTCATCTCGATGTGGATGAATAAAATATTCTATTGTCGTATTATCTAGTGTCAACGTTGCAAATTATGACGTCAGACTTCCTTTAACTGGGCTAGGCATATCCAGCTATACGCCAATACCAAACGTCTCGTACAAATTAGATCCAAGTTTGGCTACTCTATTTTGATATATGTCTCACTATTACAAGGGGGAGTAACTCCGGGCGCTATTTGCTGCAATGATGAAGATGCTCCACATTCCTTTTTCGTTTATCTTTTTTTATTTATTATTTTAATTTGTTCTCTTGGTGCTTGTTATTATTCTCTTCATTAGATCGTGCTGAAGCTCCTTTCTCACTTCTGCTGTCCACCTCCACCCCACCCCTCACCCTCCACCCCACCCTCCCCACCCCTACTTCTACCCCAGACGTTATCTCTCCTGTTGTTTTTATTATTATTTATTTCTCCTTATCGCGCACTGAGCATTCGACGATGGATGGAGACACGCACTTTATAAATGGACATCACCATCATCATCCTCAACTACTACAAGCTCAGATTTATGTCTGTCCAGTCAGTGGGGCTTCCTTAAGTTACATTACATTACATGATTATTGCTTTAGGTCCAGCGGATTCTTCCGAGCCAAATCAGGACCGGACAACCCCTGATCCGCATAAAAGATCTGCTGAAACAACCCTAGTGGTGAAACTGAAAGCTCTCCACCAGCCAGTCACTTTACAATAAAGAAATCCCACGCAGGGGACGCTGAAGCTGTACTCTAATTTATCGAACCCCCGTTTACAAAAACAAAATAGAATACAAACATCATTATAAATTATCAACAAAACACATAGATATAAAATGCCTACATTGCTAAATAATAACATCATAGGAAGCCCTAGTGACCACCTGGCAGAAAGCGTCCAATATTCCCAAGCTGACCTAACAGACCTCATAAACAAATAAGGAGTTTCCTTAAGTTAAAAACCTCAAAAACAAAAAAGCACACTCTAAATTTGTATAGTATAAAAACGCTGATGACAATAATAATAATAATAATAATAATAATAATAATAATAATAATAATAATAATAATAATAATAATAATAATACATTTGACTCCTCTCACGTGTTCATTCTTAACAGCGCGACCTCAGTTTTAGCTCTTTAGACGCGAATCTCAACTCCTCCAGAGAAGCAGCAATGAGGCCAAGACGAGGCTGGATAAGAACGAAAGCGAGGCTTTCTCTCGCGCACTTCCGGAAAGCGAGTAATCCACAAGGGCCATAATCCTCGCAGGTCCTCCACTGCCGCCCTCTGTCTTTATGACTCCGATGACGACGGTTGCTCCTGTGGCCGGCACGTAGTCCATCCCCGCGACGTTCTCCATGATCACCACGTCATTATTTAGCAGATGCTGTGTAACAGAACATGCGTCAATAATTTGTAATTTGCTTCATAAAATTCTCAATAATTCATTCATTCCTTCATTCATTCTATCATTCATTCATTCGTGATTAATACATTAATATCATTTCATTTCATTCGTTCAAATAAACTGATATTCATTTCATTAGGAATACGAACTATGTCCAGAAAAGTGAAGGCGTGCATTGCAAAATGATGAGATGAAGCCTGCACAACGTATACACGCCACAAAGTAATTTATTAAATATACTAGAGAAGACCGAACTACATAACTGTGCAGACAGGAGAGAGAGAGAGAGAGAGAGAGAGAGAGAGAGAGAGAGAGAGAGAGAGAGAGAGAGAGAGAGAGAGAGAGAGACAGAGAGAGAGAGACAGACAGACAGACAGACAGACAGACAGACAGAGAGACAGAGAGACAGAGAGACAGAGAAAGAAACAGAGAGACAGAGAGAGACAGAGAAAGGCATAGACAAAGAGAGAGAGAGAGAGAGAGAGAGAGAGAGAGAGAGAGAGAGAGAGAGAGAGAGAGAGGGAGAGAGACAGAGAGAGAGAATTAGTTAGTCATTCATTGTTTACAGGGTCCAGCGAACTGCAAAGAGCCGAATCAGGACCACAAAATCAGAACAACAACTGATCCGTATAAAAGATCTGCTGAAGCAACCCTAGTGGCAACACTGAAGGCCGGTACCTTTACAAAAAAGGCATCCCACGCAGAGGGCGCTGAGGCTATACTCTAATTTATCGAAGCCTCGTTTACCAAAACAAAATAGAATACAAACATCATTATAAAATATCAACAAAATACATACATATAAAATGCATACATTGCTAAATAATAATAATATCATAGGAAGCCCTAGTGACCATTAGGCAGAAATTCCCAATATTCCCAAGCTGACACAACAGACCTCATACACAAATGAGGAGGTTTGGAGTTTTCAATAAAAAAGGTAGGTGGTTGGTCTAGCGAAGAAGAAGATAGTATAGTAATAATAATAATAATAATAATAATAATAATAATAATAATAATAATAATAATAATAATAATAATAATAATAATAATAACAGGCAATTTATACAGCGCTTTCCAAAATCACAAAGCGCTTTACACAAACAAATGTAAACACAACATGCGTACATTGGTCAATAACACGCAACCACATATACATCTCAACACCAAAAATAACTAACAACACTCAATCATGGCGCCTAAGAAAAGGCCTCTCTAAAAAGATGCGTCTTCAAGTTCGTTTTAAAAGACGCTAGTGAAGGACTGTGACGGACGGACCGAGGTAGCGAGTTCCAGGTCTGAACGGAGAAGAAATTGAAAGCTCTACCACCGTGTCTCACCCTGTGGTATTCTGGTACACGGAACATCCTTTCATCTGCAGAGGAGCGGAGAGACCGAGAAGGAACATAGACAGTCAAAAGTTCGGAAAGATAGCTAGGAGCAGTTCCAGAGATGATGTGGTAGCAGAGACATGAGGTTTTATATTTAATTCGTTGTTCAATTGGGAGCCAGTGTAGCTCTTGAAAGAGAGGCGTGCAATGCTGTGATTTCCGTGCTTTGAAGATGAGTTTAGCTGCAGAGTTTTGGACTTGCTGAAAAGGTCTAAGGACTTTCTGTGTGCAACCTACAAGGAGTGAATTACAATAATCCAATCTAGACAGAATGCATGCGCTAACTAGTGTTTTTGTTGCTTCTTGTGTGAGATACTGTCGAATGGAGCTTATGCGTCTAAGTTCAATGTATGCAATCTGACAAGTTTTTGCAATGTGTTGCTGCATGGAGAGATCCTGATCGAGAAAAAACCCAAGATAGCAACAGTGTCAGAAAAAGAAATAGAAGTAGTTTCAACAGTGATAGTTGAGGGAAGAGAAGAGGGGTCTGCAGATGACGGAGAAACACGGAGGGCCTCAGTTTTGTTATCATTTAGCTTGAGACGGTTGTTTGACATCCAAGATTTTACCTCAGTAACACAATCTTGAAGGGTCTGAACTAAATGATTGTAGTTAGAAGGAGAGTCAGAGTGATTAAGTTGGGTGTCATCAGCATACATTTCGTGGCGGACAGAATGTGAGTTAATGAGACGTAAGAGAGGAGAAGTGTACAGAATGAACAGAATAGGGCCAAGCACAGAGCCTTGAGGAACGCCAAAATCAAGCGGTTGTGCGGTAGATTTAATACCGTTTACGAGAACAGCTTGTTTTCTTTCTGAGAGATAAGACCGAAACCAGTTAAGACCACTGCTTTGGATTCCAAAATCGTTAGTGAGACGTGATAACAGAATTTCATGATCGATAGTATCAAAAGCGGCCGAAAGATCCAAGAGAAGAAGAACTGAAATTTTGTCTTTGTCTAAAGAAATCAGAAGATCATTTAGAACGCGAAGAAGAACGGTCTCTGTTCTGTGCCCAGGACGGTAAGCAGACTGATGAGAAGTAAGAAGACTGTGAGCAGATATATGGGAGAGAAGTTGCTGAAGGATGAGACTAATTAGTAGATTGATAGAACAGAATAGGAATGAGAAAGAACAAAGGATAAAGACAGTGACAGTGGAAATTTAAAGCACTACATTTCCAGAAAGTGGGGATACTATTTATACAGAAACCCCCGCCACCCCTACGGGGGGAGAGAGAGAGAGAGAGAGAGAGAGAGAGAGAGAGAGAGAGAGAGAGAGAGAGAGAGAGAGAAATATAGGTGTGACTGGTTGACTGTTTAATTGGTTTGGCAGAAGATGGGGCTTCACAGTGTACATCTAATAAATTATTCATGCTATTCTATAGTATTAGTACAGCATGTTGGGTACGATGGCCAAGCCTCTCACTTGGTGAACTGCGTAGTCTGGGGCGAGTCTGGGGTTGTCGGGACTGACGGTGTCGACGCCCAAAGCGATGACAAATTGATTTCGTGTTCTTTGTTCCTCCGTCAGCCAGCGAACAGCTTCAACATGAACAGCTGCAAAACAATACAAAAACCAGTACAATACAATGCAGTGAAGTCGTCAACCAATCGGTATTACCAAAAATGAAGAATTCATGCAGCACATGGCGCCTCATCGAATTAAAAAAGAAGAACAGAAAAAAAAAACCTGTTTAAACCAAATATAATAATACATAACATCATTATCACACTCCAATCGCCTCAAGTTCTTTTTTTTTTTTTTTACTACAAACGCACATTACCATTCACGTAACAAACGTACAGTTAATCTAATTTGGCTGACAGAACCATTCATATCATGTCCATACAACTGAGACACCCTTCCATTCATTATGATATCTTGAGGGTATGAACATAAATTATAGTGTAGTTTTAAATTAGAGGAGAAGCTACGAGCAATCACATCAAAGGCAGTTTTCATCTTGGAACGCCGTTATCGTAGTCAAGGGATGCACTTGTAGTCAGAACGCAATACTAGTACATGTAATACTATAATAATGCTATCAATAATAACAACAACAATAATACAATCTTAGATATACACTGATTGCCGTACACGCACACACACGCGCACACACACACAAACACAAACGCACACACCCCACACGCATGCATTAACTTTTTTTTTTAAAAAGATCCTTACAAGGGAAGTTATAAGTATTTGGATCGCTGGGGGTCCTACTGTTGAACATTTGGTTGGGGTCTGGATATTTTTTGTCCCAACCCGTCCTTATCAATACCACTGCGCCATTGGGGATCTCTCCAAACTCCGCCTCCCAGTCCTGGACAATGAATGAATAAGCGAATGAATTTATTAATGAATCAATCATTTAACAAATCAATCAACCATTGATCAATAACTATGGAGGATTGATGATGATGATGATGATGATGATGATGATGATGATGATGATGATGATGATGATGATGATGATGGGATCTTGTAAGGCGCCAAAAAATCCATGTACGTAGTGTTCATGCTCTATGCGCACTAAAACGGTGATTCAGCCATATTGAAACAGGTCAGTTTTGAGTCTTTTCCTCAAGCTTGGCAGGGATGGAGCTTTCTTCAAGCTCAGGGGAAGGGAGTTCCACAGAGTGGGTGCAGCATTTTTGAAGGAGCGCATTCCAAGAGTCTTTTTGGTTGTGTTGCTTGTGCGCACACTGGGGGTTTCAAGTCTACACTGAGTCCCTGACCTGAGTTCGAGTCTGGGTTGGTAAGGGGAGACCAGTTCTGTGTGGTAGGTGAGAGCAGTGCTCGTGAAGCACTGATAGGCCAGTGCCAGGATTTTGTAGTCCAGTCTTTTTTCAACGGGCAGCCAATGAAGAGAGCGAAGTCCAGGTGAAATGTGCTCATTCTTTTTTGTTTTAGAACAATCCTTGCTGCAGTATTTTGAACAAGTTGTAGTCTCTGCAGTTGTGTTTTGGGTAGTCCCCAGAGGCAGCTGTTACAATAATCCAATCTAGAGAGGATGAGAGAAGCTGCAAGTGAGCTGGCTGTTCTTAGATTTAACAATGGGCGAAGTCTGCCTAGCATTCTGATGTGGAAGTAGCATGTCTTCACGATGAAACTAACATGCGTTGACAAGGTTAGTCGGTTGTCAATGTACAAGCCTAGGTTTCGCACTACGTCAGATGGTGTGATCTTTGCCTCTCCAATTTGTTCAGAGTCGATGCTGGTTTTCGCTAGGTTGGTCTTTGACCCACACAGCAAAATCTCTGTCTTCAAGTCCTACAGTTTGAGCCTATTTGATGACATCCAGTTCTTGGCTTCCTCACAGCAATGCTCCACCGATGTGACTGCTTCCTGAGCTGACTGTGCAGTATGTCTGAATGCCGTGTAGAGTTCTGTGTCGTCGGCGAACATTTTTCGATTGAGGCCATGCCTTTCGACAACAGAGCCTAGCTGAGAAGTGTAGATGCAGAACAGCAGAGGACCCAGTACTGAGCCCTGAGGGACTCCACATGATAGTTTCATCTCTGGTGAGGATGCATGGTTGATTGTGACATAGTGGGTTCTGTTTCGCAAGTATGACACAAACCAGTCCAATGCAGGTCCAGTCACTCCAACTTCACAAGACATGCGATCAAGGACAATAGTATGATCAAGAGTGTCAAATGCCGCACTGAGATCTAACAAGACGCACAGCGTCAAGTCACCAGCATCAGCATTGCACAAAAGGTCATTCATGAGGCGTAACAGCGATGTTTCACAATTGTGATGGGCACGATATGCTGACTGAAATCTATCTGAGAGATTGTGTTGGTCTAAGTGGCTGATCATTTGCCTGGCGATGACTCTTTCAAGTAGTTTTGGAATATAGGGCAAATTTGAAACTGACCTAAAATTTTTACATTCATTGGAGTTTAGATTTTGATTTTTCAGCAGGGGTTTAATGAGAGCCGTTTTGAAGGGAGTTGGAACAACCGACTGACTGATGATTCTATTTACTATTTTCCCAAAAATTAATGGGCATCAGGATGTCAATATTGTCCAGCACAATCTTAGTCGGTACTGGATCAACAGGTGAAGAAGTGGGCTTGCATCGAGCGATGATCGTCTTCAGTTGTTCGGCTGTGACAGGGGAAAAGTGAGATAACATCTCACCTATGAAAGGCCGGGTGATGTTCACATTCGGCGGTTGATTGTCGTCACAGAAACTTTGCTGGATTTCTTCAATCTTGGTTTGAAAGAAGTGATTGAGAGTCGTGGCTGCAGCTTGACAGTCCATGTCAGGAAGTATCGGACTTGATGCTTCACCTCCCAGAAGTCTGTTGACCACTGAGAACATCTTGCCCGTGTCTGATCCTGCATCTTCTAAGGTTTCCTGCACATGGTGGATTCTGGCCTTGTTTACCACCCCAGTGCACTTGTTCATAGCCTTACAGAAGCACTGCCTGTCTACTTCCAGCCCCGTGGCGCGCCACCTCCTTTCCGCCCTGCGCCTGGCCTTCTTTGCGTCATGCACATCGGGCGTCATCCAGCCGGTGTCGCCTCTCTCCGTCACTTGCTTGCTTCTTCCTCTCAGGTGCATGCTTATTCAGTAGCGACGAGAGCGTTTCGTTGTACAGAGACACCAGCTCCTCAACATCGTCAGGGGGAAAGAGAAGAATGTTCGAATCCTGAAAGTCCTTACTAAATGCTTCCTTTCTCATGCCTTTGATGTTTCGAACATGAATAATTTTCTTGGGAGGGTTGGGACGTGACATAATGGTTTCAGCAGTCACAAGGAAATGATCCGAGAATTGCTGGTCTTCAACATCGACAGTCTTGACCAAGGCAACGGTGGATCTCGACATGACCCAGTCAAGGATGTGACCTCTTCGATGTGTCACCTTGGTTACCAGTTAAAAGATGTCGAGCGAATTCAGCAGCTGGCAAATGCGTTTGGTGTCGAAATGTTTTGGGGAGTCATAATGCAGATTCACGTCTCCAAGCACAATGAATGATGCAATCAACATGCGGTTAAATGTATACTCTTTTCACCGGATTTTATTTCGTGTCCAGTCAAAGAGTACCCAAAAAATCGACTGCGATGATGACGACGACTGCGATGATGAAGACGACTGCGATGATGAAGACGACTGCGATGATGATGATGATGATGATGATGATGATGATGATGATGATGATGATGATGATCACGACGACGATGACGACGACGATGCTGATGATGACGATGATGATGATGATCACGACGAGACTTCGATGACCGGGGTGATAATGTGATGGTGATGATGATGATGATGATGATGATGATGATGATGATGATGATGATGATGATGATGATGATGGAGATGATGAAGACGACGACGATGATGGTGATAATCAAAACGATGATGGTGATGATGATGACGACGATGTTTACGATGATGGTGGTGATGATGATGATGATGACGACGGCCACGATGATGATGGTGATTATGGCGATTATGGTATTAATTATGATGATGACGGCGACGACGATGATTACGACGACGGTGATGATTACGAAGACGACGAAGACGGGGATGATGATGATGGCGACGACGAAGACGATGATGACGAAGACGATGAAGATGACGATGATGATGATTGGTCACACTCAACAAGAAGCCCCCCTTGGACGACAACGACGACGACGACGACGACGACGATGATGATGATGATGATGATGATGATGATGATGATGACGACACGATGATGAGGATGATGAGGATGATGATGATGGCGACAACGACGATGACGACGAAGACGAAAATTAGGACGATGACGATGATGACTCTTCGTACTTACTAAGAAGTCCTGCTTGGTCATCTGGTAGTTGGGGTTGCTTTCAACTTTCTGCCTGATGTCGATGACGACTCCAGGTCCAATCAAACGGCTAACGGGGATCTTATCGACCCGCCAACGATTTTTGGCAAAATGGGCTGGAGCGTCTATATGTGTGCCGCCATGCTCTGCCATACCGATGGCGTTCGTCTCCATCCTATAAAATAAAAAAAAAAGTATATTTTATATATATTTAATAATGCATATAATACTTACGATTTATATATATATATATATATATATATATATATATATATATATATATATATATATATATATATATATATATATATATATATATATATATATATATATATATATATATATATATATATAGATAGATAGATAGTTAGATATATAGATAGATAGATAGATAGATATATAGATAGATAGATAGATAGATATAGATATATAAAGAAATTAGAAAAAGATGGCAAGACAATCAAATGAATTTCCAGACACTCATATATGACATTACATTACATGGTTATTGCTTTAGGTCCAGTGGACTCTCCCGAGCCAAATCAGGACCGGACAACCCCCGATCCGCAAAAAAGATCTGCTGAAACAACCCTAGTGGTAAAACGATGATGATGATGATGATGATGATGATGATGATGATGATGATGATGATGATGATGATGATGATGATGACGATGATGAACAGGAGGATTCGGATCGTGATGATGATGATGATGATGACGATGATGATGATGATGATGATGATGATGATGATGATGATGATGATGATGATGATGATGATGATGATGATGATGATGATGAAACATCATATCATACCACTGGATCGCTCCCACGCGACCTCGAATTAGTTGTGTAAAGTTGTAGCGTGGATTTCCAGGCCAAAAGAACGTGTTACTGTTGATCGTGTGCGTCATATCCACTACTCGTGACGTCACGAATGACGCAAGCGGGCCGACAAATAACGCCACTGACACGAAGCCTTGAACTTTCATCTTGCCCTTTTGACCCTGAAAATAATAATAATAATAATAATAATAATAATAATAATAATAATAATAATAATAATAATAATAATAATAATAATAATAATAATAATAATAATAATAATAATAATAAAACAAAAAGGGAGGTCGTGGTGCACATATAATATACAAGCTAATATAAACCTACAGGCGCTTGTTACCTAGAGCAGAATCAAAGTGTAACAACATGTAAATAAAACAATATCTAGCTCACAATTACAAGAAGGAAAAGTGCATCAACACTTAGATTGCCTGCATCTGCACAATCTAACGCTTGTGGATCCACCATAGGCCCACCAACTTGTGCATTTTCCCTGCAAAACCTATCCTATCCTATCCTATCCTATCCTATCCTATCCTATCCCGTAACTTGAAATTGAGGCACCAAAGATGATCGTTTAACCAGCGTACTCCATCTTTCCCTGTCCTCAGCAACCCTCATGGCTTCGCTCAGTTTCAAGCCAGTCCATTCTTGAATGGTGTCCTCCCACCTCTTTTTCTGTCTCCCTCTGTCTTTGCAAGGCCTGATGCTCTGGTGACGTAGACATACCATCGGAGTTTCCGTTTCTTCATCACTGTGAGCATGTCATTGTGTTGTCCAATGGCCTGTGTGATGGTCTGTCGGACTTCGTCGTTGGTGATGTGCTGTGAATAGGAAATACCAAGAAGTCTTCTGTAGCACCTCATCTCCATGCTTTGTATTCTTCGTTGTAGGTCGGCTGTGAGAGTCCATGGTTCGCAAGCGTATAGGAAGATGATGACAAGGGAGCGCAGCAGCCTTACCTTGGAGTGTAAACTGACGGTCCTGTCTTTCCAAATGGGCTTCAACCTTGTCAGGGCAGCACTTGTTTGTGCGATCCTGGAGAGGACTTCCTGTCGAGACCCATTGTCGGATACAATGGCTCCTATGCACTGTGTTGAGGGGTTGGCCTTGGACTTTAACGTCTGTGTAGATGCCATTGGTGTTGGTCATCATTTTGGTTTTCTCTGCACTTATTTCCATTCCAAATTTGGAGATGGTGTCAAGTCCCTGTACCAGTTGTTCAAGTTCTTGTTCAACTCCAGACAATACATCAATGTCATCCTCAAAAGGGATGTTGAGATTGCTCTGCCCCCTATGATGACTGTGTCTTCGTGATCTGCAAGAGCTTCTGACATGATGCGCTTCAGAAAGATGTTGAAGAGGGTTGGAGAGAGTAGGCATCCTTGACGCACGCAGACTGTTGATCTGAACCAGTTCCCGGTGGTGCTGTTGTGGAGGACTGCACTGGTAGCCTTGTCATACAGGCTTTTGGTGATTTCAGTGATTTTAGGCCTGATGCTGTACACTCTAATGGTTGCCCGCAGAGATGCATGCCAGACTCGGTCAAACGCTTTCTTGAAGTCTACAAACACAAGATATATATGTTTTTGGTGCTGTAGGTATTTCTAGCATATTATTCTGAAGTTGAAAATCTGTTCAGTGGTACTTCGCCCTGCCCAGAATCCTGTTTGTCCTTCAGCTATGATTTGTTTAGCTTGGGGTTTCAATCTGTTAGGTATTATTTTCAGGAGGACTTTGCTGGGATGGCTGATGATGCTGATGGTGCGGTAATTTTTCACACTCTTGAAGGTTATCCTTTTTGGGAAGAGTGATGACAAGGGACTGGGTTCATGGTCACTCCCCCCTCTGCCAGATCTTGTTACAGATAATGGTGAGGGCATCAATAATCGGTTCTCTTCCTGCTTTAAACAATTCTGCGGGTATGTTGTCCACTCCCGCTGACTTCCCTTTCTTCAGCGATTGCACTTCTGCCTCAACTTCTTCTCGGAGAATTGGGAGGATTTCTTCTTCTCGGTTCTCGCAACATGCTAGAACTGATGGGTCTCCGTTTGGTGTAGTTGCAAAGATCAGAGCAGTACTCTGTCCATGTATCCAAGATTCCTTGTTCTTCTGTAAGGTATATTAGCAAAATCCGCATGAGAGACAACATCATCATTGGAACCCGGATTGTCAAGACCCTAACTGCGGAGGGGAAGTTAGAAGAACTGGCCCACGAGCTGGACCTCTATCGAGTGAACATTTCAGGTATCAGCGAACTGCGCTGGAAAGGCCTAGGGGAAACAACGACTGACAAAGGCCACAAGCTTTATTTCAGCGGAAGAGATGACAGGCACGAACACGGCGTTGAATTCTTGGTCCACGAAGACATTCTAGCAACTGTCATGGGTTGCCGCCCAGTCTCCAGTAGACCCATTCCATTACAATCCGTCTGTGAGCAGCCATTTTCAACAACACCATCATTCAGGCCTATGCCCCAACACCAGACAATGACGACAGTCTGTCCTTGACCAAGTGCCAAGAATGGACGTGATGCGTACCACAAAAGGGGGAGACACACGCGGACCCCACTGCAACAACGAGACAAATGACAGAGGTCTGAGACTCTTGGAGTTTGCCAGATACAACGATCTCATACTGGCAAACACGTTTGGTCTTCACAAAAATTCCAGACGATGGACATGGCACAGTTCTAGCGGGGAGCATCACAACCAGATTGACTACATCATGGTCAAGAAACGCTTCAGATCAAGCGTCAACATTGGCAGGACAAGCACTTTTCTAGGGGCAGATGTCTTTCCGGATCCACTTGAAGAGACTAAACACAGCTGTGACGACACGAGTTTTCAGATGGTAGGGAGAGATACACTTTTTACGGAGTTACACTTCTCCGTATATCTGCTGTACATAGAATAGCGTGACCGATTTACTTTTGCGTATGAAAGTGCAGTTTCGTAGAGTCCGTGCGATTCGTAGAAGACAGGGAGTCGGCCAATTTCGAATAGGGGTACGCGTAATAAAGAACGTGCATACTGACGAGAGCTCGACTATTTTGCTTGTGGCCGGCGCAGATTTTGAAGGGCAGAGTGGTTTGAGATGCTATTGCGTGAGGAAGGAATTCTAACGAGGCAGCAACCCTGTGACGGAGGTCATCGTAGTGTAGGGTACTGTTGGAAGGGTGTGTGTATTGTTTTATAGCCACCCAAGGTCTTATGCCCTCGTCGGGATAAGGATGTTTAGAATTCGAAGGAAGATGGTAACTGCCATTCGCCAGTGAGTGTAGAGTTCCATACTTAAGGTGCGTGTGGTTCTCGATTGAACACCCACCAAGACTTAGTGTCTGTAGCAGAGCTAAGGTGTCCTCATCCTCAGAATAAATGTTATTTGGACAGTGAAATAACGTGCAAGAGCAAGAGAAAGAGACTCTCAAAAGACTAATCCATTGTGTTGTGACAGTGTTGTGACAGTGTTGTGTCGTGTTGTGGTGTTGGGTAAAGGGCGTCACAAGCCGAGGCCTGTAAGGTAAGCAAACCCTGTCATTCAATTCTCTAGTGGCGCGCTCCGAGAACTGCGTACGTGTATGAGTGGTAATGAGTGTGGGGAAGGGGATGTATTTTAGGATGTGTAATGAATTTAGTTGATTTTATATGATTTTCTTATGATTTTCTTATTGTATATGTGATGGGGGAAATGTCGTTGCTGTTGTTGTTATGGAAGTGGGTCAAAGGCGACGATGGGGAATATAGAGAGGGAGAGAGAGAGAGTGAGGGTGTATGTATGGAGAGAGCGATAGAATGTAGTGTGCTGAAGAAGGATGAAGTGATGATTATGAAGGAAGCATGTTTACAGTATGGATGAAGGGAGGTAATCGTGATGTGCTATAATTGTTGGGGGTGACGGTGGTGATGAAGGGGGGCGGAATGAATCAGGACTGTAAGATGGTAGTGTGGTTGCGATAATTATGTATATTTATATAAACATTGGTGTGTAAAGAAGATGCGAATTATTTAGCATCAAAGGGTGATTTATATTATTGAAATGTGTGTATAGTATCTTGTATTATTATTATGATATTCATAACTATACAGGTCAAGATGGCGGACGGAGGACGGCGTGTTATGTTATATTATATAGTGTTTATTGTTTGGTGGGCATATTGTTAAGACTATGTATATGTCAACAGGTGTGGGCTGATGATGATGATTATTACATCTACGTGTTTATTTCTACGCATTATTTCCACGCTGTTGCCTTTGATGTTACCTGTTGTGCTGTACTGATGTTGATGTTGTTGCCGCTGACTGGGTCCTAACCAGCCTGGGATGTACCTTTGCCTCTACAACAGAGTAGTGTTGTGGTGATTTCTTACACTGCTGCAGGTTTTGCCTATGTATCGAGGCAACACATTTCCAGGAGGTTTTCATACCTAATTCATGCACACACAGACTCACATTACACGCACCTAAAAACATATCCATTTAGTTAGAAGAATCATCCACTTTGTGAAAGAGACTGTTAGCTCTCTGAGCTACTTAACAAGAACATTGAGACATTACTTCTGTGCCACAGCTTTGCCTAGCTAATAGTTTCTGATTCAACGCCATTGCCTTATTATTTGAAGACTTGCATTTTGAATTGATTTGTTGATTTTGATTTTGCTGTATACACTTTGTAAAGAAACTGTTGTTTAGTTCTATTTGGGGTTTGTTGCAAGGGGAGGTAATTGTTAGTTAGTATTGGGACGGGGGTCTATTTAGGGGTTGGGGGAAGGTTAGTTCCCATTTGTCCTGTGTTTGCTTGTTGATTGTTGAATAAAAGAGTGTGTGTTTGTACTCTGGCATTTTGTGTTAGTTTATTTTGTTTGAGTTTATTCTTTTCACTCGCTTTATGAGCTGACGTCACTGAACCCGCTCGGGGGACGTGACATTTTTGGTGTCAGAAGTGGGATAAACTCATTTTTTTTTGTTAGGGTATTGCCAGAGGTGTATGTTGTGTGTTTGAGTTGTTGTGTGAAAGGGTACGCAGCGGGCGGTTGGCGGGAGTGTGGGTGTATTGCACTAGGGAACACACTCGGAGTGCAGCATTAACGGGGAATTGGGTTGCAGGGTTCACTTGCTCGCCTTCAGGGGTACGACGGTGAACGATTCCTCGGCTCCTGTGACTGTTGTGTTGCGTATTCATTCTGTTAGGTGTTTGTATCAGTTAAGTGTTATTTGTTTTGTGTATACTAACATCTGTTCTTCCCTTCTTTTCCGACATGGCTACGCGGGATGCTCGAGCCGCGATGCGCCGCGACGCTAGGACTCGTAAGGAGGAGGCCGAGCAGGAGGAGCAGGACTTCCGTGATGACGGCTCAGTGACAGGGTTGTTGGAGGAACCTTACGCAGTGAGTACTCAGACCACTATGCCTAAGATGTATGCCAAATCGCCCGGTGCACAGAGCAAAGTCGAGGTCGCGCTCAGCGATAGTGAGAGGCTTTAGGCAGGTTGGGGAAAGTCTGGGTTTCCGAGATGGAGCGTTGGCACACTATGTAGTTAGTGAGTTGAGAAGGGAACGGGAGGAAGAGAGAAGGGAAGAAGAGCGGAGGGAGAGGGAGGAAGAAAAGAGGGAGGAGAGGGAAGCGAGGGCAGATGAGAGGAGGCTTCTGGAGCTTAGGCTAGAGACGGAGCGGGTAGCTAGAGAGGCGGAAAGAAGAGTGCTAGAAATGAAGCTAGAGGAGGAGCGAAGAACCAGAGATGACGACAGAGCAGCTCAGAGAGAGAGGGAGAATAGGGCTAGAGATAGAGGGGCAGCATACTCAGTCAAGCTGAAACCCTTGGAGGAGAGGGAGGATGTGGAGGCCTACCTCCAGATGTTCGAACGGGTGGCAGAGGTTCAGGGTTGGAGGAGGGAGGTATGGGCGGTTAGGCTAGCGCCTTTGTTACAAGGGGAAGCCCGAGATACGTACCTTCGTCTGACGCCTGAGCAAGCCCAGGATTTCGACACTGTGAGGAACGCGCTGTTGAAACGCTTCAGGAAGGACGCCGACTACTATCGTAGGCAGTTTCGAGAGGCCAAGAAGGAAGCTGCGGAGACGTTTCCTCAGCTAGTAGTGAGACTAGGGTCGTTAGTGAAGAAGTGGTTTTCGCTCGCCGGCAAAGACATCACCGACGTAGAGCAGGTACTAGACACTTTCATTGGAGAGCAGCTTTTCTCCATCATGACTACCGAGCTAGAGATCTACGTGAGGGAGAATTTACCGACGACTAGCCATGCCGCAGCAGAGTTGGCGCAGCGCGTGGTAGATGCCAAGCGGGCAGCATCAGCACCGGCACCCGTACTACCCAGTCAGAGACGCAGTTTTCCCAGACGACCGGAGACTCCTCAGCAACCTAGCAACCGGGGAGGTCAGGGTCAGAAGGTAGGGAGGACGGAAGGGGGTAGTGGGGTACGTCGTTGCTACCGATGTGGGTCGGAAAAGCATGTGGTCAGGGACTGCAAGGTCAAACCTCAGACAGTAGGCCAGGTTACAGTGGGACGGACTATTTCCACGGAGACCGCACCTCGGGCTAGCGTGTGTGCAATCAAACCTTATGATCCATGGGGCCAAGGTAGGGCGAACGGGCAGGACGTTCGGGTATTGAGAGATACGGGGGCGGAGATAGGGGCAGTCGCGAGCAGGTTAGTCAAACCAGCTGATTTGACGGGTCGGACTGTCGAGATTTGCTTGGCGAATCGATCGAACGTGGGTCTGCTACCTACAGCTTGGGTGGAGTTGGATTGTGCGCTGGTCAGGGGGAGAGTAGAGCTGGTGGTTTTCGAGGACGGGCCCGATATCATCCTGGGTAACTGGGTAACGTTTGATAGCGGGGAAAAGAGTCCTGTTTCCTTGTTCGGAGGTGAATGCGCGATGGCTGCAGCAGTGCAGACTCGGGCGCAGGTGAAGGCCGAGAAGAAGAGGGAGGTACCCTTAGCAGTGGTCGAACCATCCCAGATCTCTGTTAGCACCCCAGAGTTGATCAGGATGCAAGAGACCGACGAGACGCTCGCGAAGGCGAGAACGTTGGCACAGAGTGGTGGGGCGATAGCGTCAGGTAGGGCGTCAGCTGAGTTTCGCAAGAAGAAGGGGGTGTTGTACCGGGTACACACGAAGAGAGGTAGCCAGGTCACGCAACTGGTAGTCCCGAAACAGTTGAGAGGGGGGATCCTTCAGTTGGCTCATGATCCACCCATGGCTGGGCATTTGGGAGGGAAACGTACCAGGGAGCGGATCTGGGGAACATTCTATTGGCCGGGAATGTGTGCCGAAGTACGGAGGTATTGCGCCAGTTGTCCAGAATGTCAGAAGGTAGTACCGAGGGGACGGGTGAGGAAGGTACCACTACAGCAACTTCCGCTGGTGGACGAGCCATTTCAGAGGGTGGCGGTAGACATTGTGGGACCCATCAAACCCAAGTCAGATCGGGGTAACATGTACATCCTAGTGGTAGTAGACTATGCCACACGCTATCCCGAGGCTGTACCGCTCAAGGGCATAGAGGCAGAGAGGGTGGCAGAAGCGCTGTGGGAGATTTGGTCGAGGGTGGGCGTTCCTAGGGAAATTTTGACAGATCAAGGGACGCAATTCATGTCTGAAGTCATGCGGGAGGTGAACAGACTACTGTCGATCCACGGGAAAGCCACCACGCCGTATCATCCACAGTGCAACGGACTGGTTGAGCGATTCAACGGGACGCTAGTGTCCATGCTCAAGAAGTTAGCCACAGAACAACCTACAGCGTGGGACCGCTACATTCCAGCGCTACTATTTGCATACCGAGAAGTAGCACAGGAGTCTACAGGGTTCTCTCCCTTCGAGCTCCTATATGGAAAGACCGTGCGGGGACCGATGGCTGTATTGCGAGACCTCTGGACCAAGGAGATACAAGAGGAGGAGGTGAAGCTGAGTAGCCAGTACGTGGTGGATTTGCGTAATCGCATCGAGGAAACCTGTAAGTTGGCACAAGGAAACCTCAGAACCGCGTCAGCCAAGCAGAAGCGGCACTTCGATAAAAAGGCGAAACGGCGTTTGTTCAACGCGGGGGATCAAGTGTTGCTGCTGTTACCTGAGAAACACAACAAGTTGCAGCTAGCATGGCGAGGACCGTACGAGGTGATCGAACGTGTGGGAGAGTGCGACTACCGGATCAGGATGCGTGGGAAAAGTAAACTATACCACGCCAATCTCCTGAAGAAATTCCATACCAGAGCGACGGTGGCCACGATCGTTGTAGACGACGAGGGGGTAGAGGAGGAGGAAACTATGCCGGTGTTTGGGGATATTCCCGTAATCACCTTGACAGCATCAGAGACGCCCCGCGACGTGAAGATGGACGACAACTGCCCAGAAATACGGGAAGAATTGCAGGAGCTGGTGTGGCAGTTCGAGGATGTCCTAACCGACTTGCCACTACGCACTACACTGGACGTGTGCGAAATACGTGTGGACAGCGGACATTCCAGTGAGGACGCGGCAGTACCCACTTCCCCATTCGCATCACGAGACCATCAAGAAGGAAGTGGAAGCGATGCTAGCGATGGGCGTCATTGAGAGGGCCAGTTCGCCATACAGCTCGCCCATCGTATTAGTAAAGAAGAAGGAGGGCACGATGCGTTTCTGCGTTGATTTCCGGAAGTTAAACAAGCACGTCGTATTCGATGCGGAACCATTGCCGAACATCGACTACTTGTTTTCCAAACTGTCAGGGGCCAAGTATCTCACCAAGATCGACTTGACCAAGGGTTACTGGCAAGTGCCTATGAACAAGGGAGATAAAGCGAAGACGGCATTTACAACGCCAGAGGGACAATTTCAGTGGACCGTAATGCCATTTGGGCTGAAGACGGCGGGAGCAGTCTTTTCTCGCATGATGCGGAAGTTACTAGCACCCCTGGGAATGTCGGAGATCGACAATTTTGTTGACGACTTGTTGGTAGCCACCATTACCAAGCAGAGACACCTGGAATGCTTGGCACGTCTTTTCCTTAGGCTGCGTGAGGTGCAGCTATCCGCCAAACCGTCAAAGTGTTACCTGGGTTTCCGAAGAGTAGAGTATCTTGGGCACGTGGTTGGACAGGGAGAAATTCGTCCTGAGGTGTCAAAGATGGAGAGAATCCGAGATGCACCACGACCAACGACCAAGCGGCAAGTGCGCTCATTTTTGGGTTTAGCCGGATACTACAGGCGGTTCGTACCCAACTTTTCAGCGATTGCTTCACCACTACACGATTTGACCAAGGGAGGCAAGCCAGGGGCGGTACAATGGACCGAAGCATGCGAAGCTGCATTTTGCACACTGAAGGAGAAGCTGTGCTCTGACCCTGTGTGCTGTCTGCCGGACTTCACCCTACCGTTTGTGCTACAGACAGATGCGTCGGAGGATGGAGTAGGGGCCATTTTGAGCCAGGACAGGGGACAGGGATTACAGCCTATTGCGTGTGCAAGCAAGAAACTGTCGAAACCCGAGAGAAACTATTCGACCATTGAGAGGGAGTGTCTAGCGTTGGTGTGGGGTGTGCAGAAATTCAGTCAATATCTGTACGGACGTACTTTCGTAGTGCAGACGGACCATATGCCACTGCAGTACCTACAGCAAGTGAAGAACACCAACAGCCGACTGATGAGATGGGCACTTCAGCTGCAACCTTTCTCAATGTCTGTGGAGCACATTTCTGGGAAGGACAACGTTCCAGCAGATTTCCTCAGCAGAAACGCTCAGTAGGTAGCATAGGGGGTATTGGAAATTCGCGTCGTAGTTAAGGTTCTTCAAGGTGTTAAGAACTGGGGGGGGGTTGTGTGACGACACGAGTTTTCAGATGGTAGGGAGAGATACACTTTTTACGGAGTTACACTTCTCCGTATATCTGCTGTACATAGAATAGCGTGACCGATTTACTTTTGCGTATGAAAGTGCAGTTTCGTAGAGTCCGTGCGATTCGTAGAAGACAGGGAGTCGGCCAATTTCGAATAGGGGTACGCGTAATAAAGAACGTGCATACTGACGAGAGCTCGACTATTTTGCTTGTGGCCGGCGCAGATTTTGAAGGGCAGAGTGGTTTGAGATGCTATTGCGTGAGGAAGGAATTCTAACGAGGCAGCAACCCTGTGACAGAGGTCATCGTAGTGTAGGGTACTGTTGGAAGGGTGTGTGTATTGTTTTATAGCCACCCAAGGTCTTATGCCCTCGTCGGGATAAGGATGTTTAGAATTCCAAGGAAGATGGTAACTGCCATTCGCCAGTGAGTGTAGAGTTCCATACTTAAGGTGCGTGTGGTTCTCGATTGAACACCCACCAAGACTTAGTGTCTGTAGCAGAGCTAAGGTGTCCTCATCCTCAGAATAAATGTTATTTGGACAGTGAAATAACGTGCAAGAGCAAGAGAAAGAGACTCTCAAAAGACTAATCCATTGTGTTGTGACAGTGTTGTGACAGTGTTGTGTCGTGTTGTGGTGTTGGGTAAAGGGCGTCACAAGCCGAGGCCTGTAAGGTAAGCAAACCCTGTCATTCAATTCTCTAGTGGCGCGCTCCGAGAACTGCGTACGTGTATGTGTGGTAATGAGTGTGGGGAAGGGGATGTATTTTAGGATGTGTAATGAATTTCGTTGATTTTATATGATTTTCTTATGATTTTCTTATTGTATACGTGATGGGGAAATGTCGTTGCTGTTGTTGTTATGGAAGTGGGTCAAAGGCGACGATGGGGAATATAGAGAGGGAGAGAGAGAGAGTGAGGGTGTATGTATGGAGAGAGCGATAGAATGTAGTGTGCTGAAGAAGGATGAAGTGATGATTATGAAGGAAGCATGTTTACAGTATGGATGAAGGGAGGTAATCGTGATGTGCTATAATTGTTGGGGGTGACGGTGGTGATGAAGGGGGGCGGAATGAATCAGGACTGTAAGATGGTAGTGTGGTTGCGATAATTATGTATATTTATATAAACATTGGTGTGTAAAGAAGATGCGAATTATTTAGCATCAAAGGGTGATTTATATTATTGAAATGTGTGTATAGTATCTTGTATTATTATTATGATATTCATAACTATACAGGTCAAGATGGCGGACGGAGGACGGCGTGTTATGTTATATTATATAGTGTTTATTGTTTGGTGGGCATATTGTTAAGACTATGTATATGTCAACAGGTGTGGGCTGATGATGATGATTATTACATCTACGTGTTTATTTCTACGCATTATTTCCACGCTGTTGCCTTTGATGTTACCTGTTGTGCTGTACTGATGTTGATGTTGTTGCCGCTGACTGGGTCCTAACCAGCCTGGGATGTACCTTTGCCTCTACAACAGAGTAGTGTTGTGGTGATTTCTTACACTGCTGCAGGTTTTGCCTATGTATCGAGGCAACACATTTCCAGGAGGTTTTCATACCTAATTCATGCACACACAGACTCACATTACACGCACCTAAAAACATATCCATTTAGTTAGAAGAATCATCCACTTTGTGAAAGAGACTGTTAGCTCTCTGAGCTACTTAACAAGAACATTGAGACATTACTTCTGTGCCACAGCTTTGCCTAGCTAATAGTTTCTGATTCAACGCCATTGCCTATTATTTGAAGACTTGCATTTTGAATTGATTTGTTGATTTTGATTTTGCTGTATACACTTTGTAAAGAAACTGTTGTTGTTTAGTTCTATTTGGGGCTTGTTGCAAGGGGAGGTAATTGTTAGTTAGTATTGGGACGGGGGTCTATTTAGGGGTTGGGGGAAGGTTAGTTCCCATTTGTCCTGTGTCTGCTTGTTGATTGTCGAATAAAAGAGTGTGTGTTTGTACTCTGGCATTTTGTGTTAGTTTATTTTGTTTGAGTTTTATTCTTTTTCACTCGCTTTATGAGCTGACGTCACTGAACCCGCTCGGGGGACGTGACAACAGCAAAGTGTACTAGAATAAAGTTCGACAGTACAACTTATGTTAATCTGATGCATAAAAATTGATACAACAACAACAAAAAAGTTCGACCTGGACAAACTGCAAGACCCGGAGGTGGCAGAAATGTTCCAAGCCACAATTGGAGGGAAATTTGCACCACTGCTCATTTTGGGAGCTGGGGAAGTAGATGTCAACACCATGACCACCACCTTCAACTCAGCCGTGACAGATGTCGCCACTGAGATCCTTGGCAAGCACGCCCAAAGAAGAAACCGTGGATCACGCCTGAACTTTTGGACCTGTGTGACCAACGAAGAGAGATGAAAAAAGAAAAAGAACACCTCACAGGGAGCTGCATGAACCACCCCTACACAATACGCCCTATCCACAGGCGCCCTGTACCTGAATGTTATTATTTATTTAATTAGTTTATAGTCCCCTCTCTTCCCGTAAAGGATTTTCAGAGAGGAGACTTCTGATACCTGAATGTGAGATGTCGATGGCTATATATATAGCCGCGATACTGGTAATATTTCTACATCGTGGAGAAACCTAAAAAGAAATATCACAATTCCCCAATAACCTATGGAAAGTCAAAGTTTTTTCACATTCATAAGCTTAAAGAGTGTACATGTTCTACGTTTACACATAGACCGGGGGAAACAGTAAAAAGCGATGCTAGGATTCTACAGCACTTTATGCCAAAGTGCAAACAGCAGTGATGTCAAGATTTGTTCTGAGAAAGACATTGGGGGCGATTTCGTGGAGCTAGCCTACTCACCGCGGACAGCTGGGGATTGTGATCTAACATTAGGTTATCGAGGGATTGGGACCTTCTTTAGCTTTCCCCCACAGTTTACGGTGTGATAATTAATACAAGGTATCTGTATCAGATATAATATATGCAGTATAATAATAGTACAGAGAGAGAAAGAGACGCGCTCTATAGAGAGGTGCTCTCGCATCCAGATGAATGCGCCTGTGATCCCATCCACTGTCACGCCACAACGCCCACTTCAACAGCTTAGGTGCACGTTGGTAAGCACACAAGTGCTACCGCACCCTGTTGCATCCTCTATATATGTAAAAGATCTATGGATTAGAGTGTACGCTTGCTGTGGGCAACGGGCCAACATGCTTGCTAGCGGCTCTGTTGTAAACAACGTTGCATGTTAAAAAAATAAGAAGAAGAAAGAAAAAAAAAGAAAACAATTTCCCGGCAATAACTATTTCGTTTCATAGGTGGAGAGAGGCCTAGCTACGCGATCTTCATTTACTCTAGGCTAGCTACAGCATTCTCTAAGTGTTTTCTGAAACAGTGCCATGATGATGATGTTGATGTCTTGTATAGCGTGATCCTCCACGTCGGCAGACATGCTCATTGCGCATGCAGTGGGTTGTGGGGAAGAGGGGTGGAGTGTGGGAGGGTGGGAGGATGGCCCATATGGGAGGGTGGGAGGATGGGAGGGTGGGAGGGTTGATCCAAATTTAAAGCGAAGCAGCCATAAGATTAAAGAATGTACATATACAGTTCTGAGGTTCTGGACAACGTATTAGAATAGATTAATCTTCAGTGACCTCTTGAACGAGGACAAGCTATCACTCTGTTTTAACTGAAAAGGAAGGGCGTTCCACAGATCGGGGGCAGAATTATTTTGTGAAGGATCTGTGTCCCATCGTCTTTTTATTTGTTGTTGTTGTTGTTGTTGCATCAATTTTTATTCATCAGATTAACATAAGTTGTACTGATATTTTATTTGTATTGTCCTTCAGAACACTAGTCAAACTGAGTCGACACTTTTGTTCTGGTTGGTGGGGAGAAATAAGCTCCTGGATGGAGGTATTGTGGGGATTGGGGAACAGTCATGCAGTAAGCTGTATGTCAAACACAATATCTTGTGTTTGATTCTGCTTTTCCACAGAAAGCCAATGTAGGTTTCTCAATACTGGCGTCATATATGATCTCTCTTTTTTTCTTTTTTGCCACTATCCTCGCAGCAGTGTTTTGAACGCGTTGTAGTCTCTGCAATTCTTGCACAGTGATGTCCCAAAGACACTTTTGGCAAAATCCAATCTTGACAGGATGAGAGAGACCGCACTAGCATTTGCAATGGTTTTTTTTTCTTTGTTGAACAGTGAACGAAGTGTTCCAAGGGTTTGAATGTGAAACCAGCATGCCCTAACAATGGCACTAACATCGTCACACATGGGCAAACAGCTGTCAATGTAAAGTCCCAGATAATAATAATAATAATAATAATACAGGATGCTATACGCGCCTTACCCCAAATCATTCAGGCTCAAAGCGCGGCGACCTATACCAACATACACGCTCACCTGTCTCATCCACCCTCACACATACCAAACACACATCCATCACTCAAACAGGTGGTGTAAAGGCAGGGAGATCGCTATTAGAAGACGGAAAGAAAATCGAATTTTTATTTTTTTTGAAATTTTTATATTGACTGCGTCCTGTACCATTATTGAAGGGAGGGAGGAAACCGGAGTGCCCGGAGAAAACCCTCGGTGACCTCAATAGTCTCGTACCTAAGTCACATACGTTCGCCCCTTGCGGGAATCGAACCCGCGACCTTCGGCATAGGAAACCGGCGACTTATCCACTGCGCCACGAGGCCACCACGAGATTTCTGACTGACTTTGATGGAGCGATAGCAACTTGGCCTACCTGAATTGAGTTCAGCGAGACCTGTGTTGCTAGAGCCACAAAGCATTGCCTCTGTTTTATCATCGTTAAGCTTAATTCTATTTGCTAACATCCAAGCTTTGACATCTGCACAACAATGCTCCATTTTATGGACGGCCTCAGCCACTGAAGCATTGTCTGGTTTGAAGGAGGCAGAAGAAGAGGTGGGAGAACAACATTCGAGAATGGACTGGCTTGACACTGAGCGAGGTCATGAGGGTTTCTGATAAAAAAGACAGATGGAGTACGCTGGTTAACGATCATCTGTGGTGCCCCAACGACCTTTGAGTTACGGAATAGGATAGGATAGGATAGAGTTCAGAATCAACAGCAAATATTTTGCGACATACACCATACTTCTCAATAACAGAGCTAAGCTGTGAAGTATAAATTGAGAATAAAATCGGCCAAAAAACATAACCTTGAGGCACCCCGCAAAGCAAGGGCATTTCAACAGACAATGCTTGGCTAACGATGACCTGAGGTATGAGCCACGAAGTACCAGATCCTTTTTTACATTCACAGCAAGTGTCGCTCGATTAAAAAAAAAAAAGTTTATAACAATAAATAACTTTTCCGAAAGTATAGATTTTTTTCTCATCAATAAATTACATCGTTTTGTGCCTATTAACAACAACGGTAAGCCAACATTCTTGAGCTAAAAATAGCAATTGCTCGTAATGTCTTTTGTTTGTTTTAAGTTGCTAAAATAGACCATACTCTGCCTCATTCACCAAAGACTCACTCTTTAAGACGCTTGATTCACTCATAAATAGGATCAAAGGTCAAATGGCTGTACCGTTAAAACAGGGGAAAATAACTCTCTGTCAGAAAGAAAATAGACAGTTTTAAACTTTCCAAATTTAGTGGTAGGTTTGAGCAACGATATCGAACTTTATCACTGTTTACTGCAACACAATAACAAAGCGGATTTTTAGGGTAAACCTGTTTTCGCCAAATGAAAACAAAGCCTTCGAATTTGGGCCTTTTAACGATAGAACTTTGGACACAACCACTATCTTAGATGCTATCCTGCGTATATTTCTGGCATTTCGCTTTTATATTGGGGAAGCTGTTAACATACCAACCAAACTGATGCTCGCCGTAAGTTTCCATAGGTCAAATTCATTTTATGAAAATAGGCCTAGTGGTTTTCAAGAGACACTTGGCTGAAGTTATGGCCGCGAGGTCTAAGGCGGGACTAACTTGTTTTGTCTGCAGGCTAGAAACCAATGGTGCCTGACAGGTGTGGGATCGATCCAGCATCTGGAAGTTATGTTTCTCCGAATATTAATTACTTTCGACTCGGGCAACGTCTCGGGGGTTTTCTCCGGGTACTCCGGTTTGCTCCCTCCAGGAAAACTTCAAAAATATTAGATAGGTTGTGTCTGGGCGCGCCACAGGCTACGACCATGCCTTCCCCAGGGGAGGCAGCCCAGAGTTTGCCGATGAAAAAGGGACAAAAAGGGTCCAAAATACAAATAAAAGTCCTGGGAAAAAACCATCATCATGGAAAAGAAGTAGCCACAGTATAGCCCACAGGCCATAGAAATGGAAAGGGACTTCGCGTTCTGAAAGATAATTGGTAACCGAAAAGTATTTATAATATCTAGGATTGCAGTCTTGATAATTTAAGACAGTTCTTCGTGAGGGCTAATGGCATCTGGCGAGTTAGAACAAGGAAGAATACAATCGTTTAAAAGAAGCGGTTTTCTCGCCTACAGAGAAGAGGAACAGAGTTTATTGGAAAGCATGTTAAATTGACCATAATAATTAAAAGAGACTGGAGAGTACAGGAATTATATGAAAGCTCTACCTTACTGTTTTTCAATTCAAAACCACTATTTCATATTGTTGTATCATTGGTTCGGTTCGCACTTTGTGTCCATTGTTTAAGGGGGTTACGGATTAGTCAAGGGAGTTAATTTATTGTTAATTGTTGGGGTTGTGGGGACCAACCATGAAGTTGGACAGACCATCACACAAGCTATTGGACAACACGATGACCTGCTCACAGTGGTGAAGAAACGGAAACTCCGATGGTATGGCCACGTCACCAGATCATCAGGCCTTGCAAAGACCATTCTGCAAGGCACAGTGCAAGGAGGTAGAAGAAGATGGAGACCGAAAAAGAGGTGGGAGGACAACATTCAAGAATGGACTGGTTTGACACTGAGCGAAGCCATCAGGGCTGCTGAGGACAGAGAAAGATGCAGTATGCTGGTTAAACGATCATCTGTGGTGCCCCTACGACCTCCGGGTTACGGGACAGGATAGGATAGGATAGGTTAAAGGTTGAAGTAGGGTTAGATTTCCCATATTCCTGTGTGTTTATGTGTTGATTAAAAGATTATAACTGTTCATCTGGTATTTGTGTTAGTATTTTAGTTTGAGTTTGGATCCCCTCATTGGCTGTTTAAGCTGAGGTCACTATAACCCCATTCGTTGACGTCACACACACACACACGCACACACACACACACATACACACACACAAGCATGATTGTCAGAAAAAAAATTAGTAAGGAGGTTTCCAAGCGCCACTCCCTACCACCCATTTACTTGGTAGAAAGAGAGAGTGGGAGAGGAGAGAGAGAGAGAGAGAGAGAGAGAGAGTGTGTGTGTGTGTGTGTGTGTGTGTGAGAGAGAGAGAGAGAGAGAGAGAGAGAGAGAGAGAGAGAGAGAGAGAGAGAGAGGAGAGAGAGGAGAGAGAGAGAGAGAGAGAGAGAGAGAAGTCACAAAGAGTAAGGAAGTAAATACCTACATATGTTTGGTGAAGAGACGAGTCTTTAGATTTTTTTTTTGGATGGGGGGGGGGGGGGGGGGGGGAACGTAAGAAGACTGTGAATGAGAGCGGGAGCAAATGAAGAGAAAGAACGTTTTTTTTTCAAAGTAATTCAAAGAAATTCTGGAACAGGAAAGAAGTGAAGCATCACACGAACGCAGGGTGCGAGTTGGCTAGAATAGAGTCAGAAGTTCAGATAATAAAACAACGAATGGACCAAATATCTGAAATAATAAGCAAACTTTGACAAATGTAATGAACCTAAGAATGGGCCAAATATCTGAAATAATAAACAAACTTTGACAAACGTAATGAAACTAAGAATGGGCCAAATATCTGAAATAATAAACAAACTTTGACAAACGTAAGGCAACGAAGAATGGGCCAACTATCTGAAATAATAAATAAACTGACAAACATAATTAAAGAATGGGCCGAATATCCGAAATAATTTTAAAGAAAAATTTCGACAAACATGATGAAACACAGAATTAGAATGGTCTCCTACCTGAAGCACGGAAGCAAGTTAGCGCAAGAAGACTAGTTAAGTACAGTCGACACAGGCTTGGAGTCAGCGAAGGTTATCTATACTAACTACGAAGTCTTAGGAGTCAGAAATACCGCATCTGTATATAAGCTTAACACACACAAACACACTGGCTCAGTGCCAGATCAGCCCAAAACACACACACCCACCCACCCACACACACACACACACACACACACACCCACACACACACACACACACACACCACCACCATATCACATCACATCACACACACAGCGTAGCCCAGACGACTCGCCGAGGCTTACGCTTTACCTTTTACTTGGGAGTGGTCTTCGCCGAGTCTCGTGTAGAGAGTGTGCCCGTCCTGCAAGCAAACCCTGCAAAGGTGGTTGCCGTATGAGCTCGGTGCTTTCCTCTGTCGGCATTCTACATTACTTCCACACACACCCTAATGCCCATCACCTCCTCTGCTCCTCACCTCTTATCACCCACCCACCCTCATCTTCCACGCCCCCATCACCATCGTCGTTCCTTTCCTCCCTCGCCCTCTGTCCAATTTCTCAGTTTCAAATTGCAAGTTCTGAGTTTCTCTTTCGCTCTCTGTCTGTATCTGTTTCTCTGTCTGTATCTGTTTCTCTGTCTGCATCTGTTTCTCTGTCTGCATCTGTTTCTCTGTCTGCATCTGTTTCTCTGTCTGCATCTGTTTCTCTGTCTGCATCTGTTTCTCTGTCTGTATCTCTGTCATTTTAGAAATTGTTTTCTCCATTCCGTCTGTCTTCCCCCTCCCACCAACCACCTCATTCTCCATCCACAAACCCTCACTAATCCTTTCCCTCTCCCACCACCACGCTCTCTCTCGCTATCTCTCCCATTACTTCCGCTCAGCCTCTCTCTCTCTCTCTCTCTCTCGCTCTCTCGATCTACAGTTTAAAACCACGTTATTACTAACCAAAAAACGTTCTCATTAATTAGTAAATGAAACAGCGCCCATTTACCTCAACATCACCTAGGCAAAAGGTGAGAGATCCTAAATATAGCGCCATATGTGTAAAAGGAACGAAAAGAAGAAGAAGAAGAAGAAGAAGAAGAAGAAGAAGAAGAAGAAGAAGAAGAAGAAGAAGAAGAAGAAGAAGAAGAAGAAGAAGAAGAAGAAGAAGAAGAAGAAGAAGAAGAAAACAAGGAGAAGACGACGACGACGACGACGAAGAAGAAGAAGAAGAAGAAGAAGAAGAAGAAGAAGAAGAAAGAGAGAAGAAGAAGAAGAAGAAGAAGAAGAAAGAAAGAAAGAAAGAAAGAAAAAGAAAGAAAGAAAGAAAGAAAGAAAGAAAGAAAGAAAGCGACGACGACGACGAAAGAAGAAGAAGAAGAAGAAGAAGAAGAAGAAGAAGAAGAAGAAGAAGAAGAAGAAGAAGAAGAAGAAAGAAAGAAAGAAGAAAGAAAGAAAGAAGAAGACAACTGAGCACAAGAAGAAAGAAGAAGAAAGAAAGAAAGAAAGAAAGAAAGAAAGAAAGAAAGAAAGAAAGACCTAGAAAGAAAGAAAGAAAGAAAGAAAGAAAGAAAGAAAGAAAGAAAGAAAGAAAGAAATGAAAGAAAGAAAGGAAAGGTACAAAGTCCGTTATGATGGAACACTAAGAAGAACGACACAGACTAGAACAACAACAACTACAACAACAAAGAAAGAAAGAGAGAAAGAATAACAGGAAGTCTAGCACAATCACAACTAAGACGAAGGAGGAGGAGTAGTGAAGGAAGAAGAGGAGTGGGAGGAAAAGGAGGAGAAGGAGGAGGACACATACCTGCCAACAGTATCATATCCTATCTCGTAACTCCAAAGTCTCATCAGCCATCCCAGCAAAGTCTACAACATCTCTGTCTCAATATCTATTGTATACAGCCTCTCTGTCTTAATATCTCTGTTTACAGCACCCTTGTCTCAATATTTCTGTATACAGCACCCTTGTCTCAATATCTCTGTATACAGCACCCTGGTCTCAATATCTCTGTTTACAGCACCCTTGTCTCAATATTTCTGTATACAGCACCCTTGTCTCAATATTTCTGTATACAGCACCCTTGTCTCAATATTTCTGTATACAGCACCCTTGTCTCAATATTTCTGTATACAGCACCCTTGTCTCAATATTTCTGTATATAGCACCCTCTCTGTATACAGCACCCTTGTCTCAATATTTCTGTATACAGCACCCTTGTCTCAATATCTCTGTATACAGCACCTTGTCTCAATATCTCTGTATACAGCACCCTTGTCTCAATATCTCTGTATACAGCACCCTTGTCTCAATATTTCTGTATACAGCACCCTTGTCTCAATATCTCTGTATAGAGCACCCTTGTCTCAATATCTCTGTATACAGCACCCTTGTCTCAATATTTCTGTATACAGCACTGTCACATGCAAAATGACAATGTATTATATTATGTATAAAGTTTGTGGAAATAAATTATGTGATATAAAGTTTTTATAATAAACCCGTGTTTGTCTGTTTGATAACTGTAGAGCATGGCTACGTTTCGGATAAGTTTTTGCCGTGAAGTCCGTGCAAAATGCAAGTTTTGAAGAAAGTGAGCGATAGATTTCGAAAGCGCAGTAAGAATCGTCACTTCTTTTCCGTCTACTAGAGTAGAAACACGTTGTCGTTTGTGGTTTCTCGCTAGCTTAGCGAATATGTTTTTGTGAAAACTGGCGTTTGTTGTATTCGTTATTTATGCACAAATAACGGAGCGCTGTTAAAATTATAATTATATACTATTTCTGTGGCAGAGATAGGTTTGGTTTACAGCGTGTGCAGTTTTCAGTTGACTAAGCAAAGTGTTATGTAAAACTTCTGGACATTATTGCAGTGTCAGGTCAGGAACAGAGTGACAGTTGTGTCAGGACAGAACAGAACAATTTAGAATAAAAGCAGGTCTAGTCTTGTGGAATTATAGTAGGCCTGGACTATCTGTGACAAATGCATCATTGGATACACTTTTATATAACAACATAATCTTTTGAGGTGAGAATTTATTATTTTCTTTTATCATTATTGATGCAGACAGTCGTTTGTTTACCCCAATATTCTTTGCAGGATGACAGCAGTGCTGGATGCAGGGTCGTTTATTACCCATAATAAACGAAGCACTGTATTTTCTGATGATGGTGTGAACCTTGCCTGGTTAGGTAAGGTTATGGGAGTCGGGATACTGTATGGTCTTTCAGCATGTTGCAGATTTTCTCTTCTCTCGGATCCCGTGCCTGGGGAGTTTTTCCCGGATCCATAGCCAGGGGAAGAGAGGACCATACCACCAACCAACCAGCCGACCACACAACCTCACCACCATCCTTTCAGCCATACGACCACCTACCAGTCCACTGCCGCCGCCAACACCGTTGCAGTCCACCACCACCAGCAGCACCAGCATCATCACCGACAGGGGCTACCACCGCACTTCCTAGCTCAGCTAAGTAACACTGCTGAAGCCTACGGTAGTTCCGATACCCCACCAGATGATGTGAACTATAAATCTGATTAAACTCCAAAGGATTTTTGGGGGTACCAAACAGGACTGACATTTCAAGAATATTTTAAGAATATTTCGGGTATTTGTAAAGCATAATTGAAAACGTTTTGGCAGTTTTTGTAAATCGTGGTCCAGTAGTGTAAATAATAACAAAAGGGAAATTTTACACTGTTGTTTCGAGTTTTCTTTACTTTTCAACTCTACCTTTTATCTAAACTTAACTTGTTCTTGGAACGAGACGTAGGAGGGTCACTACACAAAAACTCTCTACGTGACAAGCACCCTTGTCTCAATATTTCTGTATACAGCACCCTTGTCTCAATATCTCTGTATACAGCACCCTTGTCTCAATATTTCTGTATATAGCACACTGGTCTCAATATCTCTGTATACAGCACCCTTGTCTCAATATTTCTGTATACAGCACCCTTGTCTCAATATTTCTGTATATAGCACCCTGGTCTCAATATCTCTGTATACAGCACCCTTGTCTCAATATTTCTGTATACAGCACCCTTGTCTCAATATCTCTGTATACAGCACCTTGTCTCAATATCTCTGTATACAGCACCCTTGTCTCAATATCTCTGTATACAGCACCGTTGTCTCAATATTTCTGTATACAGCACCCTTGTCTCAATATCTCTGTATACAGCACCCTTGTCTCAATATCTCTGTATACAGCACCCTTGTCTCAATATCTCTGTATACAGCACCCTTGTCTCAATATTTCTGTATACAGCACCCTTGTCTCAATATCTCTGTATACAGCACCCTTGTCTCAATATCTCTGTATACAGCACCCTTGTCTCAATATTTCTGTATACAGCACCCTGGTCTCAATATTTCTGTATACAGCACCCTTGTCTCAATATCTCTGTATACAGCACCCTTGTCTCAATATCTCTGTATACAGCACCCTTGTCTCAATATTTCTGTATACAGCACCCTTGTCTCAATATCTCTGTATACAGCACCCTTGTCTCAATATCTCTGTATACAGCACCCTCGTCTCAATGTCTCTATCTACAGCATCTCTGCCTCCGTATGTCTGTATACAAAATTATTAATAAAGTCGCTAGGTTGCTGCGCATACCTGCATAAGAGTTGTCGTACACACACACACACACACACACCCACACACACACACACTACACACACACAAACAACACTAAAAGCACACGTGCTCTGTTTTGTGTAACACTGGATATCCTTGGCAACACGCAACGCGTATGTTCTCTCCTTGTGTTTATCGTTTGGTATTTATTTGCTGCTGAGAGTGCAAGGTCGAGTTGCACCAATTTACTCTACACACAGGCGAGAAGTACGTATTTAAATAAAAACTTATTCATCTTGCCAGATGAAATCGAGGGGCCGGGTAGCTCAGTTGGTAAGAGCGTCTTGCTAGTAACCGAAAGGTCGCTGGTTCGAATCCCGGATTGGTCAACGTGTGATCATATTATTTTCCCCTTTACCAACAACTGGCCCGCTGGTGTCAGTATAAATCGGTCCAGTAGTCTCCTATATGCGAAAGTGTCGTGTGACTATAATCTACATACAAACAAACCAGATGAAAAGGTGCATTTAATGTGAGGCCGAGAACGTTTTCTTTTTTTGAAACGTTGTAAACTAAATAGGCCTAGTATTCTCAAAGAAGAGGTTGCGTATTTTGTTTGCCGTGGTGCCGCTTTATTTCCTTGTAGGAAGGAATTCGAGATCTATAACCACAGAAGAAGAAGAAGAAGAAGAAGAAGAAGAAGAAGAAGAAGAAGAAGAAGAAGAAGAAGAAGAAGAAGAAGAAGAAAGACGACGACGAAGAAGAAGAAGAAGACGACGACGACGACGACGACGACGACGACGACGAAGAAGAAGAAGAAGAAGAAGAAGAAGAAGAAGAAGAAGAAGAAGAAGAAGAAGTAAGAAGGAGAAGAAGAAGAAGAAGAAGAAGAAGAAGAAGAAGAAGAAGAAGAAGATGATGATGATGATGATGATGATGATGATGATGATGATGATGATGATGATGATGATGATGATGATGATGATGATGATGAAGAAGTAAAAGAAGAAGAAGAAGAAGAAGAAGAAGAAGAAGAAGAAGAAGAAGAAGAAGAGAGAGGAGGAGGGGGAAGAGAGAGGCTGAAGCAGAGAGAGGGAGGGAGACGAAGAAGAAGAAGAAAAAAAAAAGAAGAAGAAGAAGAAGAAGAAGAAGAAGAAGAAGAAGAAGAAGAAGAAGAAGAAGAAGAAGAAAAAGAAGAAGAAGGAAGAAAGAAGAAAGAAGAAAGAAGAAGAAGTAAGAAGTAAGAAGAAGAAGAAGAAGAAGGGAGAGGAGGAGGGGGTAGGGAGAGGCAGAAGCAGAGAGATGGAGGTAGGGAGACAGTCAGACAGAAAGGAAAGGAAGGAGAGATGGAGTGAAAGGGAGTACATTACATTACATGATTATTGCTTTAGGTCCAGCGGACTCTTCCGAGCCAAATCAGGACCGGACAACCCCTGATCCGCATAAAAGATCTGCTGAAACAACCCTAGTGGTAAAACTGAAAGCTCTCCACCAGCCGGACACTTTACAATAAAGACATCCCACGCAGGTGACGCTGAGGCTGTAATCTAATTTATCGAACCCCCGTTTACAAAAACAAAATAGAATACAAACATCATTATAAATTATCAACAAAACACATACATATAAAATGCCTACATTGCTAAATAATAACATCATAGGAAGCCCTAGTGACTACTTGGCAGAAAGCGTTAAATATTCCCAAGCTTATCCAACAGACCTCACACACACATAAGGAGTCTTGTCCCGGAAGAGTGTTCAAGAAAAATGGTAGGTGACTGGTCTAGCGAAGAAGAAGATAGTATAGCAGATTGATAGAACACAGCAGGAATGAGAAAGAACAAATGAAAAAGACAGCGACAGTGGGAATTTAAAGCACTAAATTTCCAGAAAATCGGGATACTATTAATACTGAAACCCCCGGCACCCCAACGGGAGGTGGGGGAGGGGGGAGGTGAAAGGAAGTGGGAGGGAGTGACAGACAGACATTGAGACATATAAGAAGACAGAGGCAGAGAAGATGGTGCGATAGACAGAAGAGAGGCAGAAAGAGAGAGGGCGAGAGAGAGAGAGAGAGAGAGAGAGGGAGAGAGAGAAAGAGAGAGAGAGAGAGAGAGAGAGAGTTGAGAGAGAGTGTTACACTCGATTCGATGATGGTGTTTTTCTTTATCAGTATCCGATTCAGCCCCAATGCTGAATTCCTGATAAGGTGTAACTCAGATTCGTTTATTCACGCAGCCTGCTCAAGCAGCATACAAGTCACAAAGTCGACGTATGAAGTTTTCCACTTTTATTCAGCACACATCAACAACTGCATACAATTCTCAACTCAACTCAACAACTTTCACTAACTTACTATCAACAACAATAACTATCCTCAACAACACACGGAGCATCGAATATATAATTTTTTCTCTCAACTCGAGATGACCTCAGTTTGTTCTAGAAAATGACGCATTACAACCAATCAGAATTAAAGATCGTCATCGCTGACTTACGTCATACATTGTTCTAAACATACCCGGAACCTTCTCTTGCTTCGACATGTATCGGGAAATTTCTATCGAGAGTAAACACGCAGATCCAGAAACTTCCCCAGTAATATCAACTAACGCAAATTATCAACGTTATACAAAGCCTCTCCTAACAACAATGCAAACTCAAATCAAAGGTAAATAAACTCCATTATTGAATACTTTGCAAAACGAAACGATTAGATCTATCGTGCGCGCTTCCGACGTACTACCATTCGCGTTTCAACGTAACAGAGAGTTGAGAGAGAGAGAGAGAGAGAGAGAGAGAGAGAGAGAGAGAGAGAGAGAGAGAGAGAGAGTTGGGAGAGAGTTGAGAGAGAGAGATAATATAATATAAGATAACAATTTTATTTACCAAGGGTAACAGAGTAATCATCACTAGATGTGCTTATTGACATCTTGCCCTTGGGTTAGTAATTTATAACAATTAGCATAACAAATAACGATATTAAAAAAAAAAAACGAAGAATGAACACATCATAATGTAACACTACAATCAAGATATGTGCACACACAAACACACTCATGTCCACATACGCAAGCACTCACACACACGCACGCACACGCAAACACACACCCACACACACACACACACACGCACACGCACACACACCTACACCTTATTTCAAACAATGAATGTTTTTACTGTTAAACTCTAAGTAGCTAAAAAAAAAGTATTTTTAATGTATTGTAATTTTTTTTTTTAATGATGACTATTTAGTCACTGCACTGCGGAGAACTTCTGGAAAGTGATTCTATAAAGAGGAACCCGAATAGGATAGACTGGTTTTAAACAGATCAATTCTTGGAAATGTAATCTTAAGTTTGGTTGAAAATCTGGCAGTGTTTCTAGAAGAAAAAAGAAAAAAAAAGAAAAGAAAAAGAAGAAATAAAGGGTGGTGCATTACCAGAAAGGATTTTATGCATGAAAATTCCTTTATTAAGTTTTACTCTGTTGGCAAGAGATTGTATGTTGATCCGGTCGTAGTCATTCGAGAGAGGGAGAAAGAGAGAGAGAGAGAGAGAGAGAGAGAGAGGGGGGGGGGGGGGGGAGACAGACAAACAGTCAGACAGAGGGAGAAATAAAGAGACAGAGAAAGAGTGCATATTATTGTGTGCATGTGCGTAAAAAAAAGTCTTTGGAGCAGTGAATGCACAGTATTCCGCGAATAAACTCCAAGATAGACAGCATAAGTTTTACAGCACTGTGACAAGACAGACACAGACATACAGACAGAGAAAAGACAGAAAGATACAATATCCGGCAAAACACGTCTAGACACTGCACACACACACACACACACACACACACACACACACACACACACACACACACACACACACACACACACACACACAAACGAGAAAAAAATAAAAAAGCGTCACAAACAAACTGAATGACGTCATGGTCAAATGATGTAATAATGACGACAAAAGAACTCCAAACAAGAGGAAGGAACACTACTAAAACCAAGAATGCAGCACAAAGTTAGAACAGCTCTATTTTCAATCCAAAAGCGCTCAACGAGTCAGTAATGTTCAATGTTAAGAAACGCGCAGTGTCGTTCGTGATTCAATGCCACATTTCCACACAGGACAAGAAAACATGGCAAACAGGAGCCCCAGGCATCACGGGCATCTACCCCACTCTAGCAGACATGGAGGCGATGTCCATTCACCCAATGACCAGGTTTCCGATTCGGAGCCTGGTCAGTCTCCAGAGAATGTTTCATTTGAGCTGGAGGACTCACCGCAGCAGCTGCAGTGCTGGCTTGAAGAAAGCCCCAATCAGCATCTTTCTTTCTCAGTCCACGGCTTCGGGCGCACGTCAGCCAACTTAAGCTTCAATTCAGATGATGAGATCCCCACCCGTGACGCAGGCCTGGACCTCAGTTTCTCCAGCAACGTCAGAAAGAGCATCAGGTAGGTCAGACCCTTCGTAAGCACACCTGACAACGTATGTTTTTAAGCAAACACGGCTGCGCTTTCTTCTTCGGATGAGAGCATAAACCGAGGTCTAGTCTAAGCTCACACGCACGCATTCTATAATCCTGACGCTCATGTCCTAGACGGGTGAGTACCGGCTACCCAAATACCCCCATCAAGTCCTAGGCCACTTCAATCTCTCCAGTACCTCGTCGCCAAGGATTGTGCTCAGTTACATGCATACATAGTGGTTGTTTTAGGTCCAGCGCCGCGCTCAGTTGTCTGTGACGTCAGCGGAGGCGTTAATAGCAGCAAATGGGCGCTTCAGACGGCGCGAGTCCAGGCCTTGTACCGGCCAGCGCCTTGAGTAGCTTTTGATCTGGAAAAACGCTATACAAGTACCATAAATTATTTTGGCTACTCGGAGTGAAAATTCTGCTTTTCAACACTGTTCTCCGGGAAGAAGTTGAGGCAGCAGTGCAATCGCTGAAGAAAGGGAAGTCAGCGGGAGTGGACAACATACCAGCGGAACTGCTACAAGCAGGAGGAGAAGCGATGACTGATGCTCTCACCATTATCTGTAACAAGATCTGGCAGAGTGGGGAATGGCCTACACCATGGACCCAGTCGCTTGTCATCACCTTCCCCAAAAAGGTAACCTTCAGGAGTGTGAAAATTACCGCACCATCAGCCTCATCAGCCATCCCAGCAAGGTCCTCCTGAAAATAATACTCAACAGGTTGAAACCACAAGCTGAACAAATCATAGCTGAAGAACAAGCAGGATTCATGGCAGGGCGAAGTACCACTGAACAGATTTTCAACCTCAGAATAATCTGTGAGAAATACCTACAGCACCAACAACATCTATATCATGTGTTCATAGACTTCAAGAAGGCATTTGACCGAGTCTGGCATGCAGCTCTATGGGCAACCATGAAAGTGTACAACATCAGCCCTAAAATTATAGAAGTCATCAAAAGCCTGTATGACAAGGCTACCAGTGCAGTCCTCCATAACAGCGTCATCGGGAACTGGTTCAGAACAACAATCGGTGTGCGTCAAGGATGCCTACTCTCTCCAACACTCTTCAACATCTTCCTAGAGCGCATCATGTCAGATGCTCTTGCAGATCACGAAGGCACAGTCAGCATAGGGGGCAGAGCAATCTCCAATCTTCGTTTTGCGGATGATATTGATGGATTGGCTGGAGAGGAACAAGAACTTGAACAGCTTGTACAGAGGCTTGACACCACCTCCAGAGCTTATGGAATGGAAATAAGTGCAGAGAAGACCAAAATGATGACCAACAACACCAATGGCATCAACACGGACATCAAAGTACAAGGCCAATCCCTCAACACAGTGCACAGCTTCAAATATTTAGGAGCCATTGTGTCAGACAATGGGTCTCGACAGGAAGTCCTCTCCAGGATCGCACAAACAACTGCTGCCCTGACAAGGTTGAAGCCCATTTGGAAAGACAGAACCATCAGTCTACATTCCAAAGTAAGACTGCTGCGATCTCTGGTCATCTCCATCTTCCTATATGCTTGCGAAGCATGGACCCTCACAGCAGATCTCCAACGAAGAATACAAAGCATGGAGATGAGGTGCTACAGAAGACTGACTTCTGTGCATTTCCTATACCCAACACATCACCAACGTTGAAGTCCGACAGACCATCACACAAGCCATTGGACAACACGATGACCTGCTCACAGTGGTGAAGAAACGGAAACTCCGATGGTATGGCCACGTCACCAGATCATCAGGCCTTGCAAAGACCATTCTGCAAGGCACAGTGCAAGGAGGTAGAAGAAGGGGGAGACCGAAAAAGAGGTGGGAGGACAACATTCGAGAATGGACTGGTTTGACACTGAGCGAAGCCATGAGGGCTGCTGAGGACAGAGAAAGATGGAGTATGCTGGTTAAGCGATCATCTGTGGTGCCCCTACGACCTTCGGGTTATGGGACAGGATAGGATAGGATAGGATAGGATCAACACTGTTCTCTCTCTCTCTCTCTCTCTCTCTCTCTCTCTCTCTCTCTCTCTCTCTCTCTCTCTCTCTCTCTCTCTCTCTCTCTCTCTCTCTCTCTCTTTCTCTCCCAATTAAATTATTAATAAATTAACTGATGAAATTCGAATTGGGAGTATGTGTATTTCGGTACATTAATTTTCGAAGTAGTTTTTTTTTTTTATTAATTTCTTACCATTGTTAAGGTTTCTTTTAGTTTCAAATCAATTTTATGTTAATTATTTTGTTTGTTCTGAACTTTTTTTTTAAATTTCTTTAATTTTTTTTAAAAAAATTACAATTTTATTAAGGATTAGCTGTAAGACAGTTCCATAGGACCTAATGCTATTATCCAATTAAAGGTTTCGACTTCGACTTTGACTTCTCTCTTTCTCCCTCTCTCTCTCTCTCTTTGTTCTGGTTTGTTTAGTGTGTGTCTTTGTTGTTGTCTTTGTTGTTGTTGTTATTGTTGTTGTTGTTGTCGTTGTTGCCGTTGTTGCCGTTGTTTTATTGGTGAGGAAGGGAGCTGAGAGAATGTAATCTGCCATTTAAAATAAATCTTTCAAGCTCTTGTTTCAGCATGAGCAATCAGTCGAGAAGTGCGCAGCGTGGCGAGGAGGAAGGGTCAGGAACACCAAGATCCGTCGCCAGAGGAAATGGCAGTACCTCCAGGAAGAAGAAGGACAGAGTTAGAAAAAGTCCAAACGTTAGTCTGTCGGAGGGGGCGTCTTTGAATAACAATTCCCTGAACTTTCGCGAGACGCTGATGAAATTCGAATTGGGTCGGTTTTCCCCCACTCATACTGATGTGGACACGGAGAAGGAACATCAGGTAGGCGTTTGAGGTTTTTACTTCATGGGGTTCGAATCCACGTTAAAGTTTGTTTTTTTAAAATCACCTTTTGCAATAGATCTTATGGTCATGGAAGAGTTTATTAATCCACTTGATTGAGGAAGCGAAAACTCTCAAAGTCATCGAAGATGTGAAAAATTGTCTTCTGCGGCATGTAGCACGTGTCTAAAGCAGGCGTCGGGCGCACGTCAACCAAATTAAGCTTCCATTCAGCTGATGAGATCCCCACCCGTGGCGGCATGTAGCACGTGTCTAAAGTAGGCCCCAGCTAAATATAAACTAATTAATCCATAATTATTCATGTGTTGGTCTTGTTTTTAATCTACTATCGGGTTTGCCAAGGAGTCTACAAAATTATGCCCGTCTTCGTGCAGGGTCAATGTGATAAAGAGTATTGCAGGGACACCCCCACGTTTTTGAGACCCCCTTCCTCCTGGGTCACGGACTATGACCCCTACCGCCTGGACATCACTCCTCATAACGTGGACAACCTCCTCATCAGCGCACGCTATTTCAACCAAGGTGACGTCATCGGTCTGTGTAAGAGTGCGCTTATCAGTTGTGACGTCGAGACTGCCCTCTATTACAGGTACATCCATTGCGAAGCTAACTTTAGACCTCGTTAGTTAGTTAATCAATGTTTAAAGGGTCCAGCGGACTACAAGGAGCCGAATCAGGGCCTCAAAAGTAATTATATTAAAAACATTAGACCTATATGTGTGGTGCTTGATAAAATCTCTGTCGAACAGCCCTTTGACCTAGAAAATGAGCTATTTAAAAAGCAACTAATATTTCAAGCGCCATTATTAATTGCGGCATGTTGAAATAGAGTAATATTTCTTCTTGTTTCTGTTCTTGTTCTTCTTCTTCATTTTCTTCTTATTCCACATTATTCAACTTCTTCATTCTTCTTCTTCTTCATTCTTATTCTTCTTTATACTTCTTCTTCTTCATTCTTATTCTTCTTCATTCTTATTCTTCTTTATTCTTATTCTTCTTCATTCTTATTCTTCTTTATTCTTATTCTTCTTCATTCTTATTCTTCTTTATACTTCTTCTTCTTCATTCTTATTCTTCTTCATTCTTGTTCTTCTTTATTCTTATTCTTCTTCATTCTTATTCTTCTTCATTCTTATTCTTCTTTATTCTTATTCTTCTTCATTCTTATTCTTCTTTATTCTTATTCTTCTTCATTCTTATGCTTCTTCATTCTTCTTCTTCTTCATTCTTATTCTTCTTCATTCTTATTCTTCATTTTTCTTCTTCATTCTTATTCTTCTTTATACTTCTTCTTCTTCATTCTTATTCTTCTTTATTCTTATTCTTCTTCATTCTTATTCTTCTTCATTCTTATTCTTCTTCATTCTTATTCTTCTTCATTCTTATTCTTCTTTATTCTTATTCTTCTTCATTCTTATTCTTCATTTTTCTTCTTCATTCTTATTCTTCTTTATACTTCTTCTTCTTTATTCTTATTCTTCTTCATTCTTATTCTTCTTCATTCTTATTCTTCTTCATTCTTATTCTTCTTCATTCTTATTCTTCTTCATTCTTATTCTTCATTTTTCTTCTTCATTCTTATTCTTCTTTATACTTCTTCTTCTTCATTCTTATTCTTCTTTATTCTTATTCTTCTTCATTCTTATTCTTCTTCATTCTTATTCCTCTTCATTCTTATTCTTCTTCATTCTTATTCTTCTTTATTCTTATTCTTCTTCATTCTTATTCTTCATTTTTCTTCTTCATTCTTATTCTTCTTCATTCTTATTCTTCTTCATTCTTATTCTTCTTCATTCTTATTCTTCTTCATTCTTATTCTTCTTCATTCTTATTCTTCTTCATTCTTATTCTTCATTTTTCTTCTTCATTCTTATTCTTCTTTATACTTCTTCTTCTTCATTCTTATTCTTCTTTATTCTTATTCTTCATCATTCTTATTCTTCTTCATTCTTATTCTTCTTCATTCTTATTCTTCTTCATTCTTATTCTTCTTTATTCTTATTCTTCTTCATTCTTATTCTTCATTTTTCTTCTTCATTCTTATTCTTCTTCATTCTTATTCTTCTTTATTCTTATTCTTCTTCATTCTTATGCTTCTTCATTCTTATTCTTCTTCATTCTTATTCTTCTTTATTCTTATTCTTCTTCATTCTTATTCTTCTTCATTCTTATTCTTCATTTTTCTTCTTCATTCTTATTCTTCTTTATTCTTATTCTTCTTTATTCTTATTCTTCTTTATTCTTATTCTTCTTTATTCTTATTCTTCTTTATTCTTATTCTTCTTTATTCTTATTCTTCTTCATTCTTATTCTTCATTTTTCTTCTTCATTCTTATTCTTCTTTATTCTTATTCTTCTTTATTCTTATTCTTCTTTATTCTTATTCTTCTTTATTCTTATTCTTCTTCATTCTTATTCTTCTTTATTCTTATTCTTCTTTATTCTTATTCTTCATTTTTCTTCTTTATTCTTATTCTTCTTTATTCTTATTCTTCTTCATTCTTATTCTTCTTCATTCTTGTTCTTCTTCATTCTTATTCTTCTTCATTCTTATTCTTCTTCATTCTTGTTCTTCTTCATTCTTATTCTTCTTCATTCTTATTCTTCTTCATTCTTATTCTTCTTCATTCTTATTCTTCTTTATTCTTATTCTAATTCTTCTTGGATGGAACCTATCAGTATTAGCATCTGTAACAGTATCTGTAACAGTATATGTATTAGTAAGTGTATCAGTATTAGTATCTGTAACAGTATCTGTATCAGTGTCTGGATCAGTATCAGTAACTGTATCAGTATCTGTATTAGTATCTGTAACAGTAACTGGTTTAGTACCTGTGTCAGTAAGTGTATCAGTACTTGTATCAGTATCTGTATCTGTATCAGTACCTGTATCAGTATTTGTATCAGCAACTATAACAGTATATGTTTCAGTACCTGTATCAGTAAGTGTATCAGTACCTGTATCAGTACCTGTATCAGTATCTGTAGCAGTATATGTATCAGTAACTGTATCAATATCTGTATCAATAAGTGTATCATTACCTGTATCAGTATCTGTATCAGTAACTGCATCAGTATATGTATCACTATCAGTAACTGTATCAGTATCTGTATCAATAACTGTATCAGTACATGTCTCAGTACCTGTATCAGTATGTGTATCAGTATTAGTAACTGTATCAGTATCAGTGCCTGTAGCAGTATCAGGATTTGTATCAGTATTGGTATATGTATCAGTATCTACTGTACAGCAGTCTCAGTATCATGATTTGTATTAGTATTTTTATCAGTATGTGTAGCAGTATCAGTATTAAGATCTGTATCAGTATCAAGATGTATCAGTATCTGTATAAAGATCTTTATCAGTTCCAGTATCTGTATCAGTATCTGTAGCAGCAGCAGTATCTGTATCAGTAGCTGTAGCAGTATCAGTATCTGTAGTAGTAGCGGTATTTGTATCAGTATCAGTTTATGTAGCAGTATCAGTATATGTAGCAGTAGCAGTATCTTTAGCAGTA